>JAEAOA010000302.1:90000-235000 GCA_016746295.1 Potamilus streckersoni
AGTTATATTGATGTGTAACACAGCGTCAATGAACACTTTCAACTGCGCTTTTCATAGTAAGTCTTTGCATTCAATGTAACCTTGAAACATTTTGAACAATATTAACTTTGATATGTGTTTATTCATATAAGAACATATTGAGCATTAGATAGTTGAAATGGGATAAACTACATTTTATTTTTTCTTGTAATGGCAACGACAAATTTTATTGTGCCAATTAGTAAAGAGCAGCATATTTCATTGTTCAAAAGTGAGGGACTTTATAACTGTTCAAGAGAGTATAAGCAAACTTCATAAACAATGAAAAAGACAGCAATCATATAATGAGAAAGACATCATTCCTATTATAAAGTATAAGTTTTAAACCCATTAAACTGACAGCAGTTAACTCAGGACTTCTGATATTTTCTGTAGACATTTCAGTCCAACAATTATTTTTGATAAAGAAAATAAGACATACCCTGCCTCTCTCCCCTTGTGTGGTTAATACAATTCATATTGAAGACAATCTCTACTTATGTAAAGTATAACACTGCTTCTAAGCAGTTGTGCTGGTTTTGCTTGGTGATTGAAATTTATTATTAGACAATTCGTATGAGATGTACACATACACACACATGAAAGGAAATTGTGCATTAAAATGGATAGGTAGGGATAAAAAACTTCATAGGTAAAAATCAAACGAGAATGTTTGGTGACTGTTACATATCCAAACAATTGGAGGCAGTGTCCAGTTGGTCCATGGCTAATTATGTACTAAAATAGTCGTTGCAAATGCAACAATTTCTGGTGAAACAATGTGCATTAGCATGTTAAACCAAAGGATGTATAAGGTATAATTCATATATATGGCTGTACATTATGAGGTAGCTTTCATGTTCTGACAAATGCCTGGATTCATATATATATTTAATTCCATATGGACGTTTTCGGCAACTAATAATCTTTCAACGTGTCTGTCTATTTTGGACCGCTATTTCAATCGACTTAGGTGTGTTTACCGTATCTCATTCTGACAACTTATAGACCTTTTCTCGAACAGACACTTTGAAAGTTGCTTAGAATTAGCACAATCCAATGCTCATTTCACACATTCTATTTCATGTTGGTGTGAACAGCGTTCCGTAGGCCTGCGTGCAGCAGTAATGGGCTGTATGACTTTTGCTAAAGCCATTGCCTATTAATTTCGTACAGTTTTAGTTGGGATATTGCTTAAATTAATATAGCATTAAGGCATTGAGGAAGCTGGATCTGATATTATATGGTTATATCAGGGTCTTATTTGCTTCATCTAGCTTCAAAACACATGCTTCTCTATTAAATGATAGTTTCGAAACAAGGGCATTTTGATATATATATATATATATATATATATATATATATATATATATATATATATATATATATATATATATATATATCCAGGAACACGATGAGACTGACGTTATCATTAACCACATCAATGTAAACATATTAACAATAAACATACAATACATATTTATATCAAGCCACGATAAAAATGACGATTATGGTGTGCGATAATATAATACCATAGAAGAAATTATTTCCTAAATTTGAATTGAATCTATTCTAGTTACAGGCACGATTTAAGTCAAACTGCTATGGTGAAAAATTATATGGAAATCTTGAGATTATGACAATAAATATAATATAAGAGAAGAATGTAATTTGTGCCAATAATATATATATCAATTCATCTCCAATGGCCTCTGAGTCTCATTTGGTTGTCCTGATAAGGGATCCATAACTTTAAATAGATAACTAACATATGAATTGATAACCCCTTTCTGAGTCAATCTTTATCTTTCTCCTGCAGTGGTATCGTGGATACATTTCGATGCACAACAAATAATTATATATATATATATATATATATATATATATATATATATATATATATATATATATATATATATATATATATATATATATATATATATATATATATATATATATATGTATATATATATATATATATATATATATATATATATATATGTATATATATATATATATGTATATATATATATATATAGATATATATATATATATATATATCTATCTATATATATATATATATATATATATATATATATATATATATATATATATATAAAGAATGCAAATCATATGGCGAATAACAACCCTCTCAAGCGTACTGGATCCACCAAGGGATCACGTGTGTCAGGGATTAATTGAAATAGATGCAATAAACTGACGACGAACAGTACGAAATTAATAACTAACTAGCCTAAGCGCTTTCGACTCTTAATGAGTCTTTTTCAAAGGCAAATTCAAAACATAGTTACGACAAACAAACAAACACAAAAACGTTGTGTTTGTAAACCTCTACATTTCTGTCTTCACATGTGCTAAAACTATAAATACAACCAGCTTGTATAGACTAGTTGCGGAAACTGAAAACGTTATATAATTCCCTAAAAGTCTACAAGCCAAAGCGACATCTATTTTTACTTTGTGTACATATGTAACGCAGATTATATCCCGGATATTTGATTCTATACCGGTTATTCTTATAATAAAAATTGAAGGAAAATAAGAAGATTAAGAAAATGTTAAATTCTACTAGTGCGTAGTTTTCATTTTCTTGTCTTCTTGGTTTAGACCGCTTGGTTTCAATGTTCTAAGGCGGCGTATCTAGTATGATTCCTTTTCCTTCCTGGTTTCGGAACTCCAGCTGTGGTTGTTAGCAATAGCGATAAGTATTATATCACTGAAAGTGTGGCCAGGGGAGGAGAAGAGTTCTGCGACCGGGCTTCTGTACAGCTTTTTTGTCATCCAATCAGATCTATGAAGGTTTATCCTTTTGTGTAGCTTTTCAGTTTATCCCACGTACTGAAGGCCACAGATCTTACATGTGATGAGATAAATCACATTCTCTGTTTTGTACGTTTTGTTTGGACCATGTATGTTTAGTGTTTCTTTAGTCACTGTGCTAGTGAATGTCTTGGTCTCTATCATATGTTGACAGGTTTTGCATCTTTTATCGCCACAGGGTCCAGATTGACTAGGTTGGTTTTGACTAGCGATTGTTGTTTGCTTGGCCCTGACTAGGATGTCCTTTAGGTTTTTTGGTCTCCGGTAAGCTACTACAGGTTTGTTCGGAAGTATTAGGTTTAGTATGTCTGACGATTGCACGGTTGGCCAGTGGTTTGCGATGATTTTACCTACTTTGGGATTGTCTGGGTGATAGGTCAGAATAAATGGTATCCTATCAACCTTTTCTTTCTGTCCATATCTGAGTAGGTCATCACGGTTTGACCCACCAAAAAGTTCAATTCCGAATCTGGAAGCCTTTATCAACTCGGTTGAAAACGATACTTTCAGACATATCACCCATACTAACAAATATTCTAATTTGACAAAAGAAGAAACAGATGCCCTGCACTCACTGAAAAGCAGAACAGACACAATAATTAAGCCTGCAGATAAGGGTTCCGCTGTTGTCGTTATGAATAGGGAAGACTACATTAGTGAAGCAAGTAGACAACTAAGTGACGCTAGGTTCTACCAAAAACTGGACCATGATCCAACGCTGGAATATGCAAAAATCATCACTAATATTATTGACGAGGCGTACCAAAGCGCACACATAGACCAGCAAACCAAAAACTACTTAAGGCCAGAAAACCCAAGAGCAGGTAGATTTTATCTTCTACCCAAAATCCACAAACAAGGAAACCCTGGCAGACCTATAATCTCAGGTAACGGGCACCCCGCAGAAAGGATATCAGAATATTTAGATCATTTTATGAGACCACATGTCCACAAATTACCATCATATCTTCAAGACACGACAGATTATCTCATAAAAAGCAAAGCTAGTGAACCATTACTGCCAGATACATTACTTGCTTCCTTAGACGTCACATCTTTTTACACCAACATACCGCACAACGAAGGGTTACAGGCATGTAGCGAAGCATGGGAAACAAGAATTGTAAACAATCCACCCACACACGTCTTAATCCAACTCCTGGAGCTTGTCCTAAAACTCAACAACTTTGAATTTAATGAAGAAAACTACCTACAAATCAATGGAACTGCAATGGGTACTAAAATAGCCCCTTCGTATGCTAACATTTTCATGGGAAAACTTGAGGGAAAGCTCATAGCATCGGTTGAGCGTAAACCATACCAGTGGGTACGCTTTATCGATGATATAGAAATGAAGTGGCAGTATGGAAGAGAAAGTCTAGATGACTTCATATCAAAGGCAAACAACTTCCATCCTTCAATAAAATTCACGGCAGAAATTTCCAACTCAAACCATGTTTTCCTGGACACAACAACCAGACTGGTGGAAAACAAATTACACACAGACATCTACTCGAAACCAACCGACAAACACCAGTATCTTCTCCCAACCAGCTGTCATCCAAAACACTGCATTAAGAACATTCCATATAGCCAGGCACTGAGGATACGCAGAATTTGCTCCGACGATGAAAGATTCCTAGAAAGGTCTAAAGAGCTGGCTAAACATTTAACTTACCGAGGCTACGACAAAGACCTGATTGCGGAGGCCATCCAAAGGGCCAAACAAACAAACCGTGATGACCTACTCAGATATGGACAGAAAGAAAAGGTTGATAGGATACCATTTATTCTGACCTATAACCCAGACAATCCCAAAGTAGGCATAATATAATTTTGTGTAATACATTTGATCAGTTGAACAGTTAATGATATGTGTCCCCCAAAATTTAAATTCAATAAATATTGTTTCGTTATCTGAAGTGTACTGAAAAAATGTTTCCATTTATCATTGTTCTATCAAATCCATTGAATTAATCTGAACCACTCATTCAAGTGACCTTATCACCATCTGTTCGGTTTGGTATCTTGCATCTAGCACGTGTTGATAATGTATACTTTCTTGTTATTACTACACCCATGTATTGCGAATGGTTCTCTGATTTTATTACGATCCGATTTGATCATCCTGAAAACAGTGTCGCAAAAAGTGAATGAAATATTTGCCAATATAATTAATAGAAAACTGAAGTTGTGATTTCATGATCTCTTACAATGTCTGCAGCGAATCTCATTTGAATTGAAAATAAACAAATGTGAAAGAAAAACGGGATTCAATATTGCATTTCAATTGCATTCTCAATAAACGCACTCTTTCCAAATAGTCATCGCCAGTCCTATCAACTTATCTTTTCCGTATCTTCACAAAGTGAATTAAATTTTTCGATATGTTTACAAGGGTACTTAAAGAACGACTGAGCTTTTGAACTTGAGGTATCAAGTACCATGTGTCAACTACAATTTGTAGTATTTTGTATTCTCTGTTTGTTTACATGCATTTTCATTTATGTCTGGGGCGTTAAATTAAGAGCACTGTAAAAGATAATCGGCCTATCAGAAAACAAGTTATGCATAATCTAAAATCAAATATAACTCTTAAGTGTGTTATAGGCATAACATAATTGTGATCAGGTACAAGAATGTATCCTCAGTTATGTAAATCCTTGTGACACTTGCCCTAGCATATCCAAACGCCATCCCGTACCAAGAAAAAAGTAAAACGCTATGGCGCAATGAAAACGTAACACCTGTTCAAGAAAATGTAAATAACTTATTTTTTGCACAACATATAATTTAGGTTACACCAACATATTATTTTCATTTGTGTCCTGGTCACCTAAGTATCATACATGAAAGAGTGAATGTCGCTGATAGGCACAAAAAATATTTTGAAATATCCAATTTTTCACAATTTCTCTGCAAAAGCTATTAAAAGTTTCATGTATTTGTGATGAATTGTATTGTGTGAGAACAAAAAAATATTATTTTGTGTCTGCAATATATTTTTATGCCATCACAGTATATTTTTTTGGAAAACCAAAGACTAAGAGGCACTAAGCCAGTAATTTGTGGCTGCTCAATCAATACTCTCTGCATAATTGACAATACTTGTATACTATTAAGGAACTTATTCATTCGTTAAATGTTATAAACATAGCTTGTTCTATGACTGAAATGAAATGTGACACGAGTCACAAAATTCATTTTAGAATGTTTTTATTTCTATTTGGTTAGTGAGGAGTAACCCATATACTGGTGTCCTATATTTTGTAGATACACGATTAATTCGCCGGGAGGCATCACGTGACCGATGCGAACGAAAACCTCTAATTATCAAGTTCAAAGAGGTGGGGTGGGTAAGTACTCAATATTGATTACTTGTATATATTGATTAATTGACATACATGTCTAAATCGTGTTAGTATAGATTCAATAAGACACAAATTGCTTCTATACATATTAACGATGGGTGAATATCAAAATGCCCTTGTTTCGAAACTATCATTTATAGAGAAGCATGTGTTTTGAAGCTAGATAAAGCAAATAAGACCCTGATATAACCATATAATATCAGATCCAGCTTCTTCAATGCCTTAATGCTATACTAATGTAAGCAATATCCCAAACAAAACTGTACGAAATTAATAGGCAATGGTCAGAGCATAAGTCATACAGCCCATTACTGCTTCACGCAGGCCTACGGAACGCTGTTCACACCAACATGAAATAGAATGTGTGAAATGAGCATTGGATTGTGCTAATTCTAAGCAACTTTCAAAGTGTCTGTTCGAGAAAAGGTCTACAAGTTGTCAGAATGAGATACGATTAACACACCTAAGTCGATTGAAATAGCGGTACAAAATAGACAGACACGTTGACAGATTATTAGTTGCCGAAAACATCCATATGGAAACAAATAACTTCAATTGACATAAACCCTAATCCCATCCATGCTAAAGCCCACTTTACAGAACCAAATGTTACTCCTTGGTTTGTTAAATTTGCATATATATGATATGTTGTAGTGGAGACGTAAACTTGACTAAAACGTAAGACCTATAAAAGCCCTAAACCTATCCATGCCAAGCCCACTTTATAAATCCAAATTGTACTCCTGTGTTTGTTAATTTTACATATATATATATATATATATATATATATATATATATATATATATATATATATATATATATATATATATATATATATATATATATATATATATATATATGGTTTCTTTTCTGTGCATATTAAAAAAGTATGTTGTAGTGGAGACGTAAACTTTATTGCAAAAAAGACATATAAAACGAATATTAAAGTACACTTACATGTAGTACACGATTTTCATAAAGATGTGAAAAAATTATGTGTAAATTTACATTGCGTGATTACAGGACGTGTAAGGACGGAAGCATATATATATCTACCCAGATCTATTGAAGATCCCTCTCTTTGCTGGTGACCAAATATAAATAGGTTCAATCTTCAGGAAAGCACTTTTTTCCATAGCACCTAACATATACAACAATAAAAATAATAATAATAAAAATAATAATAATAATAATAATAATAATAATAATAATAATAATAATAATAATAATAATAATAATAATTATAATTATAATAGTAATAAAAATAATAATAATAATAATAAAAATAAAATTTCCTTTGTTCACTTTGTTTGCTCATGCGTTCTTTGGTCTTAGGTATATTTCTTGTATTAGATATTATCGCTCTATCTAGATTATGTCAATTTCAAGAGTAATAAGTCAAAATTTATAAAATATTACATCTCTTTTTAGATTCAGTTAAAATTAACAATTAAGGGTTACTGTTTTGTATTTGATTTAATATCCGTAAATTAATCGGATGTATTGATCCTTGAGCCATAAATTTAATCAATACATTTACAATACTTGTACGTCGATTGATATTAGCTGTTAGCCTATTGATTTATTTTAAAATATTGAACACTGACAAAATTTTGGCACATTGATTTTCGATCAAAATGACAGTTCTTTTTATCTTCTGGCAAGGAATCAACCATATCATCATCACAGCCATACGATGTCATGTTCTCGAAAATTATACTCCATCACTGCCAGATGATACTTATTGCGTGTTTATCACTTTATATAATTAAGGAAGTGTTTGATATTCAGTACCTAATGCAATGCAAAATCATGTTATCTGATCTTCCAACGTGTTTTCACATTATACAAGTAGTTACAATAGTTTCAAACAGCATGTCCGTTTTACCATACTGAATCATCAAATACAAATTATTTATAATGTGTATTTATAATAATAATTCATGTATTTATTTCAGTCCTGGGTTAACACTCCTAAAGAATTCAATGCCTATACATGTGTAGGCGAATGCAGTTTTCCTCTGGTCGATCCGAATACTACAATGCACGCAAAGTTCCAGGCCCATATCCATATTACTAAACCAAAGGAAGTCAACAACCCCTGCTGCGTGCCAACGAAACTATCAAGTTTAGTAATATATTATTATTATGGAAGAAAAAAGCATAACATAACGCTGGACGGCATGATAGTGGAAGAGTGCGCTTGTCTCTGAAAAACTTACATTTTCCTTGCAAAATCAACATTTAGAACAACCACAGTGAGTTACAAATGATTACATATATCTTATATAAATATTAAAATTATTATATGGTTTACAGTGATTTTCTATTTAAAATCAACGTAAATTGTTCAGATATATGAATTTCTACATACGACAAATAAGTTAAACCTAAGATAGAAGACGATATTATAAATGATAATGACAAATTGTGATACAGTTTTTGTATTAATTACGGAAATATATGAAGGCAAAAAGGCAAAATGAATTTGCAATGCAGACAAGTATCAAGAATAGAGCTTATAAATAAGTGATTTTAAAATGCCATAGCAAGTAAAGGCTGGACTGAATTCTGTGCATACATACTTCCCTCCAATATTAATTAGGTAAAACATATGCCTCACTTGTAATGTTGTTGATATTGGAATTTAATTGTTACTAATTTCAACTAAACTTTTCATCATGTAATGGAAGAATCGATCTATCTGATGAATTTCGGGTGAAAAATGTAGGCAACCTAAAATTAAAAAATGGAATACAAGCTGTCGAGTGAGCTAAAGTGGTCACCTTTACGGATACCTGCCATATCACCTCTCTCTGAATATATTGAAATCTCGAGTTCTTCCAATGTGGGTGAATGAGAATGTTAGACAATTTTTTTCGTTCGTCGTTGGTGTTTCAGGCGTTTTCCTTGGTTCTTTCTCAACCGTTTATTGATTTTCCGCTCCTGTAGCCTGGTGGTTTGAGAGTCCATCAATATCTGTAACAAAATGTCCTAACAGTTAAAATGCACAATTTAACCTGTAAATAGCATAGTTTATGTCAAACGTTTCTCACCGGAAACACTTCTCTAAACACAAGGTTGACCTTACATATGCAGCTAGTTAAGTGTTTCTGATGTTGTTTCCAATTAAATTTAAAATGCATTAAATTAATGCATGTTTAAAATTATTTCATCAATTTTACACAAGTTTTCAAGTTATGACTTTTTCGACTTAAAACGTCTATTACATTGATTTTTTTAATTATGCCAAACTACTTCTCATTCTACTTTTCAGCTTCATTTTCTTTCAAAGTTTCTGGCACTGTTAAACCTACAGCATAAGAAGAAACAATGCTCATGGACATTGTGATTTGAAATGTTTTAAAGCTCTCATTTGTAACTCTTCTCTATCTGCTTTGATATCATGATCAAACATATGCATTCTTTATGTTTGATTATTGTCTCAGATGAAGCCTACAACAAAGTAAAATTGTGCATATTTAAATACTGATCTTAATCAGGATTATGAAAAATAGTTTATGTACACATTTTATGTGCTTGAAACTAAAATGAGTCAAACAAATAGAGTCTAGAAGTTATGTCCACATATAACAGGTGCACACAATTAATAAACGTCTGGCATTATTATGCGTCTCAAGACCACATACAATATATCAAATTCCTTGTCAAATGTGTGTGAAAATTGCCGACTACTATTTGATTGTTTATAATATAAATCAATATTAATTTCGGACGGCATCTCTTAATTACATTTGGTTTATATTTAACATTTAAACACTTAAACAAAACAAGTGAAAATATATATGTATGTCTATAATTTGTATAATAGAGAACTTCGATACAAGGTGCGCGAATAAATGGCACCTATCGCGATGCTTGCAAAAAACAGCCCATAGTCCGTCTCGACTAAGCATGCATCACCAAAGAGTGATGGTACTGAATTGGTGTTATATAAATTCGTGAATAACATACACACTCGCCTCATCACCTTGTTATCAGTTCTCATGTATCAACACTTTCGATCCACATTCCTATGAAAGAAATTCTTACATATTCTTACATATTAAATGACTTCAGTGAATATATGGTCTCATGTTTCCTCGGGTTATTATACGTCCACTATGGAATGCCATTACATTAAAGAGCTGATGAATTTATAATCTACAGTTGTATCGACGTTGTTGCACCTTAAATAGTACCAAAATATTTCTATCTTTGTGTTTTGATTCACAGGGGTTTCAGTAGGAAAAGTGAAGAGAGCACCTGGGTAAATTGTCTTTTTGTCTATCAAATAGTGTTCCTGTGAAGGCTGCAAAAATAATGTTAATAACGCTAAACCGTAGCGTCTGTCAGGCCGAGTGTTTAGGCTCATTATCAGACCCTTATTTTTGTGTTTCGTTAACTCGCCGGGTATCTCAGTATTGGTCGTTCACCGTTCCAGCTGTTGTATAAAACCATAGATTTTATACAGAGGTATGCAATATCGAGATCTTGGTTCATGAATATTTATTGTTCTAAATCTGAATGGAACAGCTGGTGCGTTGACATACAAATGCTTTTAAATCATATCAATATCCCCTGAACACCATGTATAATAAATATCTTGTACGATATATCACCGAGTAACATATCACGTCAGTATTGTTGTGTCTGTCTCTGGATTTTATTGATTGTCCAGCATCACATCTTCATATACTACGACATTATAAATAAATCCATCTTCGTCATTTACGGTTGGAGCTTCATCAATATTGGTAATAAAATCAATATTATCTTTACTGTACTCGTCATATAATTTTGCATTTTTTTAAATCTTTAGTTTTTTTTATAACAGCGCGTATTATTTACAGTTGATGCTACTAAATATATTTTCTTCCATTTGAGACATCGCATTATCAGATTAAGTAAAAATTGTGTCTTGCCATATCAATATTGACCTATCATACTCATTCTGATAGACTCTGGTAGTGCTGGATAATGTCTTACTGGTCATATTGTTCCTGTCGCTGAGAAATCAATTATATCGATATAATAAATAATATGAACTTATATTGTCTTCAATGCAGAATATCCACGTGCTCCACTGGATTAACAACAAAAACAAAAAAGACGTGTAATTACATATAAGTGTGTAAAAGGTGGCAAACAAAACATTTAATTGTATTTCACTGACAAGGTGGATATATCGCTGCTTCATTTGGTTAATTTGTTTCATAGGCTAATTACCCAGGTAAGAAACATCTTCCTGGATATAATTATCGTGGTCCTGGAACTAGATTCCATATACGACTTGATGATCGATATCAACCAAACCGGAGAGCATCGAATTGATCAAGCATGTCATGTTCATGATTTTGCATATACAAATAAAGTATTGCTAAAGCGACATCTCGCCGATATTAGATTGATTCGTGCGGTTATATTTTTAAAAAAAAATCTCTCAGAGAAAATAATCCCTAATATTTTTTAAAAAATTCTGCTATGAAAGGTAAAAAATGTTAGAGGGTGGTAATTAAGTACATTATTATTATAACGGATATTTATATTATTCTCCTAGAAGATATTGGAGATGCAGAGCAACGATCCTAAAACTTAGTGGAATGTTATCTTTAATGCAAAATCGTAACGTTAAAATCTGGAGTTAATCGTTGAAAGAATAAATAGTACGCTGGCCGAACTCTCATTTCGATACAAACACGCAAAGTAAATATCTACTGACTTTAAGCACGGAGAGAGATCTCATAAATGGGTTTGACGATTACCATGGGTACTAGATGCGTTAAATGATGATATGACTTGAGCAACTTCACTGAAACCTATGATTGCAATTAACATATATATATCTATATATATATATATATATATATATATATATATATATATATATATATATATATATATATATATATATATACATATATACTTATAGATAGATAGATAGATAGATAGATAGATAGATAGATAGATAGATAGATAGATAGATAGATAGATAGATAGATAGATAGATAGATAGATAGATAGATAGATAGATAGATAGATAGATAGATAGATAGAGAGATAGATAGAGAGAGTAAGAGAAAGTAAGAGAGAGAGATGGAGAGAGAGAATAAAAATCATATGGCGAATAACAACCCTTCAAGCGCACTGGATCCAGCAAGGGATCACGTGTCTCAGGGATTGATTAAAATAGATTCAATAAACTGACGACGAACAGTGTAAAACTAGTAACTAACAAGCCTTAACGCTTTCGACTCTTAATGTGTCTTTTTCAAAGGCAAATGCAAAACATACAAGAGAAACAAATAAACACAAAAACGTTGTCTTTGTAAACCTTTACATGGCTGTCGCCACATCAGGTAAAATTATAAATACAACTAGCTTGTATAGACTTGTTGCTGATACTGAAAACGCTTTATAATTCCCTAAAAGTCTACAAGCCAAAGCGACATTTTTTTATTTGTTTGTACATTTTTCTAATGCAGAATATATCCCTGATATTTGATTATATAGCGGTTATTCTTATAGTAAACATTGAAGAATGCTAAGAAGATTTATAGAAAGTTAAACTCTACTAGTACATAGTTTTCTTTTTCTATTCTTCTTGGTTTAGACCGCTTGGTTTCAATGTTCTAAGCGGCGTATCCAGTATGATTCATTTTCCTTCCTGGCTTCGGAACTCCAGCTGTGGTTGTTAGCAATAGCGATAAGTGTTATATCACTGAAAGTGTGGCATGGGGAGGAGTAATGTTCTGCGACCGGGCTTCTGTACAGCTTTTTTGTCATCTAATCAAATCTATAAAGGTTTATCCTTTTGTGCAGCTTTTCAGTTTTTCCGACGTACTGAAGGCCACAGATCTTACATGTGATGAGATAAATCACATTCTCTGTTTTGCACGTTCTGTTTGGACCATTAATTTTATATATTCTTCAGTCACTGTGCTAGTGAATGTCTTGGTCTCTCTCATATGTTGACAGGTTTTGCATCTTTTATCGCCGCAGAGTCCATATTAACTAGGTTGGTTTTGACTAGCAATTGGCGTTAGCTTTGCCCTGACTAGGATGTCCTATCGGATTTTGGTCTCCGGTAGGCTACTGCAGGTTTGCTCGGAAGTATTAGGTTTAGTATGTCCGACGATTGCACGGTGGGCCAATGATTTGCGATGATTTTATCTGCTTTGGGGTTGTCTGAGTGATACGTCAGTATAAATGGTATTCTATCAGCCTTTTCTTTCTGTCCATATTTGAGTAGGTCATCACGGTTTGTTTGTTTTTTCCTTTCGATTGCCTTCTCATTTAGGTCTTTGTCGTAGCCTCGTTAAATTAAATCCTTAGCCAGCTATTCAGACCTTTCTAGGAATCTTTCATCGCCGGAGTAAATTCTGCGTATCCTCAGTGCCTGGCTATATGGAACGTTCCTAATGCAGTGTTTTGGATAACAGCTGGTTGGGAGGAGATATTGATGTTTGTCGGTTGGTTTCAAGCAAATGTCTGTGTGTACTTAGGAACATGACCCAGGGTACTAGGTGCGTTAAATGATGATATCACTTGGGCAACCTCCCTGAAACCTATGATATATATCTTCCACTTAACCAGTAATTGGTAATATTATTGCAATATATTTATATGAATCCGGTGAACTTGAAGGTTGTAAAATGGGCTATTGATCTTAACTTGAGCGTGACTAGACATACAGTTACATAAACCGTGTGCGCAGTGTGGTGCTTGTGTCAGAGGAAATAACAAAGTATTGTTAATGTGAGTGGTAAAAAATATAGTGAATTAGGACGATATTACGGCCTAACAAATAATATCTGACATTGTCAATTACATCTCCGTAAAATCGCATCATAATATATGTATATATGTTAAGATAATGATTTAACAAATAAAATAGTACATCAACGGATCCAAACTAATTTGCGATGTATCATATGAAAGCTCCTTTTGAAGTATCACGTGATATTATTATTAAGCACTGTTTATTAAAAACCCAATTGGTTGTGTTAATAAATTTGTTTATTTCAGAATAACAGTAAAATAAAAATTATTTGTTAAATAGGTTAACCTATATGTAGTTTTATGGATTCGTACGAATTGGCCTTTTACTTGATCACATTGATGGGAATCCAGAAAATAATCATGTATTTAACCTGCAAATTATTAGTCAGAATTCGACACGTGATGATACACGAAAGTTAACGTTATTTGAAAAAAGATTTATTAAAGCCAAAATTGCAGAAGCCGGTCAAAACATAATTGTTTCATTATTATGTGCCGTTGCCATAAATTTTGGCATACATGCAAAATCAGTATAATTTGTCGCAACCAAAACATAAAATCTTCATTTTTAATAACATTTAGTTAGCAGATACTATTTGAATACCTCAAAAAACTCCTAGCATTAGTGACAAAAACACAGACTAGGAAAGTAATGTTTTTACTCTATATAGTTCAACACTTTCAATTTTGCCTGCGGTTTTGCTTAGCAATCACCAACTTGACTCCGTCAAGGGGTTCACCATTCACTGTCGCTGCTCTTAGTGTCACTTTCAATTTTTGACAGAATCAAATAGCATAATCTTTTTCGATTGCATTACCTGATTATGCACAATATTTGTTTCTCTCGTACTAGTGAAACAAATCAGATATCATCTCTTCGATTGAACTTGCACGTGTTGAAAGTAGTTTATGTGTGTCGTTAATTATCAATAACAATGATTCTAACATAGATTGGTAAATTAATTTCACAACACTATAATTGAAGTTAATATATATTCAATCTCGAATTTTCGTTCTTGTAACTATTCAAAATTGCACATTATTAATAACGCTAGGATAGTAAAAATTACAAACAACAAATGGTTTCCAGGCATCAGGGTGTTTAATTTTTCTGTTGGATATCGTACCCAGTAATCGTAGAAAAATGGCATTAAAAACGCCTTCACTAATTATGTTTATCACGGTAATCAATACACGGACGCTTTATCACTAGACTACAGACCTGTCTTACATACACATGTTAAAACAAACTATATAGTTAACCCAATCAGCTGCTTCATTAATGATTTGTGTAATGATACCAGCTCGTTTTTATCTATTAAAATTAGTAATCTTTTAAAATCAGAAAGGACGTTATTAGGAAAAATAGTAATGATACCACTTCCTTGGATAGTAAATCCACATCCAGTAGAATGTTATAAAAGTCCAAATTCATTTAAATCGTCTAGTGATTTTTCCTTTTTCTTTTTCTTCTTGCCGTTTTCTCCATTCATCTGTTCTGACCGGAATGTCTTGCATTTCTTCCTCTTTTCTTGTTTGGTTTATAATGCTTGTGGTTTAGAAGATTGTGGCCATGTTATTCGTGATTTTGGAGATTGAGGTTTTACTCTTTCTGTATACGGTATTAATCGTTATACCTTTGGTCTTTGTTACGCTCTATTGCTTGTTTTGTGTTTTCTTTTATAAATCGTTTGCTTGTTCTTCTTGCACTATGTTTTGTCTTTTCTGTTTTTCAGGTTAATTTATTGTACTTTTGACTGGAATACATTATGAATTGTATTAGCATAATCTTGATTAATGGATCGCAAGTTTTAACTTTTTTAACTTAGTTGTTATGCGATATATAATTGTTAAGATTGTTCACGTGTTTTATTACCTTTAGCATGTTCAGGGTGCATTAATTTATCTCTTCAACCAAACAGTCAACATGAAAACAGCTATTGTTGTGGGTCTTCAATTGTATTCTTAATTATTTTATCAGTGTTTTCAGTAAAATTGTTTAACAGTAAGACTCCATTGTTTAATGGCTAGTGCTTAATCACCTTCAGTATGACCATCAGCATCTCTATTAGCTACAAGTCAGTATAAATCATTTTTGTTTGTTTTATTTTTTCTGCTATTCCATTTGCTTCTTCATTTTTTTCTAAGCCAGGAAGAAGCCTTTTAATGATTTCTCTAATATGATGAAATAATTGTTTTGAATCGCATTCGAATTCAATTTGAGATTCCTGATGTGATTGTAGTTTTTCTTTACCTGAATCAAGGACGGGTATATATTTTATTACTGACCCTTATCGCTTTTCGAGCTAATTTACCTATGTGTGGTTCTCCAATACTCATTATTTATAATCTATATACTGGCTGTTTAATTTATAGCTGCAGGGAGGTGGAACGGCCAATATTGAGTTATCCGGCCAGTAAACGAAACACAAAGCAAAGAATCTGAGGTAACGCTAATCTAATAGGTCTGACAGCGGCTTTGATTTAACGACATTATTTCTTCAACATTCGTATTAACCTTATTGTAAGACAAAAAACTAAAATTGAGCCAAGTGGTCTATTCACCATTCTTGGTGTTGCGGCAAAATGAATGTATGTCCACTGTGCATTATGATATGACATATAACGAGGATAACCGATGGTAATATGTATATATATATATATATATATATATATATATATATATATATATATATATATATATATATATATATATATATATATATATATATATATATATAGAATACAAATCATATGGCGAATAACAACCCTCTCAAGCGTACTGGATCCACCAAGGGATCACTTTTGTCAGGGATTAATTAAAATAGATGCAATAAACTGACGACGATGCAATAAACTGACGACGAACAGTACGAAACTAGTAACTAACTAGCCTAAGCGCTTTCGACTCTTAATGAGTCTTTTTCAAAGGCAAATACAAAACATAGTTACGACAAACAAATAAACACAAAAACGTTGCGTTTGTAAACCTCTACATTTCTATCTTCACATGTGCTAAAACTATAAATACAACCAGCTTAAATAGACTAGTTGCGGAAACTGAAAACGTTGTATAATTCCCTAAAAGTCTACAAGCCAAGGCGACATCTATTTTTACTTTGTGTACATATGTAACGCAGATTATATCCCGGATATTTGGTTTCTCTACCGGTTATTCTTATAGTAAAAATTGAAGGATAAGAAGATTTAGAAAATGTTAAATTCTACTAGTGCATAGTTTTCATTTTCTAGTCTTCTTGGTTTAGACCGATTGGTTTCAATGTTCTAAGGCGGCGTATCCAGTATGATTCATTTTCCTTCCTGGTTTCGGAACTCCAGCTGTGGTTGTTGGCAATAGCGATAAGTATTATATCACTGAAAGTGTGGCCAGGGGAGGAGAAGTGTTCTGCGACTGGGCTTCTGTACAGCTTTTTTGTCATCCAATCAGATCTATGAAGGTTTATCCTTATGTGCAGCTTTTCAGTTTCTCCCACGTACTGAAGGCCACAGATCTTACATGTGATGAGATAAATCACATTCTGTACAGCTTTTTTGTCATCCAATCAGATCTATGAAGGTTTATCCTTATGTGCAGCTTTTCAGTTTCTCCCACGTACTGAAGGCCACAGATCTTACATGTGATGAGATAAATCACATTCTCTGTTTTGCACGTTTTGTTTGGACCATGTATGTATAGAGACCAAGACATTCACTAGCACATATATATATATATATAACTGTCATAGCAATATATATATATATGTGTGTGTGTGTATCTATATATGTATATATATGTATATATGTATATATATATATATACATATATATATATATATATATATCTATATATATATATATATATATATATATATATATATATATATATATATATATATATATATATATATATATATATATATATATATATATATATATATATATATATATATATATATATATTGTCATCAGTTGGTGGGACCCCGAGCGGCCGAGTCATCGAAAGCCATGTCCGTTACGGATCACTGCCATCTCACCTCTGTCTGCGTGGGTTCGAGTCTAGGATTCGGCGAATGTGGATATGTGAAAAAGCTTGCCAGTAGCTTCTCGTGGGTCGGTGGTTCTTTCCGGTGATTTCCCGGCTTCTTCCTCCACCATTGATACTGGCCGCCATGAATAGCCTATCGTGTGCTGAAAAATGGCGTTAAGCCCAACAACAACAATCATCAGTTGGTGATAAGCAAAACAAATCATAACTCTGCACATATATGCATATCGTCTCATGTCCAATCTCATGACTAGCACCGATGTTATGATATGTTATAGTATGCATCCTTAAATAAATTCTGACAATATCATATGCGAACAAGTACAATATTAAACCAGGTTGCACCATTGTCTTCTTAAACACAACCGAGTTATATAAATCAATTCTAGCAAACTGTCATGAATGCATAATAGGCTAACTGTAAGTAATTTCACTTTATGCCGATGCAATATTATTGTTGTTGTTGGGTTTAACGCCATTTTTCAGCACACGATAGGCTATATATATATATATGTCATTATTAAATATATCAACTACTCTAGTGCAAGTGAAATTGCTGTCGTCGTAACAAACTCAATGATCAACCATCTTAACCACTCATCGTTTGAGCTAGTAAAAAAGACAATCGCACTAAATAAAGGTGGGTTTATCCTGGTTGAAAAAAAGATGCCGGAATCTCTCTTTTTCAATCTCCGAATCTCCTGCAGTATGACAATTTAATAGGTGGCATCATGATTTGGAGATTTGAACCTTCATTTTTCGTCTCCGGGAAAACCATGCAAATCAAATCTACCGGATTTCATTCACATTTTTAACCTCAAACAGTCAGTTAACCGAACAACCAACAAACATTTTTATCTTCATTGTTTATAGACAACCCACAAACATTTTTTAACTTGATTGTTGATAGATCTGATAAGATTATTAATAAATCCCACCTTAGTGTTCCGCGATATTTTTATCAGATCACCTCTGCAGTAATCTGACGTATCAGTCCATAACCCTCAGCTTCTATTTGCTGCTGAGAAAATCCACCGTACGATGAAGTGAACCCAAGTAATGCAAGGCAACCAAGCAAACATACCAACTGCTTACTTCCAACACCGGAACAGCTCGATAACTGCCTGAGTGCATGGCTTCACCGATATACCCCAGCAAGCAAATGCAGAATATCAATTCAGAAGTGTTCTTCATGATACAAAATGGATAGGGACCAGCTTCCCATGGCTATAAGAGAACACCGTAAAGCAGGGTCTTTTTTTCACGAGCAAATATGTGAAGCCGTTTCAACGAATGTCACAAACATTGTCCGTGCATCGAAACCAGCTAGTTATAGGATTCAGATCACACAAAGGTCTAACTGCAAACATATATTCGAGATTACTAACAAGATAATGTCAAGGAACAAATATGCTCTTCTAAATTCTTACTAGTCGACAACGAATACTTCGCTTCGACAATTAGCCATATTTTTCAGTAGGGTAAAAAAAACAGCTTAGCTGCAACAGCGTAGACAGTGTACATAAGTTATAAATTTTCCCAAGGACGTGTGTCTGGAACTTGACGTACATGGAAAATCAAAGTCAGAGAGAGTTTCTACTACGATATAAGCAAATTAGTGACTAAAGCACAATTTATTTTATTTCACTTTTATGCAGCTCGTTTTTTTTATATGAGTTGATTACTAATTGCCTTAACTGTTTGTTTTAAATCGTGACATTATTTCTCTGATATTGGTTCTGACGAATTTTGTTTAGCATTTATGTTTTCTTGAAAGTCATATGAATCATTTGAACTAATTATTTCACATATTACATTTGATACCAGTTTTAGAGAATTTTATAAATCTTCAATGATAAAAATCATGTATTATATCAATTGATATTAATATGCATTAAAATGTTACACCAATGTATTGTTGATTTAGTGCCTGCAGGCCGACAAAAAAAAGCCTGTTAATAACTTGTAGATCATGGCAATGCTCTCCGGGTTATGTCTAGTTTATGTCATATTTCAATCAAGGAATCCAGAAAGTCCATTGGGAAATACATTAATCGCCTGTATTAGTATTTAGCCGTTCGGCTGCGAACTGATCGATACTAGTCTCATCGAAATTGTTATAAAGAGGTGACAGATATTTAGGCTGTGTATTTATTTATTTATGGAATGGAAATAACTCGATATATGTACCTATACAAGGAATGCATATACACAACTATTAGCCTTTTAAACATTGATTAAATTTGATGACAATAAATAGCCAAGAGACACATAGACATATAAACAGACAAAGAGAGAAAGGGATGAGGGCGAAGAAGGAAAAGGTGTACTTCATCTTTAGTCTTCTACCAACGCTGAGCTTGGACTTAAATGCTTTCCATTAGGTTATAGAAGCATATTCGATTTCGTGACGAAATTTGTATAATTGGTATTAACATAAGTGTTGTTTGCATTTTAATAAACATGGTCACTATTTCTAAGAGCGTATGTCCTTCAAGTATTAGGTATGTTCTCATTATGTTTACATAATTATTCCAATTCTTATATTATTCTTAAGACAATTCGTGTTATTCATCACGTAGATTACAAAAAACATGCATTTAAAGTGATGGTATAAAGCAATTTGACATTCATACAGTATTTGTATATCAAACAATTGTGGTTTGCCCATTGCGTATGAATACGCATAAGGATCATGTATTTACAGCTTTATGCTATCTAATCATGGATATGAATTGCATTAAAAAAAGAGAAAACCAAGTGAATTTCTTTTTAAATATTTTTAAAAAAATAACATTTTTATAAAGAAAAGTCAACAATACTCAATCCAGGAAAGACATATCATTGAGCTTTACGCATTTTGGATCTGCTCCCAACTCTGTCAACACTGCCGCTTCTCACTCTCCTTCTTTCACAAACCAAACACTGCAACACTGTGAAAAGAGGAAACAATTAATTCATAGAAGGAGCAATATGATAAATCAACATTTAATATACTAAACTGTGAGTTAATTGAAGAGTTTGATAATGGCATAGATGAGACATTTGTAAATGAAAATGATCTGTATTTGTCCTAATTGTTATGGAGGATAGATTTGACACCAGGAACCTGATGATATACTGAAATTTGTAGACAGGAAGTCAAATGCAAAACTACACTATTTGAATTAGGCTTGTGACAAAACCGAAATCAGAAAATTGCATAAAATACACCCAACTGAGTTGGATTGACAGCTGGTTGATTTTATACTCATAGTTTGGAAAAAATGTGACTGAGTTTGAACTGACCAAGTTAAGAAGTATGATTAGCTCCACTGATCGCCACCTTAAAATCAAGAACTATGCAGGTCCAATCACGAGTGGAAATTACACAAATTTCGCACAAGCATCTACAGCAAAAGGAAATAAACATAGTCGGAGTCAACATATCTCAGATATAGACATAGATGTCTTGTATACCAAAAGGCTAATGAGGATAAAAACACTGTAAGCTATTGTCAACACATTGTGTTTAAACCACACTGTGTATTTTGGTCTGAGGGGGGTGAATCAGCATTGCAATCTAAAATGTGTGGATGTTACACTAAAGAAGGACATGAAGTGCATGGAGCATATTCAACTCAGTGAAATTCAGAAAAAAGCAAGAAAATTAAACAAAGAACAACATGGATATTAATTCCAAAATGGATGAAAAAAGCAACAAAGAGAGAGAGAGAGAGAGAAATGTACATACGGTATGCAGCGCTAAGACCAGCAGGCATTTGTCATTCTGAAGATCCTCGTTATATTGTACCCATCATTATGTCAATCTCTGTGACAAACCGGAAATGGTTCAGGAAAGAAATCATTGGAATTAATAAACTTGAATGAATCATAAGAAATATGAATAAAAGATCAAATTTTATAGAAAGAACGAAATTAACAAACACAAACAGCCTAAAGTACCTAATTCAGAATTTACGAAACAAATACATCCAGGTACAGATATTATGCAAATTTCAGGCCACATACATGTACATTAGTGACAAACATTGGTGACAAACAACAACAGACTTACTGCAATTACGTGAGCAATACCGGCCACCCAAGTAATGATGCTCTACTCCCCCATCTCCACAACAAAGAAATTTCAAACTGCACAGCGTTAGACTGATTATATCAAGTTTCCAAACGTGTAATATTCAACAGAATCAAATTAACAGAATCCATTTCTACCAAACAATCATCACCGTACATAATAAATTTGTTATGAACATCCAGCAAAATGGGAAAGAGATTCTAATTGGGCCAACGTCTTGCAAAGGGTGACTTCACAAGCAGAATCCACATAGTAAAAATGTACAAGAATTATTGAAAGTGACACTGATAGTCAATATGGATAGGTAAATATGGAAAGAAGCGATATTAACGAAATGTAGTCAAAGTTAAATTGTTTCATTTCCTCTTGATCAATGATTATGTGTTTGTTTCTGGCTCGAATCAAAGTCTCCATATAAACGTAAATAGCTGTCCTGTTATTGTTTTTGACGTCGAATGATGCATACAAAATATTGACATGAACAGTATTTGAAAAAAAATAATAATGTTAACTATCAGCCTATAGGTTTTCATTGCATTTAATATAATCAAATAAATCAGTAATCAATTAATATGAATGAAATGATTAAGAAAATACGACTCACAATATAATTTCTTTTTAACGTACATATGTACGAGGATATGAAGAGTTCACTCCCTTATAGTGAACTGTTTATGATCTCCCATAAAAAATGAAAAATCGTATATGGTATAAATAAAAATAAATTCTCCCAATAGAAGTAAATAGCGGTCTTGTTACAGTTTGTGATATCAAAAACTGCCTATTCAATATTGGCATGCACAGTATTTGAACAAAATAAAGTTAACTATCAGCAAAAGGTTTTCATTGCACTTAATATTATTAAATGAAACACAATGGAATTAATATGTATGAAACGTGCGCGAAATTGGAGATCACTACATAATTTCTTTTGAGCGTTCATATATGAGAGTGGCTAGAAGAGTTCACTTCCTTATAGTGCACTGTTTATGACCATCTGGTTTATCTACTATATATAACCAAAGATCATATGTGTTATAAATAAGAATAAATTCTCACAATAGACGTAAATAGCCGCACTGTTCTGTTTTTGACGTCGACCGCTGCATATTCAATATTAGCATGAAATAAATAATGTCAACTATCAGCCTAAGGAATTTATTGCATTTAATATTACTAAATGAAACATAAACCAATACATATGAATGTAATGTACACGAAATTAGAAATCAATATATAATTTCTTTTGAGCGTACTTATATGGTCATAGAATACAATTAATTTCACTATATTGTATCTACATTTGTTTCTCAGTACTGAACTTTCCACTGTGTGACAATCAATACAAATCATATGTTAATCTAAAATACCTTCAAAGATGACTTTACCGTTCAGTTCTTGTCAAGGATTGACCTGCATTTTTTGGAGAGGCTGAATTGTAAACAAAACACCAGGCAACGAAACACAGATTTCTATCCGGATCATCAACATGACCTTATTACTCAATGTGCACTGTCGCCGAAATAAACACAGACAACCACACCATAAGCTCACATTCTCAAGAACAAATAATTGCCTTTAAATCCGTAGCAAGAATGCCAAAATCTAACTCTAGTATCACCACCAAACTTAGACCTGAGAGAGTGATCTAAAAATGGTTTGGACTACATTCGTGGGTACTAAACCGGATTTTATTAATTGTGTACTGACTCCATATACGAGACGTTGTGAAGAGTTTACTTCCTTATAGTGAACTCTTTGTGATCATCCGGTTTATTTCCCATAAGAAATTAAAATTCGTATGTTGTATAAATAAAATATATGCATATTATTAATGACTATGATATACCAATTGCTGTATATTTTTTTCATTAATTGGAACCTCAGCATGCTTCGAATATATATATTCATGCATGCATACATACATACATACATACATACATACATACATACATACATACATACATACATACATACATACATACATACATACATACATACATACATACATACATACATACATACATACATACATACATACATACATACATACATACATACATACATACATACATACACTGTATATTTTTTTCATTAAATGGAACCTCAGCATGCTTCGAATACACACACATATATATATATATATATATATATATATATATATATATATATATATATATATATATATATATATATATATATATATTTATTTATATATATATATATATATATATATATATATATATATATATATATATATATATATATATATAAATGTGTGTGTGCGTGTTGGTGGGTGTGTGCGTGTTTGTGTGGACAGTTTTCGAATTTCCTGGTTTCCAATTAATATACCTTTCCGTTGGCTATTGGTTAGAGAGTCCGCCTCGAATGCGGGATATCGTCAGTTCGATTCCCTGCCGATTGAAACCAGAGGCTTACAAAAGTTGTACTAACAGCTTCCTCCCTTGGCGCGTATCATTGAGAGTTTAATGTTAGGACTGGTTGGCCTGGTTTCACAACAATATGACTTGGTGCGACATCATGCTCTATCTATGAGGCATGATGCCTTAGTGCTAGACATCAATTTAACTTGCCACACTGCATACATCATATCGATATGACTGAAAGATTGTTAGAAGTCATAACATCACATAATCACATTTAGAAATATAAGGAGACGTATTCATATCCTGAATAAGTTTTGAGTAATTGGCACTGTCCAGGGTACACATCTTTATCTGTTTGAGATGGAAATACTATATCTTTTAGATGTTTGCAATATTTACACAAAATACCGATTTACATTTGAAGAATATGTTTTACCACTATTCACTAATTTACCAGCTAACCTAAAGACTAGTAATGGCATCACATATTGACAAGTTTATTTTGAAAAGGATGGCACTCAAAACGTGAGTTTCAAATGTAAACTCACATTCAACCATTAATTGTTACATATTGGTGGTCATTATTACCTTTATTTCCATCTTTCACGGAATATTTCTCTTTTGAAGGTGATTTTGTATTGATTGATTCTCTGCTTGCGCATTTCTCCTTTTGATATCTGATGCAACCTCAAAAAATTGGTACACTAGTTAGCGTTGCTTGTGCAAGGCAGACATATATCCACCACATTTTAAATTTATAAATATGCAACAGCCAATAATGCAGGATGCATCAGACAAATCTCCATATGGCTAACTTCACAATATGTATAAAATAACTTCGTCCAATTTGAGAATATTATATCCAGACAAAGTCAGGAATCAGAATACACCTTTGTAAAATTCAACAAATACTTTACTTACCAAGAACATAAGGTGCAATTGACAACATAGAATGTACAGTATTGCAAAATCAAGTCCCAAAATATTAAAATAATTACATAACACACACAGTTCCGAATAATTTGAAGTCCTGAATACAGTACGGTAGAGGAATATAATTTTTATACAAAATATTGGAGGTGATAATGCATCTTTGACAGCTTTTTGTTGATTCGTCAATAGCTTTTCGATCGAGTCACAGCAATATAATGCCACGATTGAATTCAATATTGATTCCAGTGAAAGTGGCTCACCATGAATTGTGTCAGAGCACGTTCGTATTTCCAGAGCAAATAATCGCTCGAATTCAACATTTTGAATAAATCGCATATGCAGCTCAAAAATAAAAACTAGACAAAACTTATATAATTAATCTTGAATGTGCTAGGTCTTAAAAAACGATTGAAAACTAATCTCAGCTAAAACATTATATAGTTATCTGTGTGATCTTTTGTCACAATTAGCATTTTCGTTTAAAAAGAAACAAAAACATTATTTAATGGAAATTAAAATTCTATCTAGAATGATCCTGATGTTAACAATACAAAATTCATAATATGTGCTACACAAAATAAGCTAAGGAAATTCCAAAACCTAGCAACAAATAAGTCAGATTTATCTACATTAATAATAATACTGATTTTAAACCAATACAATTAATATTATTGAACAGTGTGTTAGTTATAAACAGAATGAATACATTTTGCGTGAAGAAGTTATGAACATAATTTTGGACAAGTTTAAGTTCAACATATAATGTTACATCACAATATTATATAATAAAATTACAAAAGTAACAAATAATAGAATTGAGATATACATAACGCTTTTTCTGAAGAAACTGATTTAAATTAAAAATCTCAGTGGATCATTATATATAAGATAAAGAAGTTGACCTGCTTCTGACTGTCAGATTACTACCCAATGATCAGCTTTGTTTATTTCTATGTGAGTATGAAATAACGTTTTCAACGACACCTCAGCACAATAATCGCAATATCCTCCAAATGAAAGTAGATATTCAACGGAGAATGAAAGAACTGCATATAGTGAATGCACTTGTAACATAGAACATTGTTAGGATACGTATTTGACATAATAGAAAAACTTAATGTGGACAAATATGGCAACAATAATCTTAAACATTGGCACCACACAAATATTATTAGATAATACAATAATATAAAGACGTTAATATTATGTGGTAGTTAGACCTTATGTCTGCATATGATACAATATATAATTATTATCCATTATAAAGACATTCTGCTAAGAACAATATTAAAGGAAACATACATTCGTTTTACATCAAGGACATATTACAAATTTTGCACATTAACTAACTCATATTAGAGAATGAATCGCTCATATTAGAGATTGCCCATCTAAGCATATATTATAAATTTATATTGATAACGTTGCCTCTATAACTTATCGAAATTTAAATCAACCAAATTCTGTCTCGCCAAACCTTTGTTCCTTTCAATGAAAAATGTATGTCTCTCTTTGTATATCAGTGTTTGGTAGAAATGATTTTAAATGATGAAACATTAAAGTTGTATAGGCATTAGAAAATGCGTTATTTAATATTTGCATCGGATCTGGTAAACTTAAAAGACACTAGAGCGATTATAAATAAATGAGTGGCAAATGTTTAATGTGATATACTTTCCAATGAAGTTAATGCATTTGTTGTCAAGCATAAAATGGTGACATGAGTTAAAATATTGATTCATTTGCTCAGGAACGTCTATTCATTATCTTCAAACATTCTCACAGTATAATCAAGTCGTTTGAACCACTCAATTGTAGCATATATGAAAGTCTACATTCACCTTCTATGAATTAGCGGCATTTTTATTAATGTATAAATCATACAACTCTTGTACGTGTTCTGAGTCAAATTGGCTTGCGTCATATTTTCGAGTTCGATTGCTTTAGATGATGTTTGTTACTTTCATTTTGCGCCTTTAAATTAAAATTTCATTTATGATTATTGTATAACGTCTTCCAAAAATGTATGTGTAAGTGCAAATTAATTGATACTTCAAATCTTTTAGGCAGAGACAAGCAAGCAGGGTGATCCAATATTAGACTGCCCTTGTCGCGTTATGATGTAACAAAGAACGCGCATGCGGTTGAAAATTACTACACAAATAAAAAGAGACTCGACAAGGACGTCATTTATAAACAAAATTCGTGATAACAAAATGACACTTATGTCCAATAAATTGGAGTCAATTATGTAAACTGTTGTATAGCTTACTTGGCATGTCTCGTCTTTAATTTAATTTCGTTTATGATACACAATTTTGACATACATAATGCTTCTTCAAATACGTAAAATACAGTAAAAGAGCATCCACTAACTCATTTAATTAAATTAAATTTTTGCATCATGCTAATTAACACTTAGAACAAATTTAATATGTACAAGTTAATATTTTTAGTTAACTGTATGTTACTCACCTATCGAATTCATAGCTGAAAATCCAAACAAGACATTATAGAAAATGCGATCTACGTCAAGTTCCATACATTGATTCCCTTGCAATATTAAAGGCAGAATCAATTGTCATTTTTATTTTATATTGTCGTATTCTGAATGGCTGTTGTTACAATCCATAGGTATAAACAAATTTAGTCTGGAACCTGTGTTGTGTCATCCAAAGTAGCTGACATACTTGTTTCACAACGATATTGTTAAGGTTATTTTGCACGATGCATAATTATTGCTCACATATTGAGTCGCTACTATACAATATATAATCTGATCATTAAGTTTCATGCCCTTTACAAATATTATAATTCTCATACTTGGTGCTTATTGGTTCGATGTATATATGATAAAAATATATGCATATTTGTAATAGATGCGCTGTGTTCAGTGGTTGAACTTGTATACATTTTTCTAGTTTCTAATAGAAACGAGTTTGTGAACGCATTAAAGCTTTTATATTTATTAGGTATGCTTACGGTTCTGTCGCCGTGCACGTTCACTAATTAAAGTTTTTAATAAGTAATTTGCAACTTGCATAAACGTCTGTTGTTTTTTTAGTTTAAAATGTAGCTCACCTATGTAGCTACTTCAATTCAAAAAGAGTTTTCTTACTTGAAAGGTATACCTTGCTAATAATGAAATGAATTTGATACCTGGTCATTGACCGGGTAAGTTATGTCGGTCCGTGATGACATTAAAGGTGGATACACATACCGAATGTAATGACTGGGGGTATTCAAGCGTTCCTAAGGCATAACCAGTTAAGGATGGCCATGCCGAGTTTAGTATACAGTATACGGTAGCAAACAATAAATAAAAAACATGGACGATGACTCATTAGGATTGGTCAGAATCTATGTGAGAGTTTACACAAATAATGCATTTTATGTCAGTTTATAGTGATGTCTAGCACTAGGACATCATGCTGCAGACATGTAGCATGATGTCCCACATAGTCACATTATCTTAACACCGGGCCCACCAGTCCCAACACTAACATTTTAATGCTAAGCGTCAAGCGAGGCAGATGTTAGTACAATGTTTGAAAGTATTTGGTATGACTTGACCAGGAATCGAACCCACTACCTCCCGCATCCGAGGCGAAAGCTCAAAACACTACGCCACCGGAGAGGTTGTAAAAGTTCAAGAGAGTGGAGTCTTTGCTAATGCAAGAATGAGCGAAGTATATATTTCGATATGAAATTGTTTTAAAGCTTGGATGTACTTACTTGCAGATAAGGTTAATAATTAAATATTATCCTGAAATTAGTTTGAGTCAAAGATAAAGTATCTGATATATTGAAAGATACACCAACACCCAATAGCGGAATGAAGAAAATGTATGTTACTATTAACGTGTACAAATAACTGGTGAACAATCATAATTATATGGCGTTGTCTTCTTTAGAGCATGTACTTTGATATTTTGGTTTCAAATGATTCCAGGAATGAACTAGGTAAATCTACACGAATAAGGAAACCACTTGCATAAAAAATTATCCAAGAATTTGATCTGAATTAAATTCCTTAACATCTTATGAAATATCAAAAGTGTATAGTTTAAAAGGAGTTCAGGACATACATCATTCAAGATTTAGTATTTTATTATGGCATATGCGACATTCTCCAACTAACTGCGGTTAATGGGTTTTACATGTATGAATTGAATGGTCTGGTTAAATGCCCGCTTATGATATCTTGAGTCAGCTATATTGTGTAGCAGGATGTCCCACCCGGTCATATTTTCCTGACACCAGGCTGACCAGTCCTAACACTAACACCTTAATGCTGAGCCTCAAGCGAAGCAGTTGTTAGTAATATTTTTGAAAGTATTTGGTCTGACTCGACATGGGATAGAATCCAGGAAATTCCGCATACGAGGCGTTAACTTCCGTAAATGTTGGATTTCGAGATGCACATCGGATGTTATTGAAATAATTGTATGTTGTATTTCCCATCTGCTATATCACATATAATTTGGAATAAGATTGTACTTTGAGTTCTCCGATAATTGATTCCAATGTTTTATAACATATGCCTAAAATGTATATAATGGGATCTCTAACACTGATATTTTTCTTAATTGTAACATGTATTAACAACATGTGCAATATTTAGTATTCTCAAACAACATTTAACAAAGACACAATCGCTGAGAAAGAAATGCCGGTGAAGACCAGAAAAATAAGCATTAGTCACTTTAGGCCACATGCAAGACAAGAACACCGAATAAATCATGAGCTTAGTTTATGTTAAAGTTTAATAACAAGATAAGGAATTATAATAATACCAAGCATCGTACATTACTGATTTGTCGAAATAGACCTCCATCTCTAGTTAACAAAATACCTGTACCTGATATAGATGAAAATGAATCGACTGATGATATCATTTACCTCGTCAATATCAATGGGTATTTTATCAGCAGTTATTTTATTGTCTTCAGTATTGAGATTTCCATTATTGTATGAAAAACTCATGTGAAAATGAAGAAATAAGACGAGGTGTATGCAAACCTACCGAGGGACCCATTTAACTCTTTTCATGAACTCGCGTTTGAAAGTATAAATATGCCCTGCGTGATCAGATGTACAAAAATGTACTCAAATTCCGCTATATGTCACTTTTCATAGATTAGATCGATATAGACCCGTAGTAATGTATTTCCAATTACGTACAGCATAAATTCTTAAACCGTAAATACTGCATGTGTACACGATTTATCATTGTCATATCACGACTGCTGCCCTATGTACATATGCTAGGAAGGATGAAGAATAACTTGAACATTAATAGACAATTAGGCAACTAGGTTCTCATAGATTTGATTTCTCTGGCACACTACTTGCTTATATTTCCATTCACAATCACATGTAAGTGAGCTATATAGTTGAACAATATCGGTCCACCTGCAAGTCTTGCTTTGTTTTTGCCATGTTATCTGCCCTATCTTATGGTTTTAATATACTAATTTATATTTGTTATCACCCATAATATGAATGTATCTCCTAAAACAGCTATTGACTAGGTTACTAAGAGAAAAGAAATATATAGCAGGATCAGGCTTTCATCATCATATTTTCCATTATACAAATTATTTGTTTGCCTTGGTATTACATTGTCAAGATAAACATGTAAAGGAAGAAAAAATCATCAATCTGGAAGACATTGTTTGGAATTTAAATTCATTATAAGTTGAAACTGGTCATGTTTCTCCTATAAAAAGCGAGATCAAATACAAACTTGAGTCCAAGATTCATTTGTGATAATGGCATTTTTACCACATTGAAGCTTTATTATCACGTCCGAATTTCTCAGATATAAAATAAAAGCTTATATGATCAATGTCGAACGTGACATCGACTGCACAATGCATGAATGCCTATTAATGAGGTTATTCTACCTCTGGTTAGCTGTGTTTATTCGATTATATAAGATATTTTAATTATATTTTGTTGCAACTTGGAAATTTAAAATAATATAAAAAGATCTTGTAAAAGATTATGTACACAACCAACCCATAACAAAATCTCTTGCATCATATATAGTGTCTATAATCCGATAATGAATAAATTAACTGATATAGGCATAAACCATCGTTTATCATACAGATTTACATTTATGGTGTGGGCAAATCCTTCAGGTTAATCCTCATTTATAGTAGCTATTAAACCAATGCATATGTTGTGATATATTAAATGCTTTATTCTGAAGAATCGAATTCGCTGATCAGCTAAAAGTAATTTCCAAAACAATGTCACAAACCCCCCTCGAAAAAGTGAGAAGAGACAAATAAAAAATAGGCATTGCTTAATACATTAATACCTGGATGACCATAGTACCTATTTTATGATAGTGTTTAGGTAAAACATATTTTTTTATTATTTTGTTAACACTAATACGTCTACCCTGGCTTAATCGGACCACAGTGACAAATTAGTGCATCACTATCACTTACGTTTCGCTAAGTATAACGAAACCGGGATTTTCTTCAAGTCTTTCACTTCCACCACATAAAACGTTAGGGTCATTTTGAAGTTTCAACAGCTGTTATTCTCGAATCTCTTAAAGTAATCAGTGATATTATATGAAAACATTTTCATTTGTTATTATAGCACAAACCTACAACGTAGAAAAATGTTAAATTTATCCAAACCTAATGCACAACATTACACACGTGCACACTTTCCCAATAAGGTTCATATTGGTAGCAGCGAATACAGTGATATCTGGTTTGCTGAAATAACCCTACTGAAAAAGGCAATATATTTTGGCGTAAATTTGTATCAGTATGCATACACTTTTTTCATACTCTTTTAAGCAATATCAGAGATACAGATAATATAAAAATAGAATGCATTGTCATTACGTAGAATGATGAACATGGTTTCCCTAACCCTCTGTGATTAGGAGGAAAATTAACATGTTGCATTTAATTCTCTAAATACGCACTTCTACGCCAATATTGTGCAATACATATATAAATACTGGAAAAGTCGCCATACGTTCCTGGCGAAAAATATGAAGAGCACAGTTTTCTTTATAATAATATTGGATCGATGATTATGTTAGTGATTATAGAACAAGTCACTCGGGCCATGTATGTGCATTACTTATTTTCGATTAAATATAATTTCTTGTTTTAAAATCTAATATTGCTTTGTCTTTAACGAATTCCATTCATTCCAGCTATTTGAATAATTTTCAAATCAAGTGTTATCAAGAAACTTCTCGACAAAAATTATCGAAGTTTAGAGTCGTTTTTAGAAGTGGCCATGTACTAGACTTGCGTCAAGAAAAGTGCTATTCGAGTGACCTCCTCACGATATAGAGTACAACAAATGTGTATATTATTATGCGACTTCTAAATAATAACCATCCAAAGGATAGTGAATGTATACGTATCCCAATGAAGTGAATACTTATCAATGAAAGGTCTGCATGATCAACGTATACAAAATCACACCCTTTACTGAAATAACGGCGTCTAATGTCTGCATGACATGTGCGACTTTGCTATAGTTTAATAACAACAACATTATGACTTTGCTCAGACTTTAATCAGTGAGGATAAAAATGACAGATCCATTTATTAAAGGATTCGGAGATAATACAAATAAGACATGGATAATCTTAGTAATCACCTGGATGGATGGCTATACTTAAGGGAGAACATTGGCTGAATAAAGCTATCTGTTGTAGATTTCTGTATTAATTGGTAAGCATATGATCCTGACTTGTACAATGTAATGTATGTCTGATATGAATTAATGAAGCAGTACAGTGTTTCATGTCGAGAGTAAAACAGCATCACATTGCAATGGCAGGTGTATCTCAGTGCGACGGAGAAATTCCATCTCACGATGGGATGAAATGTCGTCCCTTTTAAGGATTAATTACACCTGAATACACTTGGGAAATTTCTTTTTAGAAGATCCAGTAATATAATAGGGTATATACGACATTTTGCTCGTAAATTTGTTTGACTGAGGACGTTGGGTTCAATAACCGCTCGAGGCACACCGACTCGGCTATATCGATTTAACCTACGCAGGTTATGTTAATTCGGGCGCATCATAATGCCCCGAATAAGCATGACGTAGGAGGCGATTGTTGAAGAAAATCAAGATGGATTCGATAATCTATAATATGGAATAAAATTAGTTTATTTACTCTGGCCAGGTAGAAAAGGATATAAATATTTATGAACTAATATAACTAGCTTGCAGCCCCAAAGAGTTCATTCTCGATTTTTTTTTAAACTCTTGATAATATTCGTAATAATACATTATCATCCTCGCACATTTTAAAGAGAAACCATAAGCGATAAATACAATTCCTGGTAGCTGTTTACTTGTAGTCTTATACGATTGTGTTATAGTTAATACTCTTTAGAACATATATCCTTGTCACTCTTAAATTTTCCAAGATATTTGAAAACATAGAGCCCTCCTACTCCTAAATTCACTCTAATATTCAAGTTATAGCAAACACAATGGATATACTAATGAAGTATTACCTTGATAGGGGTATGAGTGTGTTTTTCAAACATGATCAAAATAAAAAAGGTATTTCTTTTTTCAAAAGGCATGGGTGCAAAATTTCTAATACGGTTTTCCTAAAACCACTGTATAAATATAATGCAAATTTTAAAATGTATGTATTCTGATTTTTATAGTCTTTTTATAAAAAGTTAAAACTCAGTTTGCTTTTGTAGATTTTAGGGTGTGACCTGTAACGTCATGTCTATTTGTGTTATTCATGATGAAACCTAAGAACAGTAACGGTCAATACCCTACGATATTTTACGGATCATCGCCGTTCAACATTTTGGGTATATATAACGTTTCTGGAGATGCATTATTTAGAGATACGAATCCTGTGTTAATGCATTGACTATATGCAGTTCCTTTCGTAATTGATGTGGCAGAGATAGTTGAATATAACTTTATGTATCGTTTCTCCGATAATATAGTCAAAGTTTTTAACGTACGCCAAAATGAATACAGTGAGATCTTCAACATGGATAAATGTCTTAACTTTAGCATTCATTATAAACTTTTACAAAGTTATTTGTTTTGAAACGACTTTAAACAAACAGAAAATCTTTAACAATGAGATACAGAAGAAGACGAGTAAAAACTTATTAGCCAGTTTAGGCCTACACCAAGATACGATCACGACTGAAGTCAAAGCAATGAAGATGACAGACGCACCATTTATCTTAGACGTTAATAACAAGACAACGAGTGGTAATGCAAATCGAACTCTACAGCTGGAGAGAAGCCGACATCCCTCAGCGGTTCACGACATCCCTGTGCATGAAAAATATGAATTGAAAAGGACTGATACCATCCTTAATCTAGTCAATTACGGTAGGTATTTTCTCAGCAGTTCTTTTCATTGTATTTTTTTACTTACTAAACATGTAATCCTATAGCGGACTACAATCAAGATGATGAACGAAGTCTACCTGTTTTGTATTGTAGAGAACAAATGACATACTTGTCCAGCTCTACCGTAGGAATATTATATATTTCATAGACGGCAACAGACTCACACAAGATCAGGATATTAATTTCGAACAGAATAGTTCATCTAGTGTGAATAAATTATTACAAATATATCATGTATTTTTCTTTAATCACGTTGTATATATGTATATATATATATATATATATATATATATATATATATATATATATATATATATATATATATATATATATATATATATATATATATATATATATATATATATATATATAAATGCGTATGAGTGGGCGTATGTGTGTGTTACACATCTTATGGCTGCGCTTGCACATTGCAACATTTTCATATGCACTTGTCCAGAAATAAATGACCGATATGACAATAAAGCATTCAAACAGCTATACAATCCTGCTTCGACACTAGCCCATGTGCGTTATCAATATATTATTACCAATAGCAAAAGTGATCGATCAAACAGTAAAATTCGCTAATCATCTGAAAATAACCGAAAAGACTACAAACTGTCACTGCCATCGATTTGAAAGTTTCGTTATAGAGCTACTCATGGGATGTTTTTCCTACTTTGTTGGACAGGTTTAATAATATTATGATCTATTTTCACTGAAATAATTGTATTAGCTATATATGGTGTATTGGTGTTTATAATTTTTAACGTAGATTTTAAGAATTTATGTCATATCGCTGGGTTCCAAGGGTTGTTATCGCCGGACGCGGTTGTGGGAGATAAGCACCCACTTCCCCTAGAAATCCCCCAATGGCTTGCATCTGTGATAGCCTCTGACAACCAAATCCAGCTCCAGCCTTCACGGGTGGCTTAACTACTATAAACTGGAGAAGGGATGGCAGGAGAGTTTATGGCGCCTCAAAACCAGATGCTTCGGGCAGATGGGGCCCGTTAACCTTGGGTGGTAGCCCGTCTAGGAGAAGGTAAACTCTGATTTCAAACCTTCGCTGACTTGCGACTATACCCTTGCATGGGAAAGGCTAAGGGAGTAAACCCCAACAGAAAATCCGGAGACGGAGTCCCTAAGAAGACTTGTCACTGCATTTAGTGACATCTCGGCAACTCCTGCGACGCCGCTGGTGCCATGACGTATCGGCTTGTCCTTTCCCTTGGATCCATCAGCTGCGTGAAGGGGGGGGGGGTCAGTTGCATGGGCAAGAGCTGATTCTCCAAACAACCATGCCCAGGCCTGCGCCCTGGAGAGGACACTCCAGCTTCGCTTCACAGCGTTGACACAACACGGGAAGCAACAGTTACCGGTTATAAGTCACCACTCGATTGGCGTAGAGTTAGACGCCAGGGGTTGCTTCCGACGGTGGGAGATACCAACAGATCTCATTGGACAGCTATCGCCCGCATCAAGCTGGGCAGCCCCCAGCCAATAAGGTGCCGTTCTGCCACAGCTCGCCTGCCTTGCTGGGTACTCAGGGCTTAAGATACGGGAGTACCTGACAAGCAGTCTGCAACTACAGCACCAAGAAAGAACAAACGAAAAACAAAGAAATCAACAATCCTCAAGCTAGGTACCTGTAACGTCCGGACTATTCTGACAGGGCTTTCAGATGATCTCCAGGCAATCAGTGATGTTCGAAAAACTTCACTCATCAACGACGAACTCGCAAGACTCCATATCGATATCGCCTCACTTCAATATACACGGCTACCAGATTCTGGGTCCCTCTGAGAAAAGAACTACACGTTCTTCTGGAAAGGAAATAGCTCAGACGAAGTTAGGGAGTATGGTGTTGGTTTTGCTGTCAGAAACACTCTGCTGAATATTATAGAACCCAGCCAGCAAGGAAATGAAAGACTGCAATCTCTTCGCCTCCACACCACAACCGGGCTAGTTAATCTAATCAGTGTTTACGCTCCCACACTCAGTGAAACCACAGATACCAAGGATGCGTTTTACAACAAGCTCGACTTTCTCATCTACAATATTCCGAAGGAAGAGAACTTGATATTACTGGGGGACTTCAACGCTAGGTTGGGTGCCGATCACGACTCCTGGCCTTTGTGTCTCGGCAAGTTTGGCATTGGGAAGATGAATGAAAACGGGCATCGTCTACTAGAAATGTGCTCGTTCCACAACGTCAGCATTACCAATTCATTTTTTCAGACAAAACCACAGCACAAAGTGTCTTGGAGGCATCCCCGATCCAAACACTGGCATCAGCTGGACTTGATTATCACAAGATGTTCAGCCATGAAGGGTGTGCAGCTTACTCGTACATTCCACAGCGCTGACTGCGACAACGATCACTCTCTAGTCTGCTGTAAATTTAAGCTTCAACCAAAGAAGATCAATCACTCTAGGCAAGTGAGTAAACCACTCATCGATGTGAGCAAGACGTCAAATTCAGACAAGGCTGAAGAATTCACTTACGCCCTTTCCAAGGCGTTCAGTTCAGAACCTCCCTACGGCAGTGCCAAAGAGAGATGGGAAAACATCAGAGATACAGTGTACAGTGCAGTCACAAGAATCTTTGGTAAAAAGCAGACAAAGAACAATGACTAGTTTGACGCCAATTCCGCCACACTCATAGCAGCAATGGAAGAGCCTCGCAGTGCCCACCTGGAATTCAAGCGTTCTCCCTGAGCGAGGACACTACATGCATATAGGTCTACCAGAAGCAAAGTGCAGAGGTTAGCACGGCATTACGCTAATGACTAATGGCTTCTACTGTCAGAGCAACCAGTCAGCAGTAGACAACGGAAACATCAGAGGCATGTATAATGGCATAAAAAAGCAATGGGTCCAACGAAGAAAGTGATAGCTCCACTGAAGTCTTCTGCAGGAGATATCATTCATAACAAGAACAAACAGATGGAGCGCTGGGTAGAGTACTACTCCGAACTGTATTCCAGAGAGAATAACGTGACCAACAATGCCCTCAAAGCCATTGAAAACCTCCCTTGTTTGACCAAACTGGATGAGAAACCTACTGAGACAGAACTAAAGCTAGCATTAGAGAAGATGACCACAGGTAAAGCCCCAGGAAAGGATAGCATCGCAGCAGAAGTCATCAAATGTAGCGGAATTGTGCTGTTCATACAACTTTATGAACTTCTCTGCCAGTGCTGGGATGAAGGTGCGGTGGCTCAGGACATGAGAGACGCCAAAAACATTACCCTGTATAAGAACAAGGGCGACAGAAGTGACTGCAACAACTACAGGGGCATATTACTTCTCAGCATCGTGGGAAAAGTCTTCGCTAGAGTCATCCTGAACAGACTGCAGACGCTTGCCGACAGAGTGTATCCAGAGTCTCAGTGTGGGTTCCACGCAGAGAGGTCCACAATCGACATGATCTTCTCCATCAGGCAACTGCAGGAGAAATGCAGGGAACAACATAGACCCGTCTTTCTGGCTTTCATAGACCTCACAAAAGCATTCGATTTGGTCAGCAGAGACGGACTATTCAAAATCCTGACGAAGATTGGATGCCCTCCAAAGCTATTTAGCAAGGTCCAGTCCTTCCATGAAGACATGAGAGGCACAGTGCAATATGATGGCTTATCGCCCGAACCATTCAATATCCACAGCGGAGTGAAACAAGGCTGTGTCCTTGCCCTCACGCGCATTGGCATCTTCTTCTCTGTCCTGATTAGGTACGCCTTTGTGACGTCCACAGAAGGGATCTATCTGCACACGCGTTCAGACGGCAGACTGTTCAACTTGGCAAGACTGAAGGCGATGAGCAAGGTAAGGAAAGCAACCAATAGGAACATGCTCTTTTAGGATGATGCTGCTATAGCCACTCACACAGAAGATTAACTACAACGCCCGATTGACTGCTTTGCTAATGCATGTGATGCATTTGGGCTGACATCAGCCTAAAGAAAACCAACGTGATGTCTCAGGACGCAGAGCCTCCCAGCATAACCATTAACAACTACAAACTAGAAGTAGTCAGTTACCTTGGCTCTACCATCACCAACAACCACTCACGCGATGCCGAGCTCAACAAGCGGATTGGAAAGGCGTCAACAACTCTCTCTAGATTGTCGAAGAGAGTATGGAACAACAACAAGCTGACATTAAACACTAAGATCACCGTGTACCATGCCTGCGTGCTTAGCACTCTTCTGTATGCCAGTGAAACTTGGATACTGTACGCCTATCAGGAGAAACGACTAAGCGCCTTTCACGTGCGTTGTCTCCGTCGCATACTTGGGATCATCTGGAGCGATCGTGTGACAAACAACGAGGTGCTTCAACAGGCCAAAAATCTCAGCATGGTCACACTCCTCCGCCAAGGTCGCATCAGATGGCTGAGCCATGTGCATCGAATGGATGATGGAAGGATCCCCAAAGATCTTCTCTTCTCTACGCTTGCCTCAGACAGAAGATCAAATGGACGGCCACATCTTCGCTTCAAGGATGTCTGCAAGCAGGATATGAAAGCTCTTGGAATAGAGGTCAACATCTGGGAAGAGCTTGCCCTCGACAAGTCCAGCTGGCGACATGCTCTCTACACAGGTCTGAAAGCCAGCGAGGAAAAGTTACGACAGCTCGCTGATGAGAAGGAAGTCATAGGAAGAGGATGCAGTTCCAACCAAGATCTAAGTCATACTTCAAGTGTAGCAACTGCAGCAAGGGTCCCGTGTAGGACTTTATAGTCACAGAAGACGGTGCACAGCTACAAACTAGGACACCTTTCATGGGCGCATTTCCATCGTCTCTCGAGACTAACGGAAGCCAACCAATCATGTCATATCGCTACGATGTCTGCAGTGTGACAGTTTAAAGTGATGTCTAGCACTGGAGCATCATACCGCAGACATTTAGCATGATGTTCCACCCAGTCACATTATCCTAACACCAGGCCGACCAGTCCTAAATACTAACCTTTTAATGCTGAGAGTCAAGCGAAGCAGCTGTTAGTACCAATTTTGTAATTCTTAGGTATGACTCTACGGGGATCGAACCCACGAAATTCCGCATACGAGGCGGACGCTCTAACCACTAGGCCACCGGAGCGGTCACAAATATATGGTTAGCCGCATTTGAAGGTTTGACTGCTATGTTTGTCGAATTTCTCAAACTTGATCTGAACAAATGTAACAATTAACGATGTCTTGATATATAATAAGTATTTTGAGTCAGATTAAAATTGCACCATATAAGGACTGTATCAGGGACCCAAAGAAAGGAGGAAATAGAAGTTAATAACATACTCCGACTAAATTATAAAGGAATGCATGTATTGTGCGGTAGCTGTCTGTGGTTGGCTAAATTGAGTGAAAAGACATTGCATGTTTTCCCGATTCGTTTAATATGGGCCAATTTCTATGCAAATGAAAGCAAAATATAGCATTAAGATTTTACATAGTTAAACATAGTTATTTTTTAATTGAAATTTAAAAAACACTTAAGCCTATTCTGACCTTTTCAATTTTCAGTTAGAAGATCAGCTATACAGGTGGAAGAAAATAAGCGTTGCCAAAGGCTACCACTGGATATCAAGTTTGCGGACATTGCAATGGTGAATACTAAACTTTGGAAATATTACTTGCTTTATATTACTTTATTACGATTTATTTTGGTTCATTATCATTCTTTGTTAAAAATTTGTTTAAGTGATCAAATAAATTGTATTTTTATGAAACATTTCAGCTATAGATGTAAAATATGGGTGTTTTGTGTAAGACTAATACAAATTGTGCAATAAGAAAAATGGTTAAATCAGAATATAGACTATTGCGTTAGGAACCATGACTTCCTCAAATGATGATAAAAGATCGAACTGTCTCCATCTTATATTTTAAAACCCGAATATTTCACAAAGATATATGAGATATAGTTGATGGTGTCACTTGGTTTGCACGAAAAACAGTAGGCGTACCAAACCCCATAATTTACAGTTGTGTCCGTGTTCAAATTAAATTAGGCTCGGGTATGTGGAATATTTCTTGGGATGCGTTGATTGTAAGCAACATTCAAAAATTTCAATTCAAAACAAGAGTAAGTTTGACAAGGGAAACAACTCTATCACAATTACATGTGCATCCCATGTGCATTCCATGTGCATCCCCATGAGACACAATTCCATGTGCATCCCCATGAGACAATGTATGTATGTGTATATATATATATATATATATATATATATATATATATATATATATATATATATATATATATATATATATATATATATATATATATATATAGATTGATATATAGATATATATAGAGAGAAATATATATAAAGATAGAGATATATATATATATATATATATATATATATATATATATATATATATATATATATATATATATATATATATATATATATATATATTTATATATATATTTATATATATATATATATATATATATATATATATAGTTATATATATATATATATATATATATATATATATATATATATATATATATATATATATATATATATATATGTGCTACATAAGGGTCCACTTGAAGTTTCATACAACAGTTTCCTAGTTTATATTAAATGACTGACTCTTCGGCCATGCCGTTTGCAGTTGCCTACTGTGGTAAGTTTCATGATTGATTAAGGGAAATAACCCACAAATAGACATAAAAGACAACACCTTTGAAATGAAATATACATATATTGTACACAATATCTACCAATATTATCTAATTACTCATTAAGCTTGTTGAGATGTGGTGAGTGGAAAAGTCCAATCGATGAGACACAAACCTTCACATGATGTAATTCAGATTATGGTATCCATATAATACAATAATGAAGTAGATAACATGAGTTGGAACTGATTTCGATTAATAGGTGACACACTTGCTAGTTTTACTTGCTCTTTAGATATGGGAGTTTAGTTTTAAGTACAAGTGATTAATTAAACTTTAGCACTCTACATCATTTAAGACAGGTTTGTTATAAAATAAACTAAGATCAATTCAATGCCTTGGCTCAAATTCTCTATTTAAATACATTCACCTTAACATTAAATTTTGTGCAAGATTTGTAAATTTACTTCACTAAAGTTTTCGGAATAAAATATTTTGTCAATTGATTTGATCTCATAAGCATGCAGCTTGAGAAGTTAGTTTACACCGTTGTAATCCTCTCCTAATTTTAGTTATAAATTAGCATAGGTATATGTTATCTAAAGTAACTTAATATATTGTCAAATAATTAGAATAAAATCAATATTGATGACAAATATAGATATATGTAAACATATATCGTTTCCAAACGATGCACGTTTCTTGAAATTCCATGATCTGGTCGTAACATATATTATGTGCACACAAAAGGTATTATCAAGTGACCACGAAATTTTATCAAAAGCACATGGGAGTTTCTCGAGACGACAGTATCGTCATCTCCTAGTCAAAAGAGTATTATCTCGCACCATGATATAACATTCGCAAACAAAAGTTTCGTCTACTGGCTCAGTGCGATGATACAAAGGGAATGGCATTATATATTAGACAATATACATATTTCATGTGTATTCAAGCAATGTAAACTTCTGAATGTTGATACAATTTTATACATGTTTATACTTTTTTTCTATATTACAGACGTGGATTCAAAGACCTACGCACTATAATGCATATTACTGTGCAGGCGAATGCAATCACCCACTGGTTGGTGACAATGTTGCAAATCATGCAAAATTTCAGAGTATGTACCACTTTTATAAACCAGATGCGGTCAGAGACCCTTGCTGTGTCCCAACCGAAATGTCCGATTTAGAAATCATGTATTTAGTTGGCAGAAATGAGACAAGAATGACTATGAAAGACATGGTAGTGGAGAAGTGTGGTTGCCGCTGATAAAAAAACCATAAGAAAATCCGTGGAGAAACTATGGATATGGATTGTCCATTCATCATCTTAATCGTCATCTAATGAGGCGGGATGGGGATATATATAAGTTTACCCATTATTTGATTGATTATAGTGATTTGAGTATAAATTATACTGAATGGAAAGTATTGAATTAATGTAGCTGTATAAATATGCTTCGCCAGAATTAATAATGTTCATATTGTGTAAATGACAGTAGGATCCAATAAATGGTATATTAATTACACAGATGGTTATTTTATTCATTACCTACATAACACGTTCAAAATATGAGTATAAAAGTAAGAAAACGTAAACATGAACATTAACAAGTAAAATGAATTCGAGATTACATTGGACTATCTTGATATTTATAGAACAAATATAAACATGGTTGGAATTGAAGGTTGTGTAAACAAGGTTGGAATAGAATCAAAACATTTCTTCATATAATAGTCGTTGTGTCTTGCATCGATGACAACAAAACGTTAACGCATCATCTAGAGTTACACTCTGACAGTGCCGCAAATACAATCATGAAACGTAATGGTTGTATTCATCTTGATGCAATTATTTTTATGCTCTGACTGTCACCTAGACCGAGTGATTGTAAGCATGTCGACGATATATCTTATTTTGATATTTTACCTGATTCTTGCCACAATAAGATCTTGTCAATATATATATATATATATATATATATATATATATATATATATATATATATATATATATATATATATATATATATATATGAACATTGAACGAACATTGATGAAATATGTTTCTGGAGATGCGTTATTTATAAATATTTCTGGACAACTGCATATGAAAATAATGTAATGTGTCATAGGATTTGTAAAACACTCGTATACACCTACTAATACGCATGTGTGTATGTATGTATGTATTTATGTATGTATGTATGTATGTAAATATATATATATATATATATATATATATATATATATATTTATGTATTTATTTATATATGTATTTATTTAATTATATATATATTTATTTATATATATATATATTTATATATATATATATAGATATATATATATATATATATATATATATATATATATATATATATATATATATATATATATATATATATATATATATATGCAATAAACTGACGACGAACAGTACGAAACTAGTGACTAACTAGCCTAAGCGCTTTCGACTCTTAATGAGTCTTTTTCAAAGGCAAATACAAAACATAGTTACGACAAACAAATAAACACAAAAACGTTGCGTTTGTAAACCTCTACATTTCTATCTTCACATGTGCTAAAACTATAAATACTACCAGTTTGTATAGACTAGCTGCGGAAACTGAAAACGTTGTATAATTCCCTAAAAGTCTACAAGCCAAAGCGAAATCTATTTTTACTTTGTGCACATATGTAACGCAGATTATATCCCGGATATTTGATTCTATACGGGTTATTCTTATAGTAAAAATTGAAGGATAAGAAGATTTAGAAAATGTTAAATTCTACTAGTGCATAGTTTTCATTTTCTAGTCTTCTTGGTTTAGACTGCATGGTTTCAATGTTCTAAGGTGGCGTATCCAGTATGATTCCTTTTCCTTCCAGGTTTCGGAACTCCAGCTGTGGTTGTTGGCAATAGCGATAAGTATTATATCACTGAAAGTGTGGCCAGGGGAGGAGAAGTGTTCTGCGACCGAGCTTCTGTACAGCTGTTTTGTCATCCAATCAGATATATGAAGGTTTATCCTTATGTGTAGCTTTTCAGTTTCTTCCACGTACTGAAGGCCACAGATCTTACATGTGATGAGATAAATCACATTCTCTGTTTTGCACGTTTTGTTTGGACCATGTATGTTTAGTTTTTCTTTAGTCACTGTGCTAGTGAATGTCTTGGTCTCTATCATATGTTGACAGGTTTTGCATCTTTTATCGCCACAGGGTCCAGATTGACTAGGTTGGTTTTGCGTAGCGATTGTTGTTAGCTTGGCCCTGACTAGGATGTCCTTTAGGATTTTTGGTCTCCGGTAAGCTACTACAGGTTTGTTCGGAAGTATTAGGTTTAGTATGTCTGACGATTGCACGGTTGGCCAGTGGTTTGCGATGATTTTACCTACTTTGGGATTGTCTGGGTGATAGGTCAGAATAAATGTTATCCTATCAACCTTTTTTTTCTGTCCATATCTGTGTAGGTCATCACGGTTTGTTTGTTTGGCCGTTTGGATTGCCTCCGCATTCAGATCTTTGTCGTAGCCTCGGTAAATTAAATGTTTAGCCAGCTCTTCAAACCTTTCTAGGAATCTTTCATCGTCGGAGCAAATTCTGCGTATCCTCAGTGCCTGGCTATATGGATTGTTCTTAATGCAGTGTTTTGGATGACAGCTGGTTGGGAGAAGATACTGGTGTTTGTCGGTTGGTTTCGAGTAGATGTCTGTGTGTAATTTGTTTTCCACCAGTCTGGTTGTTGTGTCCAGGAAAACATGGTTTGAGTTTGAAATTTATGCCGTGAATTTTATTGAAGGATGGAAGTTGTTTGCCTTTGATATGAAGTCATCCAGACTTTCTCTTCCATACTGCCACTTCATTTCTATATCATCGATAAAGCGTACCCACTGGTATGGTGTACGCTCAAACGATGCTAAGAGCTTTCCCTCAAGTTTTCCCATGAAAATGTTAGCATACGAAGGGGCCATTTTAGTACCCATTGCAGTTCCATTGATTTGTAGGTAGTTTTCTTCATTAAATTCAAAGTTGTTGAGTTTTAGGACAAGCTCCAGGAGTTGGATTAAGAAGTGTGTGGGTGGATTGTTTAGTAGCTTACCGGAGACCAAAAAACCTAAAGGACATCCTAGTCAGGGCCAAGCTAACAACAATCGCTAGTCAAAACCAACCTAGTCAATCTGGACACTATGGCGATAAAAGATGCAAAACCTGTCAGCATATGATAGAGACCAAGACATTCACTAGCACAGTGACTAAAGAAAAACTAAACGTACATGGTCCAAACAAAACGTGCAAAACAGAGAATGTGATTTATCTCATCACATGTAAGATCTGTGGCCTTCAGTACGTGGGAGAAACTGAAAAGCTACACATAAGGATAAACCTTCATAGATCTGATTGGATGACAAAAATGCTGTACAGAAGCCCGGTCGCAGAACACTTCTCCTCCCCTGGCCACACTTTCAGTGATATAATACTTATCGCTATTGCCAACAACCACAGCTGGAGTTCCGAAACCAGGTAGGAAAAGGAATCATACTGGATACGCCACCTTAGAACATTGAAACCAAGCGGTCTAAAGCAAGAAGACTAGAAAATGAAAACTATACACTAGTAGAATTTAACATTTTCTAAATCTTCTTATCCTTCAATTTTTACTATAAGAATAACCGGTATAGAATCAAATATCCGGGATATAATCTGCGTTACATATGTACACAAGGTAAAAATAGATGTCCCTTTGGCTTGTAGACTTTTAGGGAATTATACAACGTTTTCAGTTTCCGCAACTAGTCTATACAAGCTGGTAGTATTTATAGTTTTAGCACATGTGAAGATAGAAATGTAGAGGTTTACAAACGCAACGTTTTTGTGTTTATTTGTTTGTCGTAACTATGTTTTGTATTTGCCTTTGAAAAAGACTCATTAAGAGTCGAATGCGCTTAGGCTAGTTAGTTACTAGTTTCGTACTTTTCGTCGTCAGTTTATTGCATCTATTTTAATTAATCCCTGACAAACGTGATCCCTTGGTGGATCCAGTACGCTTGAGAGGGTTGCTATTCGCAAAATGATTCGTATTCTTTATATATATATATATATATATATATATATATATATATATATATATATATATATATATATATATATATATATATATATATATATATATATATATATATATATATATATATATATAATTATATGTATTATATATATATATATATATATATATATATATATATATATATATATATATATATATATATATATATATATATATATATATATATATAATGACAACGTGAATAAGGAAAATACATAATATATTTATTCACACTATATGAACTATTAACAGCACGTGCTGCGCATTCCTGTTCTGAGGAAAGAAGTATTGGTAGAACAAAGTTGACACGCTGCAGTGTATAGAATTACACCAAATTAAAATATATGTGTATTAAAGTTAAGGTTGTATCAGCCCAATTTAAGTAAAAGAGTATAGGTGGCGAAAATACCCTATGCCAGAGAGAATGTTATGGTTTCAGATAATTGATCCTTAAAAAGTTAATCTGTTTTGTTTATTTCTCCCTAACAAAGTTTAGCACATTTTTTATAAATACTGTCCAATTATATTTGCCTTCTGGCCGTTGTGGCAACATTTATTGCCTTCTGGTCACTGTTGTAATGTTATATGTTCCGCTAAGGTATTGCAATTACTTGGAACAATGAAAAAAACGTTAATTTTGTATATATTCCTGAACCCTACCTCATCCACACATGAACTCAATTCCGCTAGATCAAACATGATTCAGTATGTAATGATAAGCTTAGTAAAATGCAAACACCATAGATGCCTTTCCAAACAGAGTTAGAAATTTGCTGGAAGAGAAAATGAAAGAAATGCATCAGTTTATCTTTTTTCATTTTCTTACAATCGATCCTTTTAATCCTTGTTGAGCATGTCAGAGAAAGTTTAAACAAACAATTATCTCGTCTCTTGCGGATGGACAACATAGAAGATCTATACAGTAATCTCCATACTCTGTCATATTGCAGTCAGTGTATTCGTTGTGGAGAATAGAAAAAAAAAATATATATATATATATATATATATATATATATATATATATATATATATGTATATATATATATATATATATATATATATATATATATATATATATATATATATATATATATATAAATATATATATATATATATATATAGAGAGAGAGAGAGAGAAAGACAGAAAGGAATTCTGTCTAATTACCTAAATTTATTCTATTGGAAAATAATATCATGATCTGATGTGAGTGTATTGTCGTGTTTCAATATGTGTATTGTCAAACAGCAATACAATCATGGTTAGACACAAGTCCATGTGCGTTCTCATTATATTATTACCAGTATCAAAAGTGATCGTTCAAACAGTAGAATTCCCTATTCATTTAAAAACATAAAGACTGCAAACTATCACTGCCATCGATTTTAATGTTTCCTTATAGAGCTACTCATAGAATGTTTTGCCTACTTTTTTGGACATGTTTATGAACATTTTAGTCTATGTTCACTGAAATAATTGTATTTGCTATATATGATGTGTTGTTGTTTATAATTTGGAACGTAGCTTTTAACATTTTTTCAGTCGTATCGCTACAATGTTTGCAGTGTGACAGCTTATAGTGATGTATTGCCCTGGGGCATAATGCCGCAGACATGCAGCGTGATGTCCCGCATAGTCACATTATCCTAACACCAGGCCGAAAAGTCCTAACATTAACCTCTTAATGCTGAGCGTCAAGCTAAGCAGCTGTTAGTACCATTTTTGTAATTCCTTGGTATGACTCTACCGAGGATCGAACCCACGAAATTCCGCATCCGTGGTGGACGCTCTAGCCACTAGGCTACAGGAGCGGTTGCAATTATAGAGTTAGCCGCATTTGAAAGTTTAACTGCTAGGTTTGTCGAATTTCTCAAACTTGATCTGAACAAATGTAACAATTAACGATGTCTTGCTATATATTGAGTATTTTGAGTCAGCTCAAAATTGCACCGTATAAGGACTGTATCAGGTACCTAAACCAAGGAGAAAATAGGCAATTTAATAACATACTCACACTAATACAGGAATGCATTATTGTGTTGTAGCTGTCTGTAATTGGCTAAATTCTGTGAAAGGGCATTGCATGTTTTCCCGATTCGTTTAATATGGGCCAATTTCTATGCATGTGAAAGCAAAATATGGCATTAGAGTTTTAATAAGTTAAATAGACTTCTTTTTTAAATTCAAATTTAATAAACACTTAAACCTATTCTAATATTAATAAACTCAATACTAGGCTGTGATGCATTGATCATGAAAACAAATTTATGACAACAAAACTACATGAAAAATTACTCAGACATCATAGTTACTCATTTCCTTGTTCTGGACGTTCTCCAAATTTTTGTATATACTGATGGTATGCAACTTTTAAAACATGGATGTCAAAAAAAATCTTGTCTGAACCCTGTATGGTCTGCAATATGTTGTATCTCCTGGTATTCATTGCGGACAATTGTGATCTTCCCTAAGTCATAAAAAACATCCACATTCTCTTGAAGTGGGCATTACTAAACAATGTCCACAATTACACCTAAAAAAGTTTTATTCTTTAATGCAAAGTGTTGTTCTTGTCAAATTTATTTTGAGAAGACATTAATAGCACACATTACAATGACACAAACTGACTAAAGTTAGGAAAAGGTAATACGTTTAGTACAACAATGTAAAATTGAATTTGATCTGAAAGAAAATAAAAATTGCAAGTTTATGCTTACCAGAGGAATAAAAAGGTTTATTTCATAGTTTACAAAACTCAAGTATATGCATACATAAGAGAAATTAGAAATTTTAACTTATAATGCAGTGTACAGAATATGAATTCACTTTTAATGACATGAGGGAAATGTAGATCCTCCTCTCCTAGGAATCAAAACTTTCATTGTGTCAATTTGTTCACAGGTTTTCAAAAGTTACAACTGTGAGCCGATGGACGTTTTTTATGAACGTATAAATACGTCTCTACCATAAAATGCAATAATTGTGTACAGTCTTTACTACAGGTGAGGAAAAAAAACATATTTGTAAACGAACATGAAACTGTTGAAAATTATTTTAAAAAATATCGTCGGATATATATATATATATATATATATATATATATATATATATATATATATATATATATATATATATATATATATATATATATACGCTTTGTTTACACTGAATACCGGAAGGGGAAGGCGGTTGCATTCGGTTATTTTCGTAGACAGATGCAAACGCGATATTCTTTAGGTTCCCACGCAGTTATTATTGACAATGTTTCAATATGATATTTTACATTCGTATTTTTGATATATATATTCTCATTTATTAAGAAATGAACTGAATAAATATAGATACACTGTTGTGGCACTTTAACACTCAATAAAAGGTCACGCACAGGATATTACATTAGAGAAATCAATGGAATGTCAAACACGTCATAAAACAATACCGAACTCAGAGATACTAAACACAGGTACAGACATTTTAGAAATCAAGGAAAAATCGGAAATTACATAATTGAAAGGCATCACATTATGAAACTCAAGGACAGTTTTAGCACAAAAATCAAGGAACGTAAAGGTAGGATCAAATATTGCAGAAATCAAGGATAGATTAAACGCCGGATAAGACATAACAGAGATCAATGACAAATTAAACATAGGATAAGACGATAGGCTAAGCACATAATAGGACCTAAATATCAAGGAAACTTGAAGTACATGATCAGACATTATCAACGACGTTAAAATCAGAATCTAACATTACACAAATGTTGGACAGATTATACACGGGGTAAGACATTACAGAAATAATGGACAGATTATGCACCGGATCAGACATGACAGAAATTAATGAAAGGGCAAACACAGGATCAGACTTTACAGAAGTCAAGGGTATTAATCACAAGATGATACATTACAAAAATCAAGAACATTCAATTGCCGGGTTATATATATTTAAATAAAGGAAATAGTTATTGCAGGATCAGTCAAAATTTAATGACAGATTAACACACAAAATTACAAAAATTAATGAAGTGCCAGGCAGTGCATCAAATATTACATAAATCAAGGGGAACGGTCAAGAATAGGATAAAAGATTACAAATCCTAATAAATAAACGCATTATCCGACATTAAGAAAATCAAGGAAAGGTCAGATACAGGATGATACGTTTTATATCAAGGATAGATTTAGTGCAGAACACTTAATTACAGATTAATGCAGAATGCGACATTACAGAAATTAAGGAAATGTCAAGCAGAGGATAAGACACTGCATAAATCTAGAAATATTACCTGCTTTATATTACTTTATTATGATTTATTTTGGTTCACTATCATTCTTTGTTAAATATTTGTTTAAGTGATCAAATAAATTGTATTTTTATGAAACATTTCAGCTATAGCTATAACATATGAGTGTTTTGTGTAAGGCTAATAAAAATTGTGCAATAAGAAAAATAGATAAATCAGAATATAGACTCCTGCGTTAGGAACCATTACTTCTTCAAAGAATGAAAAAAGATTGAACTGTATCCATGTTATATTTTAAAACCAGAATATTTCACAAAGATATATGAGATTTAGTCGATGAGGTCACTTGATTTGCACGAAAAACAGTAGGCGTACCAAACCCCATAATTTAAAGTTGTGTCCGTGTTCACATTAAATTAGGCTCGGTTATGTGGAATGATTCATGGGATACGTTGATTGTAAGCAACATTCAAAAATTTCAATTCAAAACAAGAGTTAGTTTAACAAAGGAAACAACTCTATCACAATTCCATGTGCATCCCCATGCAAGTATACAAGACAATGTTAATAAGAAATGCATAAGAACATGTTTATCCATTCGTGAGATATTCTGGTTACCACAAATACAGACAAAACAATTGTCACGATCTCTAACTTTACAAAATATTGTTCATGAGACAATGTATGTATATATATATATATATATATATATATATATATATATATATATATATATATATATATATATATATATATATATATATATATATATATATATGTTACATAAGGGTCCACTTGAACTTTCATACAACAGTTTCCTAGTTTAAACTAAATGACTAACTCTTCGGCCATGCCGTTTGCAGTGGCCTACTGTGGTAAGTTTCATAATTGATTGAATAAGGGAAATAAGCCACAAATAGACGTAAAAGGCAACACCTTTGAAATGAAATATACATATATTGTACACAATATCTACCAATATTATCTAATTACTCATTATGCTTGTTGAGATGTGGTGAGTGGAAAAAGTCCAATCGAATGAGACACAAACCTTCACATGATGTAATTCAGATAATGGTATCCATATAATACAATAATGAAGTAGGTAATATGAGTCGGAACTGATTTCGATTAATAGGTGACACACTTGCTAGTTTTACTTGCTCTTTAGTTATGGTAGTTTAGATTTAAGTACAAGTGATTAATTCAACTTTAGCAATCTACCACATTTAAGACAAGTTCGTTATAAAATAAACTAAGATCAATTCAATGATTTGGCTCGAATTCTCTATTTAAATACATTCACCTTAACATTAAATTTTGTGCAAGATTTGTACATTCACTTCACTAAAATTTTCGGAATAAAATAGTTTGTCAAATAATTTGATCTCATAAGCATGCAGCTTGAGAAGTTAGTTTACACCGTTGTAATCCTCTCTTGATTGTAGCTATAAATTATCATATGCAGATGTTATCTAAAGTAACTTAATATATTGTCAAATATTTAGAATAAATTCAATATTCATGACAAATATAGATATAGGTAAACATATATCGTGTCCAAAGGATGTACGTTTTTGAAATTCCATGATCTGGTCGTAACATATATTATGTGCACACAAAAGGTATGATCCAGTGACCACGAAATTTTATAACACGCACATGGGAGTTTCTCGAGACGACAGCATCGTCATCTCTTAGCCAAAAGAGTATTATCTCGCACCATGATATAACATTCGCAAATGTAACTTAATATATTGTCAAATATTTAGAATAAATTCAATATTCATGACAAATATAGATATAGGTAAACATATATCGTGTCCAAAGGATGTACGTTTTTGAAATTCCATGATCTGGTCGTAACATATATTATGTGCACACAAAAGGTATGATCCAGTGACCACGAAATTTTATCACACGCACAGGGGAGTTTCTCGAGACGACAGCATCGTCATCTCTTAGCCAAAAGAGTATTATCTCGCACCATGATATAACATTCGCAAACAAAAGTTTCGTCTACTGGCTCAGTGCGATGATACAAAGAGAATGACATTATATATTAGACACTATACATATTTCATGTGTATCCAAGCAATGTAAACTTCTGAATGCTGATACAATTTTATACATGTTTATATTTTTTTTCTATATTACAGACGTGGATTCAAAGACCTACGCACTATAATGCATATTACTGTGCAGGCGAATGCAATCACCCACTGGTGATAATGTTGCAAATCATGCAAAATTTCAGAGTATGTATCACTTTTATAAACCAGATGCGGTCAGAGACCCTTGCTGTGTCCCAACCGAATTGTCCAATTTAGAAATCATGTATTTAGTTGGCAGAAATGAGACCAGAATGACTAAAAAAGACATGGTAGTGGAGAAGTGTGGTTGCCGCTGATAAAAAACCATAAGAAAATCCGTGGAGAAACTATGGGTATGGATTGTCCATTCATCGTCTTAATCATCATCTAATGAGGCGGGATGGGGAGATATAATTTTACCCATTATTTGATTGATTATAGTGATTTGAGTATAAATTATACTGAATGGAAAGTATTGAATTAATGTACCTGTATAATATGCTTCGCCAGAATTAATAATTTTCATGTTGTGTAAATGACAGTAGGATCCAATAAATGGTAAATTAATTACACAAATGGTTATTTTATTCATTACCTACATAATAGTTTCAAAATATGAGTAAAAAAGTAAGAAAACGTAAATATGAACATTCACAAGTAAAATGAATTCGAGATTACTTTAGACTATGTTGACATTTATAGAACAAATATAAACACGGTTGGAATTGAAGGTTGTGTAAACAAGGTTGGAATAGAATCAGAACTTTTCTTTATATAATAGCCGTTGTGTTTTGTATGGATGACAACAAAACGTTAACGCATCCTCTGAGTTACACTCTGACAGTGCTGCAAATACCATCATGAAAGGTCATGGTTCTATTTATTTTGATGTAATTATTTGTATACTCTGACTGTCACCTAGACCGAGCGACTATAAGCATGTCCACGATATATCTTATTTTTATATTTTACCTGATTCTTCCCTCAATAAGATCGTGTCAATATATATATATATATATATATATATATATATATATATAACTATATATATATATATAACTATATATATATATATATATATATATATATATATATATGTATATATATATATATATATATATATATATATATATATATATATATATATATATATATATATATATAACTATATGTATATATAACTATATATATATCTATATATATATATATATATATATATATATATATATATATATATATATATATATATATATATATATATAACTATATATATGAACATTGAACGGACATTGATGAAATATGTCCAGCAGTCACCAAGCGATGGCACGGAGAAGACAATTTCAATAACTGGAATTATCAATGATCAACTACTTACAAAATGTTATCATAAAATGACTGGAACTCAAACATTTTCCTACATTGACCCTTGGCAAAATAATATTACATTTAATATTTAGCACAATCATTGTATTAGTGTGGATTTATTCTTCTTAATATCATAAAAGCTTCAGATATATATATATATATATATATATATATATATATATATATATATATATATATATATATATATATAAATACGTACATAAAGAGAAAGAGAAAGAGATATAACAAAATGATTGTATTTTCATTAATCAGAATGAAGGAAATGGTTATCTCGAGTATTGTAGGCTAATTAACACATCCATCTCTATTCTCTGAATACGCACATTTAGACCACGATTTGGCTATTGGCTAGACTTAAATACATATTGTAATACCTGCATAAGCCAAGACTATGAACTATGCTGTCTTTTTCATAATCCATCGATGATTCTATTAATGGCTAGCAACAAATAGCAACATTCAACCGAGGCGCGGCAATTTGTTCGAGAAGTAATGAAGCGCGGAAAAGTCCATTTTTTAAAGAGATAGCAGATGAAAATTAAGACTCGTGAATACTAGCTATCAGCTGGAGAGCTGGAATAAATAAAAGGATGGGAATGACTGAAAAAAAGCTTTTGCTGATGTCTATATTAACTGTTAAACATCCGACTTTGACGTATAAGATGTAGTGTATGTCTGATATGTCTGTAGTAATTAGCACAGTACTTCTTCATATTGAAAAGAAAATGAAACGATCTGCTGTTGTATCCCGCAAAATTGTGCTACTGGCGACTTACTCTTACATCTCTGACATCAAATATTGTTATCCTGCTTTAATTTGCGATCGTTTGACACACGTAGTCACAAATCAGCATCATTTAAATCATAAGCATTGAAAAATGATTGTTTGCAATGTTAGACGGAGAAAATATATCTAGTTCTGTTAGTAAATGTAGTCACTTCCAAGGTTTAATGGCACGGACAGATTTTAAGGAAACTATTTTCCAAGATCCAGTATGATATTGGGGTATATACGACATATTGCCCTTACATGATGCATGAGGACTTTATATGTTGACTCCATTTGTTGGGCTTAATAACCATTCATCCATCATGGCATGTTTCTAGGTTCATTCGACATGCTGTTCACCATCAACTTTCATCCTCAATGTCACGAGTCCTGTCTGTCAGTATTAGTGATAATGAGACAAAGCATATAAATGCCACATCTAGGAATAGTTGACTTTCAACGCACGCAATGTAAAATAACTATATAAAACAGTTGCACAGCTATTCCGCTTGAAGAATCTTTAGCGAGATTAACAGTTGATTGAGCAAGGGATATAAACCCACCTCAAACGCAGTAAACATCAACACACATGAACTTGAAATGCTCATATCATGTACTATTTATCTGCCAAGTTGATCTAATTATTCCCAATGGTTGCTGGGAAGATATAATTCAAAGAAGTGTAATCAACGGAGAGAAAGACATACACAGAATCTCCGTAACGTTACTTTTTCTGCAAAACGTATCTTATCATTAACGAATTTCTTTGAAGAATACTACGATACCATCTCGTGAAATTTATAGATTTGACAAACCTGTAGCTGGAATAGTCAGCTACATTCCTGTTAATCTAAATTCACTTGAAATTATCATATATATATATATATATATATATATATATATATATATATATATATATATATATATATATATATTTGTGTGTGTGTGTGTGTGTGTGTGTGTATATATATATATATATATATATATATATATATATATATATATATGTGTGTGTGTGTGTGTGTATATATATATATATATATATATATATATATATATATATATATATATATATATATATATATATATATATTATATAACTTGGTTCTATCTTGTAAAAAGTTGGGCACATTAAAAGTTATCGCAAGGCGAACATGTCATTTCCTAATTACAGCCTACACTAGTCGCATGCACATACGAGAGATATTACACCTTACTTACGGGAGTTTATAGAGACAACAAATAATATAAACATACAAGAAAGGCCACGATAAATGCCCATTATACAATATTCGTCCAAGAAAATCTAATATTATATATCGCATCGTGCAAAAAAGATGTACAATGATAATAAATAATTTAGAAAGTTAATACTTGTTAGAACATATATCATTGTCACTCTTAAATTTTCCAAGAAATTTGAAAACATAGAGCCCTCCTACTCCTAAACGAACTCTAATATTCAAGATATATATGAATCACAATGGAACAATTGAGATACTATTGAAGTATTGCCTTGATAGGGATTTGAGTGTGTTTTTCAAATATTATCAAAATATAAAAAGTATTTTTTTTTCAAAAAGCATGGGTGCAGCATTTCTAAAACGGTTTTCCTAAAACACTGTATAAGTCTAATCCAAATTTTAATATGTATATATTCTGACTTGTATAGTCATTTTATAAAAAGTTAAAATTCAGTTTGCTTTTGTAGATTTTAGGTGTTACCTGTAACGTCATATCTTTATTTGTGTTATTCATGATGAAACCTAACAATAGTAACGGTTAATACCCTAAGACATTTTATGGATCATCGGCGTTCAACATTTTGGGTATATATAACGTTTTTGCAGATGAATTATTCATGAATACGAATCCTGTGTTAATACATTGATTATATGCAGATCGTTTCGCAATTGATGTGGCAGAGATAGTATAAAATAACTTTATTTAACGTTTCTCCGATAATATAGTCGACTTTTATAACGTACGCCAAAATGAATACTGTGAGATCTTCAGCATGGATAATTGTCTTAACTTTAGCATTCATAATAAACTTTTGCAAAGTTAATTGTTCTGAAACGACTTTAAACAAACCGGCAATCGTTGAAAATATAATGTAGGAGAATACGAGCAAAATCCTATTAGCCAGTTTTAGCCTACACAAAGATCCGAACACCACTGAAGTCAAAGCATTGAAAATGACAGACGCACCGTTTATCATAGACCTTATTAACAAGATAACGACCAGTAATACATGACAAACATCACATCTGGAGAGAAGCCGACATCCCTCAGCGGTTCACGACATCCCTGTGCATGAAATGAATGAATCCAAAAGGACTGATGCCATCCTTAATCTAGCCAATAACGGTAAGTATTTTCTCAGCATTGTTTTCATTGTATATAGATACTTACTAACATGTAATTGTATAGCGGACTGCTATCCAGATGATAAATGAAGACTAAGTGTATTGTATTGAAGAACACAATTTACTTACTTGCTGAGCTCTACTGTAGGAATATTATATATTTGATTGACGACAACACACTCACATCAGATCATGATATTAATTTCGAATATAATAAATTTAGGTTCTTCGACAGAACTCCTCTCTCTCTCTCTCTCTCTCTCGCTCTCTCTCTCTCTCTCCATATATATATATATATATATATATATATATATATATATATATATATATATATATATATATATATATATATATATATATATATTCCAATTTTCCACAACGAATACACTGACTGAAATATGACAGTATGGAGATTACTGTAAAGATCTTCTATGTTGTCCATCCGCAAGAAACGAGATAATTGTTTGTTTAAACATTCTCTTACATGCTCAACAAAGATTAAAAGGATAGATTGTAAGAAAATGAAAAGCAAAAAAAATTCACTGATGCATTTTCTTTCATTTTCTCTTCCAGCAAATTTCTAACTCTTGTTGGAAAGCCATCAATGGTGTTTGCATTTTACTAAACTTATCATTACATACAGAGTAATGTTTTATTTAGCGGAATTGAGTTTATGTGTGAATGAGGTAGGGTTCAGGAATATATACAAAATTAACGCTTTTTTCTTTGTTCCAAATAGTTGCAATACCTTAGCGGAACAAAAACATTACAACAGTGACCAGAAGGCAATAGATCTTGCCACAACGGCCAGAAGGTAAATATACTTGGACAGTATTTATAATTAATGTGCTAAACTTTGTTAGGGAGAAATAAACAAAACAGATTAACTTTCTAAGGATCAATTATCTGAAACCATAACATTCTTTCTGGCATAGAGTATTTTCGCCACCTGTACTCTTTTACATAAATTGGGCTGATACAACCTTAACTTCAATACGCATATATTTTAATTTGCTGTAATTCTATACACTGCAGTGTGTCAACTTTGCTCTACCAATACTTCTTTCCGCAGAAAAGGATTGCGCAGCACGTGCTGTTAATAGTTCAAATAGTGTGAATAAATAAATTATGTATTTTCCTTATTCACACTGTCATTATATATATATATATATATATATATATATATATATATATATATATATATATATATATATATATATATAGATGCAATCAACTGACGACAAACAGTACGAAACTAGTAACTAACTAGCCTAAGCGCCTTCGACTCTTAATGAGTCTTCCTCCAAGGCAAATACAAAACATAGTTACGACAAACAAATAAACACAAAAACGTTGTGTTTGTAAACCTCTACATTTCTGTCCCCACATGCGCCAAAACCATAAACACAACCAGCCCGTACAGACTAGCCGCGGAAACCGAAAACGTTGTACAATTCCCTAAAAGTCTACAAGCCAAAGCGACATCTATCCCTACTTTGTGTACATATGTAACGCAGATTATATCCCGGATATTTGATTCTATACCGGTTATTCTTATAGTAAAAATTGAAGGATAACAAGAAGACCTAGAAACTGTCAAATTCTACCAGTGCATAGTTTTCATTTTCTAGTCTTCCCGACCCAGACCGCTTGGTTTCAATGCTCTAAGGCGGCGCATCCAGTATGACCCCTTCTCCTTCCTGGCCTCGGAACTCCAGCCGTGGACGCTAGCAATAGCGATAAGTATTACACCACTGAAAGTGTGGCCAGGGGAGGAGAAGTGTTCTGCGACCGGGCCCCCGTACAGCCCTCCTGCCATCCAATCAGATCCATGAAGGTCTAGCCTTCTGTTTTGTTTGGATCAAAACGTGCAAAACAGAAAATGTGATTTGCCTCATCACATGTAAGATCTGTGGCCTTCGGTGCGTGGGGGAGGCTGGGAGGCTGCACAAAGGGATAGACCTTCATGGATCTGATTGGATGGCAGGAGGGCTAGGCTAGTTAGTTACTAGTTTCGTACTGTTCGTCGTTAGTTTATTGCATCTATTTTAATTAATCCTTGACACACGTGATCCCTAGGTGGATCAAGTACGCTTGAGAGGGTTGTTATTCGCCATATGATTTGTATTCTTTATATATATATATATATATATATATATATATATATATATATATATATATATATATATATATATATATATATATATTCATACATACATACATACATACATACATACATACATACATACATACATGCATGCATGCATGCATACATACATACATACATACATACATACATACATACATACATACATACATACATACATACATACATACATACATACATACATACATACATACATACATACATACATACATACATACATACATACGTATGAGTTGGTGTATATGAGTGTTTTACAAATGGTACATTGAAATATTGTCATATGCCGTTGTCCAGAAATAAATGACCGTTATGACAGTAAAGCATTCAAACAACAATACAATCCTGGTTCGACACAAGCACATGTGCGGTCTCAATATATTATTACCAATAGCAAAAGTGATCGTTCAAGCAGTAAAATTCGCTAATCATTTGAAAATAACCGAAAAGACTGCAAATTATCACTGCCATCGATTTCAATATTTCCTTATAAAGCTACTCATAGGTTGTTTTCCCTACTTTGTTGGACAAGTTTATTAACATTATGGTCTATGTTCACGGAAGTAATTGTATTTGCTATATATGGTGTTTTAGTGTTTATAATTTTAAACGTAGCTTTTAACAGTTTTTCAGTCAAATCGCTACAATGTCTGCAGTATGACAGCTTTTAATGATGTATAGCCCTGGAGCAGCATGTCACAAAACTGTAGCACGATGTCCGGCATTGACACATTTACCAAACACGAGTCAGAAGAGTCCTAACACAAACCTCTTAATGCTGAGCGTCAAGCTAAGCAGCTGTTAGTACCATTTTTGTAATTCTTTGGTATGACTCCACTGGGGGATCGAACCCATGAAATTCCGTATTCGAAGCGGACAATCTAACAACTAAGGCACCGGAGCGTATCAAATATATAGTTAGCCGCATTTGAACGATTAACTGCTAGGTTTGTCGAATTTCTCAAACTTGATCTGAACAAATGTAAGAATTAAAGATGTCTTGATATAAATTAAGTATTTTGAGTCAGCTCAAAATTGCAACATATAACGACTGTATCAGGGACCCAAACCAAGGAGGAAATAGGCAAGTAAATAAGATACTCAGACACACTTATACAGGAATGCGTGTATTGTGTGGAAGCTGTCTGTAATTGGCTGAATTCTGTGAAAGACAATTACATATATTCCTGATTCCTTTAATATTGGCGAATTGTTATGCTAGTCAAAGCAAAATATGGTATTAGGGTTTTACTTAGTTAAATAGAGCTCTTTATTTAAATTCAAATTTAATAACCACTTAAGACTATTCTGAATTTTTTTAATTTCCAGTTAGAAGATCAGCTATACAGGTGGAAGAAAATAAGCGTTGCCAAAGACAACCACTTGAGTTAGGAACCATGATATCTTCAAATGATGATAAAAAATCGAACTTTCTCCAGGTTATATTTTAATCAGAATATTTCCCAAAGATATATGAGATTTAATCGATGATATCATTTGATTTGTACAAATAACAGTAGACGTACCTATCCCCATCAATTACAGTTGTGTCCGTGTTCACATTAAATAAGACTCGAATATGGGGAATGGTTCTTGGTATACGCCGCTTGTAAGCAACCTTCAAAGATTTCATTTCAAAACAAGAGTTTTTTCGACAATGAAGCGACTTTATCACAACTTCATGTGCATAACCCATGCAAGTACACAAGACAACGTTAATACGAAATGTATCAGAACATGCTTATGGATTCGTGAGATATTCTGGTTACCACAAATAAAAAAAAAACAATTGTCACTATCTCCAACTATACAAAATAGTTTTCATGAGACGAAATATATATATATATAAATATCTGTGTTTGTGTGTGTTTTTTCTGTGTGTGTATATATATATATATATATATATATATATATATATATATATATATATATATATATATATATATATATATATATATATATGTGTGTGTGTGTGTGTGTGTGTGTTACATAAGGGTCCACTCAACGTTTCATACACCAGTTTCCTAGTATATATTAAATGACTTCGTCCATGCCGTTTGCAAAGCTTACTGAGTAAGGGAAAATAACCCACAAATAGACATAAAAGGCAGTACCTTTGAAATGAAATATACATATATTGAACAAAATATATAGCATTATTATCTAATTACTCAACATGCTTGCTGAGATTTGGTGAGTGAAAGAAGTCCAATCGAATGAGACACAAACATGCACATGGTGTGATTCAGAAAACTGTATCCAAAAAATACAATATGTAATATAGTGGAGTAGGTATACGAGACCGAACTGATTTTGATTAATAGGTGACACACTTGCTAGTTTTCCTTGCTCTTTAGTTATGGGAGTTGAGTTTTAAGTACAATTGATTAATTCAACTTTCGCAATCAACTACATTTAAACCAGTTTCGTTATAAAAGAAATTAAGATGAACTTGGCTAAAATGCATAATTTAAATACATGCACCTTAATATTAAATTTTGTGCAAGATTTGTACATTCCCTTCACTAAAGTTTTAGGAATAAAATATATTGTCAAATGCATTGATCTCATAAGATTGCAACTTGAGAAGTTAGTTTACTCCGTTGTAATCCTCTCCTGATTTTCGCTTAAAATTAGCGTCTGAATATGTTATCTAAGATAACTTAATATATATTGTCAAATATTTAGAATAAATTCAATATTCATGCCAAATATGTGTATATATATATATATATATATATATATATATATATATATATATATATATATATATATATATATATATAAACATATATCGTGTCCAAAGGATGTACGTTTCTTGAAATTCCATGATCTGGTCGTAACACATAATGTGTGCTCACAAAAGGTATGATCCCGTGACCACAAAATTGAATCACACGCATATGGGAGGTTATCGAGACCACATTACCGTCATCTCGTCACCAAAAGAGTATTATCTCGGACCATGATATAACATTCGCAAACAAAATCTTGACTACTGGCTCACAGTGCGATGATACAAAGAGAATGGAATTATAAATTAGACACTATACATTGTTCACGTATATTCAATGGATCTAAACTTCTAGATGTTGGTACAATTGTATACATGTTTGCACCTTTTTATCTATATTCCAGACGTGAGTTAACAGTCCTAAGGACTTTAATGCATATTACTGTGCAGACGAATGCAATCACCCACTGGTTGCTGAGAATGTTACACATCATGCAAAAATTCAGAGTATGTACAACTTTTATAAACCAGAAGTGGTCAAAGACCCTTGTAGTGTCCCAACCGAATTGTCAGATTTTAAAATCATCCATTTTGTTGGCAGTATAGAAATATAAACAAACTATTAAAGACATGGTAGTGGAGAAGTGTGGTTGCCGCTGATAAAAATTGTTGTCATCCGAAAGATTTCCTACTCTAACAGTTCTACATTTTCACAATATCTACAATATTTTAAAAATGCTATAGTGATTTGAGTGTAAGTTATACTTAACGGAAGGAATTAAAATAATATTACAGTATAATATGCTTCACCACAGTTATTAATTTCAAGCTAATCAAATGACAGTAGGATCCAATAAATGGTAAATGATACAAAAACATACGTGTGAAAGTAACTACACAAATGGTTATTTTTTGTATTCATTACATACATAAAACATCAAAATATAAGTGCATAAAGTAATCAAACGTAAAAATGAACATTCACGAGTAAAATGAATTTGAAATTACCTTAGTTCAGTAATGCGCTCCGCAACAGTTTATTCTTGACTCTGATAGTCTCATAGGTTTGAGATCCGCAATATTAGGTTTATCATTCAGGAAAAACAATCCATATACCACAGCAGTAACTGGATACCCTCGCTCAAAATCAATACCAGTCAGTATTCCAGGTTTAGATGTGTTACTTAATAATATCGTTTAATTATTTCCAAACTATATATGAACGGGGTCTCTTTTATCATGAAAAATCCAAATATCATCTCATGTCTTCACAATAAATATTATTAAAATAAGATATGTTTGATTATCAAGGTGGTTAATAATTAATTTCCCCGTTTGTCGTTCATTACATTATTAACGTTTCCAAATCTAAAAGTTGACCATATATATATATTGCACCATCCTCACGAAATTCTGTTTTGGCCTCACGGATACGTTTATTTATATCTGTATTTGTTAAAGCTAGATCTTTCATCGAAACATCAATTTATATTCTGCTTAGTCTGTCAAGGTCAAATCTAGTAGTAGATGGTTGGTTCAATTGCTGATAATTCCTCCAACATTATAATTACGACAAATATTCAAATTGAAATTTAGTATTATATATATATATATATATATATATATATATATATATATATATATATATATATATATATATATATATATATATATATATATATATATATATATATATATATAATGATTCAAACAGAAAATAAGTGTATTTGGTTGAAAATAGGACATATTGATTGCTTATTGTGATAAACCATGCGTAAACAAAAAAAATACTGTAGTTACCATATGCAAAGTATCAGACATGGAAGTACTGGACCAAAACCCTGCATTCAATGTTATATTGGAGTTAGGGGAAAAACGCATGACTTTGTGCAAATTGTGGACTTTGTGCAAATTGTGGTGAGTTAAAAATATAGACAGTAACTTAAACGCTATTATGACAAAAAAATGATACATCGAAAGGTAAATCCCCTATAAAAACAGAAAAGGATTATCTAACCAGATTTCAAAATAATGATTTAGACAAATAAATATATATATATATATATAATGGAGCAAAAAGAGCAATTTGTTAGACATCCAATATATACGAATTACGAGTCGTCAAAAGATGGAGTTCTTAGAAACTGTAGACTAAAGAAACCAGTTGGTAGTATTCATAATGCTGGTTATTTTAGATTTAATATTTGTAAAATAAAAAATATTTATCACATAATTCATTTATATTGATGTTATTTTGGGGTCGTTAAAGATGGAATTGTTATTGACCACTTGATGGATCTCCGCAGCATAACGAAATTATCGAACCTGCAAGCTATTACGCAAAGTCAGAATTGTAGACGTGGAAATACAGGTATTTCTCCTAAGATTCTAAGTCGGTCATATCTAATAACATAGTTACTGATTGAAAAATAGTTTTTAATTCTATGTATGCAGCCGCCAAATATTTTGGTATTTGCATTGCATCATAAAAGTTACTTGATCATATCATAACAAATCTGCATATTCAATAAAGTATGACCAAAAGATTATTTTGAGTACGTATAATAACTGTGTACTCTTATTTCAGAATATTATTTTACTTTATATAAAGTTCGATTCTATCAATCTTGCCAAGGGATCTGTTTAGCTACAATCACATTTATGGTTCCGCCGTCACCGTCGCTTATCTCAGTTCCACTGTCATTTATAAAAGAATCAAATAACATATTTTTTTTTCAATTGCATCACACGACTGTCTATCAATTTTTCCTTTCGTACTCTTGAGACAGTGCAATATTTTACCTTTTCGATTGAATCCATAAGAAGCGTGAATAGTCCTACTTGTTTGTCATCTACAACACCTACATATACTAACATAGAATTATAAATTGACTTAATGAATATATAGTTGGAATTTAACGTTAACTTATTTTGAATTTCTCTGCTGTAATAATTCAAAGAAAATGCATGATTTTTCCAGGACTAAGGCAATTGGATATTTGAAAACCTTCATGCTTTAATTTTTTAATAGCAGAAACAATATCAACAATATTTCACTTTCAATATATATATATATATTATATATATATAAATATATATATATATATATATATATATAATATATATAGTTGGATATATAACAAATATATATATAATATAACTAATGCCGAAAAAATATTATTCACAGAATAGAGATTACTTCCCTAATGGAAACGTCATTGATGTTAATGACCTGATCAGCGATATATTCATAGCTGTTCATTACATATATTATTTATCTAAAATATATAATTAAATTGTTAAGTTGTGATCCCCATGATGGTGAGTATTATTTTTTTTGAATTTCTTCTTTCTAAGAATCATTTTTAAAATCAATCATTCTAATGAATTTTACAAATCAATCATTCTAGGAATTAAAACATCATTCATTCTGAGAATTTGCAAAATAATCATTCTTATTTGCAAGATCATTTCATTCTTTGATTTTCAAAATTTGTGCTGTCATTCATGGAATTACAATAATCAATCATTCTGAGAATCTGCAACTAATTCATTTATTCTGAGAATAAATGCTCTCATTTAAGAATCATTATTCTCAGAGAATCACTAATTCTGAGAATTTTTCTTTCTGAGCCTCATTAATTCTGAGAATCGCTAATTCTGAGAATTTCTCTTTCTAAGAAATCCTTGATTCTGAGAATTTCCTTTCTGAGTTTCATTAATTCTTGAGAATTTTTCTTTCTGAGTCTAATCATTCTGAGTATCTCTGAATATTTCTGAGAATTGTTCTTCTGAGAATTACAATAATCATTTTCTGAGAATTACTTTCCTAGAATTTACAATAATAATCACTCATTCTAAGAATTGTTAATTTCTGAGAATTGTTCTTTCTGAAATTGTTCTTTCTAAGAATTACAATAATCAGTTCATTCTGAGAATTACAATAATCATTCATTCTGAGTTCATCTATGAATTAAAATAATCTTCATTCTGAGAATAATAATAATAATCATTCATTCTGAGAATTACAATAATCATTCATTCTGCGAATGATATTAATTTCATTCTGAAATTACAATAATCATCATTCTGAAAATAAATCAGTCATTTGAGAATATTAATAATAATTATGTTCATTCTGGAATATATAATTAAAATGTCCCACAATCCCTCACGCGGAAATTATTTATATCTATTTTTTTAATCTGACAATTTCAGCCATAAATGAGCTTCATTATTGTTGAAGTTTCATATATGGTCCGTTAACGGTTGGTTCAATAATTATAATTATTTAGAATTTATTTATGAATTTGATTTAATTCTCAAACATAATACTATAAAAATATAATCACGTTGTATTTTGCTGCATTAAGAGATTGTCGTCGGTTAGGTAGGTAGGGTTATTTACAAAGATAAAATATCTTTTGACCTAAATACCAGCGACGGTAAGTTTTACGTTTTAATTCGGCTGAAATTTTTATTATAGAGATAGATATGTACCATTATCTTTTTGTGTTACACTTTTGTTGTTCGATAACACTTAATTGTTTGTGAAATGACAGATAATTAGGTATTAATTGTCTGAAAAACGATGTATTTTGTTCGTACTTAAGCATCGAAAATATGTTACATTTATGAACAAAGGGAAATAACTTATCTATTGTTCAACATAGCTTCAGAGCATAGTTATCGCGTTTTGTTCCCATTATGAATTCAATTAAAATTATCTATTATGAATATTATTAATGAACTATGGAGAGCCTTTCTCAGCCAAAATAAACTCGAGAACGACTAGAGGCAATTAAAAAATATTTACCTATTCGTGATTTGTTAAGAAACAATTACAATTGCGTCAGGAATCTCAAGTTGAGTTTGAGGATGAAACAAAACAATTATTAAACCAATTGTAGAACTTCAACAAAAACATTGTACAGCAAAAGAAAGAACACAACAAATCTCTTGCAACATTGCCTGCCGATATTGCTCGTGCACAAGCAGCTCAACCATTACCACTACCACCACCGTTCAACCTATTTGACCACCAAGAACCAGAATAGCTAAGATAATATATTATCGCCGATGATTATTATTTAACCAGGAAGGTATTATTGCTAATATAAGGACCCAATCAATTTATTTAATATTGCCGGTAGTTGGATATTATGAAAGAGAAAAATATGTAAAAAGAATATTTAAATTAGGGCTAAAATCTGAAAATTGGAATCAATGATGTACATCGCATTGTACTATCTATACTAACATAGAAAATAGATCTAATAAGCTATGACCAATTAAACAGTTTTTGGTAATGAAAATGCTATTGATGTTGTTCGTGACCAGAACAAGTAAACAATGTAACTATTGCAATCACAACCATGCTTCACCAGAACTTAAAATATTCTCGACCAATAACAACTAGACTAGCACCAATATAACAAGAGATCACAACCTCGACGAGAAATTACCTAATAAAACGACAAAAAGCATTAGTAATGAAATCAAACAAGTTTGAGCAATCACTTCGTGATTATCCAGTATCACCAAAACCACCCGATCAAAAACAAGTAAAAAAGCAAAAATGCACCAACGAAACTAATTGAAGAGGAAGATGAAAAGTATTTTATACAGATCTCCTGGTGCAACTGGAAGTGGTCTAGGTAGTGGTCTTATTTACTTGTCAATAAATTTAATTGCTGATGTTGAACGACTAGAAATGATCTGATTGGATGGAAAACGAGCTGGTAATAATTCCCCAGAAAGTATTAATGAAGCAAGATATTTGTAAAAGATTATTTACAGGTATCATGGATATTAATGTGTATCAATCGCTCATTAATGAAATTGCATGATTATTATAGTGACTAAGTCACCAGACTAAGTATGTAATTAAATATAATGACTATTTAATAAAATGATAATGTATAACATGTACTTTTGTTAATAAAATGGTATTATGGCGTTGTTTGATAGCGCTACGTACATGATTGACGAAAAAATATTGAATCAATTCAAAAAATTTTGTTATTATTGCATTGTAGAAAAGAATTGACTTACTTGCCCAAGTCTACTGTAGGAATGTTATATATTTCATTGACGACAATACACTCACATCAGACCATGATATTAATTTCGAAAAGGATAAATTTAGGAATATTGACAGAACTCCTCTCTCTCTCTCTCTCTCTCTCTCTCTCTCTCTCTCTCTCTCTATATATATATATATATATATATATATATATATATATATATATATATATATATATATATATATATATATATATATATAAAGAATACAAATCATATGGCGAATAACAACCCTCTCAAGCGTACTGGATCCACCAAGGGATCACGTCTGTCAGGGATTAATTAAAATAGATGCAATAAACTGACGACGAACAGTACGAAACTAGTAACTAACTAGCCTAAGCGCTTTCGACTCCCAATGAGTCTTTTTCAAAGGCAAATACAAAACATAGTTACGACAAACAAATAAACACAAAAACGTTGCGTTTGTAAACCTCTACATTTCTATCTTCACATGTGCTAAAACTATAAATACAACCAGCTTGTATAGACTAGTTGCGGAAACTGAAAACGTTGTATAATTCCCTAAAAGTCTACAAGCCAAAGCGACATCTATTTTTACTTTGTGTACATATGTAACGCAGATTATATCCCGGATATTTGGTTCTATACCGGTTATTCTTATAGTAAAAATTGAAGGATAAGAAGATTTAGAAAATGTTAAATTCTACTAGTGCATAGTTTTCATTTTCTAGTCTTCTTGGTTTAGACCGCTTGGTTTCAATGTTCTAAGGCGGCGTATCCAGTATGATTCCTTTTCCTTCCTGGTTTCGGAACTCCAGCTGTGGTTGTTGGCAATAGCGATAAGTATTATATCACTGAAAGTGTGGCCAGGGGAGGAGAAGTATTCTGCGACCGGGCTTCTGTACAGCTTTTTTGTCATCCAATCAGATCTATGAAGGTTTATCCTTATGTGTAGCTTTTCAGTTTCTCCCACGTACTGAAGGCCACAGATCTTACATGTGATGAGATAAATCACATTCTCTGTTTTGCACGTTTTGTGTGGACCATGTATGTTTAGTTTTTCTTTAGTCACTGTGCTAGTGAATGTCTTGGTCTCTATCATATGTTGACAGGTTTTGCATCTTTTATCGCCACAGGGTCCAGATTGACTAGGTTGGTTGTGACTAGCGATTGTTGTTAGCTTGGCCCTGACTAGGATGTCCTTTAGGTTTTTTGGTCTCCGGTAAGCTACTACAGGTTTGTTCGGAAGTATTAGGTTTAGTGAAATAGTATAGGTGGAGAAAATACTGTATGCCAGATTTATGCCAAGAAGACTAGAAAATGAAAACTATGCACTAGTAGAATTTAACATTTTCTAAATCTTCTTATCCTTCAATTTTTACTATAAGAATAACCGGTATAGAACCAAATATCCGGGATATAATCTGCGTTACATATGTACACAAAGTAAAAATAGATGTCGCTTTGGCTTGTAGACTTTTAGGGAATTATACAACGTTTTCAGTTTCCGCAACTAGTCTATACAAGCTGGTTGTATTTATAGTTTTAGCACATGTGAAGATAGAAATGTAGAGGTTTACAAACGCAACGTTTTTGTGTTTATTTGTTTGTCGTAACTATGTTTTGTATTTGCCTTTGAAAAAGACTCATTGGGAGTCGAAAGCGCTTAGGCTAGTTAGTTACTAGTTTCGTACTGTTCGTCGTCAGTTTATTGCATCTATATATATATATATATATATATATATATATATATATATATATATATATATATATATATATATATATATATATATATATATATATATATATATATATATATATATATATATATATATATATATATATATATATATATATATATATATATATATATATATATATATATATTCCAATTTTCCACAACGAGCACACTGAGTGAAAAATGACAAAGAATGGAGATTTCTGTATAGATATTCTTTGTTGTCCATCCGCAAAGAGACGAGACAATTGTTTGTTTAAACTTTCTCTGACACGCATAACAAGGATTAAATAGATCGATTCTAAGGAACTGAAAAAGAAAAAAAATTACTGATGCATTTTCTTTCATTCTCTCCTACAGCAAATTTCAAACTCAGGTTGGAAAGGCATCTATGGTGTTTGCATTTTACTAAGCTCAGCATTGCATACAGAATCATGTTTGATTAAGCGGAATTAAGCTCATGTGTGAATGAGGTAGGGTTCAAGAATAAATACGAAATTAACGCCTTGTTTATTTTTCTAAATACTTGCAATACATTAGCGGAACACAAAACATTACAGCATTGACCAGAAGGCAATAAATCTTACCACAACTGCCAGAAGGCAAATATACTTGGACAGTATCTATAATGAATGTGATAAACTTTGTTAGGGAGAAATAAACAAGACATTAACTTTTTTAATGATCATTGATCTGAAAACATAACAGTCTTTCTGGCATACAGTATTTTCTCCACCTATACTATTTTACTTAAATTGGGCAGATGTAACCTTATCTACAATACGCATATATTTTAATTTGGTGAAATTTTATACACTGCAGTGTGTCAACTGTGTTTTACCAATACTACTTTCCGCCGAACAGGCACGCGCAACACGTGCTGTTAATAGTTCATTTAGTGCGAATATATATATATATATATATATATATATATATATATATATATATATATATATATATATATATATATATATATATATACATACATACATACATACATACATACATACATACATACATACATACATACATACATACATACATACATACATGCGTATTAGTAGGTGTATACGAGTGTTTTATCCTATGGCACATTGCAATATTTTCATATGCAGTTATCCAGAAATAAATGATCGTTATGACAGTAAAGCATTCAAACAGCAACACAATCCTGGTTAGACACAAGTCCATGTGCGTTCTCAATATATTATTACCATTAGCAAAAGTGATCGTTCAAACAGTAAAATTCGATATTCATTTAAAAATAACCGAAAAGACTGCAAATTATTACTGCCAACGATTTTAATTTTTGCTTATAGACCTACTTATAGGATGTTTTGCCTACTTTGTTGGACATGTTTATGAACATTATGGTCTATGTTCACGGAAGTAATTGTATTTGCTATATATGGCGTGTTGTTGTTTATAATTTTGAACGTAGCTTTTAACAGTTTTTCAGTCATATCGCTACAATGTTTGCAGTGTGACAGCTTATAGTGACGGATTAGCCTGGGGAATAATGCCGAAGACATCCAGCATGGTATCCCGCATAGTCACATTATCCTAACACCAGGCCGAAAAATCCTAACACTAACCTCTTAATGCTGAGCGTCAAGCTAAGGAGCTGTTAGTACCATTTTTGTAATTCCTTGGCATGACTCTACCGAGGATTGAACCCACGAAATTCCGCATCCGATGCGGACGCTCTAACCACTAGGCCACCGGAGCGGTTACAAAAATATAGTTAGCCGCATTTGAACGTTTAACTGCTAAGTTTGTCTAATTTCTTAACCTTGATCTGAACAAATGTAACAATTAAAGATGTCTTGCTATATCTTAAGTATTTTGAGTCTGCTCAAAATTGCACCATATAAGGACTGTATCAAGGACCCAAACCAAGGAGAAAATAGTCAAGTTAATAAGATACTCAGACACACTTATACAGGAATGCGTGTACTGTGTGGAAGCTGTCTGCAATTGGATAAATTCTGTGAAACGCAATTGCATATTTTCCTGATTTCTTTAATATTGGCGAATTTTTATGCTAGTCAAAGCAAAATATGGCATTAGGGTTTTACTTAGTTAAATAGAGCTCTTGATTTAAATTCAAATTTAAAAACCACATAAGACTATTCTGAATTTTATAATTTCCAGTTAGAAGATCAGCTATAGAGGTCGAAGAAAATAAGCGTTGCCAAAGACAACCACTTGCGATAGGAACAATGACATCTTCAAATGATGATAAAAAAATCGAACTTTCTCCAGGTTATTTTTTAACCAGAATATTTCACAAAGATATATGAGATTTAATGGATGATATCATTTGGTTTGTACAAATAACAGTAGACGTACATAATCCTATCAATTACAGTTTTGTCCGTGTTCACATTCAATTAGGCTCTAATATGGGGAATGGTTATTGGGATACGTTGCTAGTAAGCAAAATTCAAAGATATCATTTCAAAACAAGAGTTATTTCGACAACGGAAGCGAGTCTATCACAATCTCTTGTGCATACCCATGCAAGTACACAAGACAACGTTAATACGAAATGTATCAGAACATGTTTATCGATTGGTGAGATATTCTGGTTACCACAGATAAAAAAAACAATTGTCACTATCTCCAAATATACAAAATAGTTTTCATGAGACTATATATATATATATATATATATATATATATATATATATATATATATATATATATATATATATATATATATATATATATATATGTGTGTGTATGTGTGTAATTTTGTGTGTATATATATATATATATATATATATATATATATATATATATATATATATATGTATATATATATATATATATATATATATATATATATATATATATATGTGTGTGTGTGTGTGTTTTCGTGTGATTGTGTGTGTTACATAAGGGTCCACTTCCCGTTTCATGCACCAGTTTCCTAGTATATATTAAATGACTTCGTCCATGCCGTAACCCACAAATAGACATAAAAGGCAGCACCTTTGAAATGAAATATATATATATTGTACAAAATATATACCATTATTATCTAATTATTCAACATGCTTGCTGAGATTTGGTGAGTGGAAGAAGACAAATCGAATGAGACACAAACATACACATGGTGTAATTCAGAAAACTGTATCCAAAAAATACAATATGTAATATAATGAAGTAGGTAATACGAGTCCGAACTGATTTCGATTAATAGGTGACACACATGCTAGTTTTCCTTGCTCTTTAGTTATGGGAGTTGAGTTTTAAGTACGATTGATTAATTCAACTTTCGCAATCAACTACTCTTAAACCAGGTTCGTTATAAAACAAATTAAGATAAACTCAATGACTTAACTAAAATACTTAATTTAAATACATGCACCTTAATATTAAATTTTGTGCAAGATTTGTACATTCCCTTCACTAAAGTTTTAGGAATAACATATATTGTCAAATGCATTGATCTCCTAAGAGTCAACTTGAGAAGTTAATTTACTCCGTTGTAATCCTCTAATTATTTTCGCTATAAATTAGCGTATGCATATTTTATCTAAGATAACTTAATATATTGTCAAATATTTAGAATAAATTCAATATTCATGCCAAATATGGATATATATAAACATATATTGTGTCCGAAGGATGTACGTTTCTTGAAATTCCATGATCTGGTCGTAACACATAATGTGTGCTCACAAACGGTATGATCCAGTGACCACGAAATTGAATCACACGCACATGGGAGTTTATCGAGACCACATTATAGTCATCTCGTAACCAAAAGAGTATTATCTCGGACCATGATATAACATTCGCAAACAAAATCTCGTCTACTGGCTCACAGTGCGATGATACAAAGAGAATGGCATTATAAATTAGACACTATACATAGTTCACGTATATTCAAGGAATGTAAACTTCTAGATGTTGATACAATTTTATACATGTTTACACCTTTATTATCTATATTCCAGACGTGGGTTCACAGCCCTAAGGACTATAATGCATATTAATGTGCAGACGAATGCAATCACCCACTGGTTGCTGAGAATGTTACACATCATGCAAAAATTCAGAGTATGTACCACTTTTAAAAACCAGAAGCGGTCAGAGACCCTTGCCGTGTCCCAACCGAATTGTCAGATTTAAAAATCATCTATTTTGTTGGCAGTATAGAAAAATAAACGACTATGAAAGACATGGTAGTGGTGAAGTGTGGTTGCCGCTGATAAAAATGCTTGTCATCCCAAAGATTTTCTACTCTAACAGTTCTTCATTTTCACTATATCTACAATATTTTAAAAATGCTATAGTGACTTGATTTTAAGTTATACTGAATGGAAGGTATTAAAATAATATTACAGTATAGTATGCTTCACCATAATTATTAATTTCAAGCTAATCAAATGACAGTAGGATCTAATAAATGGTAAATGAGACATAAACTTACGAGAGAAAGTAATTACACAAATGGTTATATTATTGTATTCATTGCATACAAAACAAAGCAAAATATGAGTAAATAAAGTAATAAAACGTAAAAATGAACGTTCACAAGTAAAATGAATATGAAATTACCTTAGAGTAGCTTGATATGTATAAAACAAATGTAAACAAGGTTGGAATTTAAGGTTGTTTAAACAAAGATGGAATATAATCTAAGCTTTCCTTTATATAATAGTCGTTGTGTTTTGCATCGATGACAAACAAACGTTAAGACATCATCTGAGTTACTTTCTCTGACAGTGTTGCAAATACAATCATGAAACGTCATGACTAGCAACAAATAGCAATATTCAACCGAGGCGCTGAAATTTATTCGAGATGTAACGAAACGAGGAAAAGTTCATTTTTTTAAAAGGATAGTAGATAACAATTAAGACTCGAGAATACTGGCAATCAGCTGGATAGCTAGAATAAAATAAAGGATGAGCATGACTGAAAAATAAGCTCTTGTGGATGTCAATATTAACTGTTAAGCATACGACCTTGACGTATAAGATGTAGTGTATGTCTGATATGCCTGTAGTAATTAACACAGTGCTTCTTCATATTGAAAAGAAAATAAAACGATCTTCTGTAGTATCCCGCAAAGGGTGCTATTGGCGACTTACGTTTAAACTATGACATCAGATATCGTTATCCTGCTTTAATTTCAGATCGCTAGACACACGTATTCACAGATCAGCATCATTTAAATCATAAGCATGGAAAAATGACCGGTTTGCACTGTTAGACGGAATAAAAACGTCTCGTTGTGTTATAACATGTAGTCACTTACAAGGTTTAATGGCATTGACAGATTCAAAGAAACTGTTTTCCAAGATCCAGTATGATATTGGGGTATATACGACATATTGCTTTTACATAAGGCATGAGGACTTTATTTGTTGACTCCATTTGTTGGGTTTAATACCCGTTCATCCATCATGGCATGTTTCTAGGTTCATTCAACATGCTGTTCACCATCAACTTTCATCGTCAATGTCACGAGTCCTGTTTGACAGATATTTAGTGATAATGAGACAAAGCATATAAATGCCACATCTAGAAATATTTGACTTTCTACGCACTCACAGTACTATATAAAATAGTTGCACTGCTATTCTGCTTGAAGAATCTTCTTTAGCGAGATTTACAGTTGAATGATCAAAGGATATAGACTTACATCAAACGCAGTAAACATCAACACCTTGAACTTGAAATGCTCCTATCATGTACTAATTATCTGCCAAGTTGATCTAATTATTCCCAATGGTTGCTGGGATGCGATGACTAAAAGAAGTGTAATCAACGGGGAGAGAGACATACACATAATCACCGTAACGTTACATTTTCTGCAAGATGCATCTTATCTTTAAGGAATTTTTTGAAGAATACTACGATTCCATCTCGTGAAATATATTGAATTGACAAACTTGTAGCTGCAATAATCAGTTACACTCCTGTTAATCTATTTTCACTTCAAATTATCATCCACATATATATATATATATATATATATATATATATATATATATATATATATATATATATATATATTATATCACTTGGTTCAATCTTCTGTACATTTTATGTGTGACCTGTAACGTCATATGTGTTTTTGTGTTATTCATGATGAAACCTAACAATAGTAACAATCAATACCATACGACATTTTACGGATCATCGGTGTTCAAAATTTTGGGTATATATAACGTTTCTGGAGATGCATTATTTAGAGATACGAATCCTGTGTAATGCATTGACTATATGCTGCTCGTTCCTCAATTGATGTGGCAGAGATAGTTGAAAATAACTTTATGTATCGTTTCTCCGATAATATAGTCGAAGTTTGTAACGTACGCCAAAATGAATACAGTGAGATCTTCAGCATGGATAATTGTCAAAACTTTATCATTTATTATAAACTTTTACCATGTTAATTGTTCTGAAACGATGTTAAACAAACAGACAATCGTTGAAAATGAAATGCAGGAGAAGAGTATAATCCTATTAGCCAGTTTAGGCCCTCACCAGGATCTGAACACCACTGAAGTAAAAGCAATGAAAATGACAGACGCACCGTTTATCATAGACCTTATTAACAAGATAACGACATACATATAACGACAATACATATCGAACAACACATCTGGAGAGAAGCCGACATCCCTCATTGGTTCACGACATCCCTGTGCATCTAATGATTGAATCCAAAAGGACTGATGCCATCCTTAATATAGGCAATGACGGTATGTATTTCCTCAGCATTTCTTTTCACTGTATGTAGTTACTTACTAAATTTGTAATCGTATAGCGGACTGCAATCCATATGATGAATTAAGTCTATGTGTATTGCATTGTAGAAAAGAATTGACTTACTTGCCCAAGTCTACTGTAGGAATGTTATATATTTCATTGACGATTCATTATTAATATCATCAGATCATGATATTAATTTCGAAAAGGATACATTTAGGAATTTCGACAGAACTCCTCTCTCTCACTCTCTCTCTCTCTCTCTTTCTCTCTTTCTATATATATATATATATATATATATATATATATATATATATATATATATATATATATATATATATATATATATATATATATATATATATATATATATATATTTATATATATATATTCCAATTTTCCACAACGAGCACACTGAGTGAAAAATGACTGAGAATGGAGATTTCTGTATAGATTTTCTTTGTTGTCCATCCGCAAAGAGACGAGACAATTGTTTGTTTAAACTTTCTCTGACACGCTTAACAAGGATTAAAAAGATCGATTGTAAGGAACTGAAAAAGAAAAAAAATTACTGATGCATTTTCTTTCATTCTCTCCTACAGCAAATTTCAAACTCAGGTTGGAAAGGCATCTATGGTGTTTGTATTTTACTAAGCTCAGCATTGCATACAGAATCAAGTTTGATTAAGCGGAATTAAGCTCATGTGCAAATGAGGTACGTTTCAGGAATAAATACGAAATTAACGCCTTTTTCATTGTTCTAAATACTTGCAATACATTAGCGGAACAGAAAATATTACAGCAGTGACCAGAAGGCAATAAATCTTTCCACAACAGCCAGAAGGCAAATATACTTGGACAGAATCTATAATGAATGTGATAAACTTTGTTAGAGAGAAATAAACAAGACATTAACTTTTTTAATGAAAATTGATCTGAAAACATAACAGTCTTTCTGGCATACAGTATTTTCTCCACCTATACTATTTTTGCTTAAATTGGGCTGATGTAACCTTAACTACAGTACGCATATATTTTAATTTGGTGTAATTTTATACACTGCAGTGTGTCAACTTTCTTCTACCAATACTTCTTTCCGCCGAACAGGCTCGCGAAGCACGCGCTGTTAATAGTTAATCTAGTGTGAATAAATATGTTATGTATTTTCCTTATTCACGTTGTCATTATATATATATATATATATATATATATATATATATATATATATATATATATATATATATATATATATATATATATATATATATACATACATACATACAAACATACATACATACATACATACATACATACATACATACATACATACATACATACATACATACATACATACATACATACATACATACATACATACATACATACATACATACATACGTATTAGTAGGTGTATACGAGTGTTTTACAAATCCTATGGCACATTGCAATATTTTCATATGCAGTTGTCCAGAAATAAATGATCGTTATGACAGTAAAGCATTCAACCAGCAATACAATCCTGGTTAGACACAAGTCCATGTGCGTTCTCAATATATTATTACCATTAGCAAAAGTGATCGTTCAAACAGAAAAATTCGATATTCATTTTAAAAAAAAACCGAAAAGACTGCAAATTATTACTGCCAACGATATTAATGTTTGCTTATAGACCTACTTATAGGATGTTTTGCCTACTTTGTTGGACATGTTTATGAACATTATGGTCTACGTTCACGGAAATAATTGTATTTGCTATATATGGTGTGTTGTTGTTTATAATTTTGAACGTAGCTATTAACAGTTTTTCAGTCATATCGCTACAATGTTTGCAGTGTGACAGCTTATAGTGACGGATTACCCTGGGGCATAATGCCGAAGACATCCAGCATGCTATCCCGCATAGTCACATTATCCTAACACCAGGCCGAAAAATCCTAACACTAACCTCTTAATGCTGAGCGTCAAGCTAAGGAGCTGTTAGTACCATTTTTGTAATTCCTTGGTATGACTCTACCGAGGATCGAACCCACGATATTCCGCATCTGAGGCGGACGCTCTAACCAATAGGCCACCGGAGCGGTTACAAATATATAGTTAGCCGCATTTGAACGTTTAACTGCTAGGTTTGTCGAATTTCTCAATCTTGATCTGAACAAATGTAACAATTAAAGATGTCTTGATATATATTAAATATTTTGAGTCAGCTCAAAATTGCACCATATAACGACTGTATCAGGGACCCAAACCAAGGAGAAAATAGGCAAGTTAATAAGATACTCAGACACACTTGTACAGAAATGCGTGTATTGTATGGAAGCTGTCTGTAATTGGCTAAATTCTGTAAAAGGCAATTGCATATTTTCCTGATTCCTTTAATATTGGCGATTTTCTATGCTAGTCAAAGCAAAATATGGCATTAGGGTTTTCTTAGTTAAATAGAGCTTTTTATTTAAATTCAAATTTAATAACCACTTAAGACTATTCTGAATTTTTTTAATTTCCAGTTAGAAGATCAGCTATACAGGTGGAAGAAAAAAAGCGTTGCCAAAGGCTACCACTGAATATCAAATTTGCGGACATTGCAATGGTGAATAATAAACTGTAGAAATATTACTTGCTTTATATTACTTTATTATGTTTTATTTTGGTTCTTTATCATTCTTTGTTAAATATTTGTTTAAGTTATCGAATAAATTGTATTTTTATGAAACATTTCAGCTATAGCTATAACATATGGGTGTTTTGTGTAAGGCCAAAAAAAATTGTGCAAAAAGAAAACTGGATAAATCAGAATATAGACTCTTGCGTTAGGAACCATGACATCTTCAAATAATGATAAAAGATCGAACTGTCTCCAGGTTATATTTTAAAACCAGAATATTTCAAAAAAAAGATATATGAGATTTAGTCGAAGGGGTCACTTGATTTGCATGAAAAACAGTAGGCGTACCAAACCCCATAATTTACAGTTGTGTCCGTGTTCATATTAAATTAGGCTTCGGTATGTGGAATGATTCTTGGGATACGTTGATTGTAAGCAACATTCAAAAATTCCTATTCAAAACAAGAGTTAGTTTGACAAAAGAAACAACTCTATCACAATTCCATGTGCATCCCCATGCAAGTATACAAGACAATGTTAATAAGAAATGCATCAGGACATGTTTATCCATTCGTGAGATATTCTGGTTACCACAAATACAGACAAAACAATTGTCACGATCTCTAACTTTACAAAATATTGTTCATGAGACAATGTATATATATATATGTTACATAAGGGTCCACTTGAAGTTTCATACACCAGTTATCTAGTTTATATTAAATGACTGACTCTTCGGCCATGCCGTTTGCAGTTGCCTACTGTGGTAAGTTTCATAATTGATTGAATAAGGAAAATAACCCACAAATAGGCATAAAAGGCAACACCTTTGAAATGAAATATACATATATTGTACACAATATTTACCAATATTATCTAATTACTCATTATGCTTGTTGAGATGTGGTGAGTGGAAAAATGACAGTCGATTGAGACACAAATCTTCACCTGATGTAATTCAGATAATGGTATCCATATAATACAATAATGAAGTAGGTAACATGAGTCGGAACTGATTTCGATTAATAGGTGACACACTTGCTAGTTTTACTTGCTCTTTAGTTATGGGAGTTTAGATTTAAGTAAAAGTGATTGATTCAACTTTAGCACTCTACCTCATTTAAGACAAGTTCGTTATAAAATAAACTAAGATCAATTCAATGCCTTGGCTCGAATTCTCTATTTAAATACATTCACCTTAACATTAAATTTTGTGCAAGATTTGTACATTCACTTCACTAAAGTTTTCGGAATAAAATATTTTGTCAAATGATTTTACCTCATAAGCATGCAGCTTGAGAAGTTAGTTTACACCGTTGTAATCCTCTCCTGATTTTAGCTATAAATTAGCATATGCATGTGTTATCTAAAGTAACTTAATATATTGTCAAATATTTAGAACAAATTCAATATTCATGACTAATATAGATATAGGTAAACATATATCGTGTCCAAAGGATGTACGTTTCTTGAAATTCCATGATCTGGTCGTAACATATATTATGTGCACACAAAAGATATTATCTAGTGACCACGAAATTTTATCACACGCATATGGGAGTTTCACGAGACGACAGTATCGTCATCTCGTAGCCAAAAGAGTATTATCTCGCACCATGATATAACATTCGCATACAAAAGTTTCGTCTACTGGCTCAGTGCGATGATACAAAGAGAATGGCATTATATATTAGACATTATTCATATTTCATGTGTATTCAAGCAATGTAAACTTCTGAATGTTGATACAATTTTATACATGTTTATACTTTTTTTTCTATATTACAGACGTGGATTCAAAGACCTACGCATTATAATGCATATTACTGTGCAGGCGAATGCAATCACCCACTGGTTGGTGATAATGTTGCAAATCATGCAAAATTTCAGAGTATGTACCACTTTTATAAACCAGATGCGGTCAGAGACCCTTGCTGTGTCCCAACCGAATTGTCCGATTTAGAAATTATGTATTTAGTTGGCAGAAAAGAGACCAGAATGACTATGAAAGACATGGTAGTGGAGAAGTGTGGTTGCCGCTGATCAAAAACCATAAGAAAATCCGTGGAGAAACTATGGATATGGATTGTCAATTCATCATCTTAATCGCCATCTAATGAGGCGGGATGGGGAGATATAATTTTACCCATTATTTGATTGATTACAGTGATTTGAGTATAAATTATACTGAATGGAAAGTATTGAATTAATGTACTTGTATAATATGCTTCGCCAGAATTAATAATTTTCATGTTGTGTAAATGACAGTAGGATCCAATAAATGGTAAATTAATTACATACATGGTTATTTTATTTATTACCTACATAAAACGTTCAAAATATGAGTAAAAAAATAAGAAAACGTAAATATGAACATTCACAAGTAAAGTGAATTCGAGAATACTTTAGACTCTCTTTATATTTATAGAACAAATATAAATACGGTTGGAATTGAAGGTTGTGTAAACGTAGTTGGAATAGAACCAGAACTTTTCTTTATATAATAATCGTTGTGTTTTGCATCGATGACAACAAAACGTTAACGCATCATCTGAGTTACACTCTGACAGTGCTGCAAATGCAATCATGAAACGTCATGGTTGTATTCATCTTGATGTAATTATTTTTACACTCTGACTGTCACCTAGACCGAGTGAATGTAAGCATGTCGACGATATATCTTATTTTGATATTTTACCTGATTCTTGCCTCAATAAGATCGTGTCAATATATATATATATATATATATATATATATATATATATATATATATATATATATATATATATATATATATATATATATATATATATATATATATATATATATATATATATATGAACATTGAATGGACATTGATATAATATGTCCAGCAGTCACCAAGCGATGGCGCAGAGAAGAAAATTTCAATAACTGGAATTATCAATGATCTACTATTTACAAAATGTTATCATAAAAAGACTGAAACTCAAACATTTTTCTACATTGGCCCTTGGCAAAATAATATTACATTTAATATTTAGCACAATCTTTGTATTAGTGTGGATTTATTCTTCTTAATATCATAAAAGCTTTAGAGCTTTATATATATATATATATATATATATATATATATATATATATATATATATATATATATATATATATATATATATATATATATATATATATATATATATATATATATATATATATAGAGAGAGAGAGAGAGAGAGAGAGAGAGAGAGAGAGAGAGAGAGAGAAAAAGAGATATAACAAAATGATTTTATTAGCATTAATCAGAATGAAGGAAATGGTTATCTCTAATATTGTAGGCTAATTAACACAACCATCTCTATTCTCTGAATACTGATATTTAGACAACGATTTGGCTAGAGTTAAATACATATTGTAATTCCTACATAAGCCAAGACTATGAACTATGCTGTCTTTTTCATAATCCATCGATGATTTTATTAATGACTAGCAACAAATAGCAACATTCAACCGAGGCGCGGAAATTTATTCGAAAGGTAATGAAACGCGGAAAAATCTATTTTTTAAAGGGATAGCCGATGAATATTAAGACTCGTGAATAATAGCTATCGGCTGGAGAGCTGGAATAAATTAAAGGATAAGCATGACTGAAAAATAAGCTCTTGCGGATGTCAATATTGCGGATGTCAAAGGGTGCTATTGGCGACTTATTCTTACATCTATGACATCGAATATTGTTATCCTGCTTTAATTTGTGATAGTTTGACAAACGTAGTCACAGATCAGCATCATTTAAATCATAAGCATGGAAAAATGATTGTTTGCAATGTTAGACGGAGAAAATATATATAGTTCGGTTAGTAAATGTAGTCAGGTACAAGGTTATAGGCACGGACAGATTTTAAGGAAACTATTTTCCAAGATCCAGTATGATATTGGGGTATATAGGACATATTGCCCTTACAAGATGCATGAGGACTTTATTTGTTGACTCCATTTGTTGGGTTTAATAACCATTCATCCATCATAGCATGTTTCTTTGTTCATTCGACATGCTGTTCACCATCAACTTTCATCTTCAATGTCACGAGTCCTGCCTGTCAGTATTAGTGATAAGGAGACAAAGCATATAAATGCCACATCTAGGAATATTTGACTTTCAACGCACTCAATGACCTATAACGATATAAAACAGTTGCACAGCTGTTCCGCTTGAAGTATCTTCTTTAGCGAGATTTATAGTTGATTGATCAAGGGATTTAAACCCACCTCAAACGCAGTAAACATCATCAACTATGAACTTGAAATGCTCATATCATGAACTATTTATCTGCCAAGTTGATTTAATTATTCCCAATGGTTGCTGGGAAGCGATGATTAAAAGAAGTGTAATCAACGGAGAGAAGGACATACACAGAATCTCCGTAACGTTACTTTTTCAGCAAAATGTGTCTTATCATTAAGGAATTTGTTTGAAGAATACTACGATACCATCTCGTGAAATTTATAGATTTGACAAACCTGTAGCTGTAATAGTCACTTACATTCCTGTTAATCTATTTTCACTTCAACTTATCATATATATATATATATATATATATATATATATATGTGTGTGTGTGTGTGTACATATGTATATATATATATATATATATATATATATATATATATATATATATATGTGTGTGTGTGTACATATGTATATATATATATATATATATATATATATATATATATATATATTATAACTTGGTTCTATCTTGTAAAAGGTTGGGCACATTAAAAGTTATCGCAAGGCGAACATGTCATTTCTAGTTACATCATACACTAGTCGCATGCACATACGAGAGATATTACACCTTACTTACGGGAGTTTATAGAGACAACAAATAATGTAATCATACAAGAAAGGCCACGATAGATGGCCATTATACAATATTCGCACAAGAGAATCTAATATTATATATCGCACCGTGCAAAAAAGATGTACAATGATAAAAAACAATTTAAAAAGCTAATACTTGTTAGAACATATATCCTTGTCACTCTTCAATTTTCCAAAATATTTGAAAACATAGAGCCCTCCTACTCCTAAACGAACTCTAATATTCAATTTATATGAATCACAATGGAACAATGGAGATACTAATGAAGTATTGCCTTGATAGGGGTATGAGTGTATTTTTCAAATATGATCAAAATATAAAAGGTATTTTTTTTCCAAAATCATGGGTGCAGCATTTCTAAAACGGTTTTCCTAAAATATTGTATAAGTCTAATCCAAATTTTAATATGTATCTATTCTGATTTGTATAGTCTTTTTTACAAAAGTTAAAATTCAGTTTGCTTTTGTAACTTTTAGGTGTGACTTGTAACGTCATAACTTTATTTGTGTTATTCATGATGAAACCTAACATTAGTAACGGTCAATACTCTACGACATTTTACGGATCATCGGCGTTCAACATTTTGGGTATATATAACGTTTCTGGAGATGCATTATTTATAAATACGAATTTTGTGTTAATACATTGATTAAATGCAGATCGTATCGCAATTGATGTGGCAGAGATAGTAGAAAATAACTTTATCTAACGCTTCTCCGATAATATAGTCGACGTATATGACGTACGCCAAAATGAATACAGTGAGATCTTCAGCATGGATATTTGTCTTAACTTTAGCATTGATAATAAACTTTTGCAAAGTTAATTGTTCTGAAACGACTTTACACAAACAGACAATCGTTGAAAATAAAATGTAGGAGAATAAGAGCAAAATCCTATTAGCCAGTTTAGACCTACACAAAGATCCAAACACCACTGAAGTCAAAGCAATGAAAATGACAGACGCACCGTTTATCATAGAACTTATTAACAAGATAACGACCAGTAATACATAACAAACATCACATCTGGAGAGAAGCCGATATCCCTCAGCGGTTCACGACATCTCTGTGCATCAAATGAATGAATCCAAAAGGACTGATGCCATCTTTAATCTAGCCAATAACGGTAAGTATTTTCTCAGCATTCTTTTCATTTTATATATATATACTTACTAAACATGTAATTGTATAGCAAACTGCTATCCAGATGATGAATTAAGAATAAGTGTATTGTATTGTAGAAAACAATTTACTTACTTGCTGAGCTCTACTGTAGGAATATTATATATTTGATTGACGACAATACACTCACATCACATCATGATATTAATTTCGAATAGAATAAATTTAGGTACTTAGACAGAACACCCCTCTCTCTCTCTGTCTATATATATATATATATATATATATATATATATATATATATATATATATATATATATATATATATATATATATATATATTCCATTTTCCACAACGAATACACTGACAGAAATATGACAGAGTATGGAGATTACTGTATAGATCTTCTATGTTGTCCATCCGCAAGAGACGAGATAATTGTTTGTTTAAACTTTCTCTGACATGCTCAACAAGGATTAAAAGGATCGATTGTAAGAAATTGAAAAGCAAAAAAAAATCACTGATGCATTTTCTTTCATTTTCTCTTCCTGCAAATTTCTAACTCTGGATGGAAAGGCATCAAATCAATGGTGTTTGCATTTTACTAAGCTTATCATTAGATACAGAATCTTGTTTGATCTAGCGGAATTGAGTTCATGTGTGAATGAGTTAGGGTTCAGGAATATATACAAAATTAACGCTTTTTTCTTTGTTCCAAATAGTTGCAATACCTTAGCGGAACAAAAATCATTACAACAGTGACCAGAAGGCAATAGATCTTGCCATAACGGCCAGAAGGCAAATATAATTGGACAGTATTTATAACAAATGTGCTAAACTTTGTTAACGAGAAATAAACAAAACAGATTAACTTTTTAATGATCAATTATCTGAAACCATAACATTCTTTCTGGCATAGAGTATTTTCGCCACCTATACTCTTTTACTTAATATGGACTGATACAACCTTAACTTCAATACGCATATATCTTAATTTGGTGTAATTATATACACTGCAGTGTCAACTTTGCTCTACCAATACTTCTTTCCGCAGAACAGGATTGCGCACCACGTGCTGTTAATAGTTAATATAGTGTCAATAAATATATTATGTATTTTCCTTATTCACGTTGTCATTATTTATATATATATATATATATATATATACATATATATATATATATATATATATATATATATATATATATATATATATATATATATATATATATATATATACACATATATATATATATATATATATATGCATACATACATACATACATACATACATACATACATACATACATACATACATACATACATACATACATACATACATACATACATACATACATACATACATACATACATACATACATACATACATACATACATACATACATACATACATACATACATACATACATGCGTATGAGTTGGTGTATATGAGTGTTTTACAAATCTTATGGTACATTGAAATATTTTCATATGCAATTTGTCTAGAAATAAATGATCGTTATGACAGTAAAGCATTCAAACATCAATACAATCCTGGTTGGACACAAGCACATATGCGTTCTCAATATATTATTACCAATAGCAAAAGTGATCGTTCAAACAGTAAAATTCGCTAATAATTTGAAAATAACCGAAGAGACTGCAAACTATCACTGCCATCGATTTCAATGTTTCCTTATAGAGCTACTCATTGGATGTTTTCACTACTTTGTTGGACAAGTTTATTAACAATCTGGTCTATGTTCACGGAAGTAATTTTATTTGCTATATATGGCGTTTTGGTGTTTATAATTTTAAACGTAGCTTTTAACAGTTTGTCAGTCAAATCGCTACAATGTCTGCATTGTGATAGCTTATACTGATGTATAGTCCTGGGGCATCATGCGGCAAAAATGTAGCATGATGTCCGGCATAGTCTTATTATCCAAACACCAGTCAGAAGAGTCTTAACACTAACCTCTTAATGCTGAGCGTCAAGCTAAGCAGCTGTTAGTACCATTTTTGTAATTCTTTGGTATGACTCTACTGTGGATGAACCCACGAAAAATCCGAATCGGACGCTCTAATAACTAAGCCACCGGAGCGTTCCAAATATATAGTTAGCCGCATTTGAACGTTTAACTGCTAGGTTTGTCGAATTTCTCAACCTTGATCTGAACAAATGTAACAATTAAAAATGTCTTGCCATATATCAAGTATTTTGGGTCAGCTCAAAATTGCACCATATAAGGACTGTATCAGGGACACAAACCAAGGAGAAAATAGGCAAGTTAATAAGATAATCAGACACACTTATACAGGAATGCGGGTATTGTGTGGAAGCTGTATGTAACTGGCTTAATTCTTTGAAAAGCAATTGCATATTTTCCTGATTCTTTTAATATTGGCGAATTTCTATGCTAGTCAAAGCAATATATGGCATTAGGGTTTTACTTAGTTAAATAGAGCTCTTTATTTAAATTCAAATTTAATAAACACTTAAGACTATTCTGAATTTTTTAATTTCCAGTTAGAAGAATAGCTATACAGGTGGAAGAAAATAAGCGTTGCCAAAGACAACCACTTCCGTTGGGAACCATGACATCTTCAAATGATGATAAAAAATCGAACTCTCTCCAGGTTATATTTTAACCAGAAAATTTTACAAAGATATATGATATTTAATCGATGATATCATTTGATTTGTACAAATAACAGTAGACGTACCTAACCTCATCAATTGCAGTTGTGTCCGTGTTCACATTAAATTAGGCTCGAATATGGGGAATGGTTCTTGGGATACGTTGCTTGTAAGAAACATTCAAAGATTTCATTTCAAAACAAGAGTTATTTCGACAAGGGAAGCGACTCTATCAGAACTTCATGTGCATACCCATGCAAGTACACAAGACAACGTTAATACGAAATGAGATTCGTGAGATATTCTGGTTACCACAAATACAGACAAAACAATTGTCACTCTCTCCAACAATACAAAATAGTTTTCATGAGACGATATATATATATATATATATATATAGATATATAGATATATATATATATATATTTATATATATATATATATATATATATATATATATATATATATATATATATATATATATATATATGTGTGTGTGTGTTTGTGTGTGTGTGTATGTGTGTTTGTGTGTATAATATTTTATATAAGAATACGATGTATAGAATCAAATATCATGAATATAATCTGCGTTACAAATGTACAAAAAGTAAAAATAGATGTCGCTTTGGCTTGTAGACTTTTAGGGAATTATACAACGTTTTCAGTTTCCGCATCTAGTCTATGCAAGATGGCTGAATTTATAGTTTTAGCACATGTGAAGACAGCCATGTAGATGTTTACAAACAGAACGTTTTTGTTTTTATTTGTTTATTGTATATATGTTTTGTATTTGCCCTTGAAAAAGACTCAGTAAGATTCGAAAGCGCTTAGGCTAGTTAGTTACTAGTTTCGTACTGTTCGTCATCAGTTTATTGCATCTATTTTAATTAATCCCTGACAAACGTAATCCCTTGGTGGATCCAGAACGCTTGAAAGGGTTGATATTCGCCATATGATTTGTATTCTTTATATTTATATATATATATATATATATATATATATATATATATATATATATATATATATATATATATATATATATATATATATATATATATGTGTATGTGTGTGTGTGTATGTGTGTATGTATGTGTGTGTATGTGTGTGTGTTACATAAGGTTCCACTTCACGTTTCATACACCAGTTTCCTAGTATTTATTAAATGATTTCGTCCATGCCGTTTGCAAAGCTTACTGAGTAAGGGAAAATAACCCACAAATAGACATAAAAGGCAGCACCTTTGAAATGAAATATACATATATTGTACAAAATTTATACCATTATTATCTAATTACGCAACATGCTTGCTGAGATTTGTCGAGTGGAAGAATTCCAATCGAATGAGACACAATTCAGAAATTCAGAAAACTGTATCCAAAAAATACAAGATGTAATATAATGATGTAGGTAACACGAGTCCGAACTGATTTCGATTAATAGGTGAAACACTTGCTCGTTTTCCTTGCTCTTTAGAATTGGGAGTTGAGTTTTAAGTACAATTGATTAATTCAACTTTCGCAATCAACTACATTTAAACCAGGTTCGTTATAAAACAAATTAAGTCAGGACTAGCTGTTAATGAACTGGATCTCTGTTTAAAAACCCAAATCTATTGTTAAAAGTCCCAATATTAATACCATGACAAAGTCAGGTGACAAAATCAGGAGCAGCAGGGAGGGTGAATCTCTACAAAATGTTGCTCGAGTTTATAACGTAAAAAATAGTTCAATAAAATCAGTTTAAAAAAGTCAATAATAGTATAACAAAACTGAGCAAACCTCATGTGGTTTATTATGCGGTTTATAACCGTCCGTACGGTAATATAAAAGTTAGATAGTTTGGTTTAGGGTCATTGACCTTTTTTCAGCCTCTGTAGGAACCCTTATTTCAGATTAATTTCACAAGCAAAAATTTTGTAGAGTTCACCCTCCCTGCTGTTCAAAGACTACCACTGAGTATCAAATTTGAGGACATTGCAATGGTGAATACTAAACTTTAGAAATATTACTTGCTTTACTTTACTTTATTATGATCTATTTTGGTTTAGTATCATTCTTTGTTAAGCTTCTTAAGCTTCCCTCTTACTGTTGCTTTTAGAAGAAATTTCGTCAATTTAAGTTTCTTCACAACAGTCCTTTGGTTGTAGATCATGACTTCTAAGTTTTCTAGCCAAATCAGCAACCATTGAAGAAATAAAACATCAGCTCAATTCCGTATCAACAGAAGAACAATTGAAAACGTTTTAATCCAAATTAAATAAAGATGAAAAGACTCTCTTCCAAACTATACAAAGTCAGAGATAGAAAACTTAGAAGTTATGATCTTCATCCAAAAGACTGTTGTGAATAAACTTCAATTGACGAAATTTTTTCTAAAAACAACCGTAAGAAGAAAATTCGCCGCAAAAGGAAGAATCGCAAGCACTCTGTAACAAACACTAATGCAACTTTTAATAACACAGTAGTCAACATCTCCAATTTAGAACTTACTGATGCAGAAATAAAACTATTATCGAAAGGTTTGAGTTTCTTTCCCCGTCCAAAAACATAAGACAGAGGGAAGCTTAAGAATGACACCGACTAAGACTCAAAGCCCATTTTGCCTTGCAACCAACAAACAAAGCAAAGGAAAATATAAGATGCGACCAACCCACATTTAGAAAGAAAAGTAACTGGACCCCACCAAAAAGTTTAAATCCGAATCTAGAAACCTTTATCAACTCGGTTGAAAACGATACTTCCAGACATATCAACCATACTAACAAATATTCTAATTTGACAAAAGAAAAAACAGATGCTCTGCACTCACTTAAAAGCAGAACTGACATTATAATTACGCCTGCAGATAAGGGTTTCGCTGTTGTCGTTATGAATAGGGAAGACTACATTAGTGAAGCAAGTAGACAACTAAGTGACGCTAGGTTCTTCCAAAAACTGGACCATGTTCCAACACTGGAATATGCAAAAATCATCACTAATGTTATTGACGAGGCGTACAAAATCGGACACATAGACCAGCAAACGAAAACTACTTAAGCCCAGAAAACCCAAGAGCAGGTAAATTTTATCTTCTACCCAAAATCGACAAACAAGGAAAACCTGGCAGACCTATAGTCTCAGGTAACGGGCACCCCACAGAAAGGATAGCAAAATATTTAGATCATTTTATGAGACCACATGTCCACAAATTACCATCATATCTTCCAGACACGACAAATTATCGCATAAAAAGCAAAGATAGTGAACCATTACTGCCAGATGCATTACTTGCTTCCTTAGACGTCACACCTTTGTACACCAATATACCGCACAACGAAGGGTTACAGGCATGTAGCGAAGCATGGGAAACAAGAACTGTAAACAATCCACACACACTCTTCTTAGTCCAACTTCTGGAGCTTGTCCTAAAACTCAACAACTTTGAATTTAATGAAGAAAACTACCTACAAATCAATGGAACTGCAATGGGTACTAAAATGGCCCATTCGTATGGTAACATTTTCATGGGAAAACTTGGGGGTCGACACTTAGAATCGGTTGAGCGTACACCATACCAGTGGGTACGCTTTATCGATGATATAGAAATGAAGAGGCAGTATGGAAGAGAAAGTCTGGATGCCTTCATATCAAAGGCAAACAACTTCCATCCTTCAATAAAATTCACGGCAGAAATTTCCAACTCAAACTAGGTTTTCCTGGACACAACAACCGCACTGGTGGAAAACAAATTAAACACAGACATCTACTCGAAACCAACCGACAAACACCAGTATCTCCTCCCAACCAGCTGTCATCCAAAACACTGCATTAAGAACATTCCATATAGCAAGGCACTGAGGATACGCAGAATTTGCTCCGACGATGAAAGATTCCTAGAAAGGTCTAAAGAGCTGGCTAAACATTTAATTTACCGAGGCTACGACAAAGACCTGATTGCGGAGGAAATCCAAAGGGCCAAACAAACAAACCGTGATGACCTACTCGGATATGGACAGAAAAAAAAGGTTGATAGGATACCATTTATTCTGACCTATCACCCAGACAATCCCAAAGTAGGTAAAATCATCGCAAACCACTGGCCAACCGTGCAATCGTCAGACATACTAAATCTAATACTTCCGAACAAACCTGTAGTAGCTAACCGGAGATCAAAAAACCTAAAGGACATCCTAGTCAGGGCAAAGCTAACGCCAATCGCTAGTCAAAACCATCCTAGTCAAACTGGACCCTGTGGCGATAAAAGATGCAAAACCTGTCAACATATGATAGAGACCAAGACATTCACTAGCACAGCGACTAAAGAAAAACTAAACATACATGGTCCAAACAAAACGTGCAAAGCAGAGAATGTGATTTATCTCATCACATGTAAGTTCTGTGGCCTTCAGTACGTCGGAGAAACTGAAAAGCTACACAAAAGGATAAACCTTCATATATCTGATTGGATGACAAAAAAGCTGTACAGAAGCCCGGTCGCAGAACACTTCTCCTCCCCTGGCCACACTTTCAGTGATATAATACGTATCGCTATTGCTAACAACCACAGCTGGAGTTCCGAAACCAGGAAGGAAAAGGAATCATACTGGATACACCGCCTTAGAACATTGAAACCAAGCGGTCTAAACCAAGAAGACTAGAAAATGAAAACTATGCACTAGTAGAATTTAACATTTTCTAAATCGACTTATTATCCTTCAATTTTTACTATAAGAATAACCGGTATAGAATCAAATATCCGGGATATATTCTGCGTTACATATGTACAAAAAGTAAAAACAGATGTCGCTTTGGCTTGTAGACTTTTAGGGAATTATACAACGTTTTCAGTTTCCGCATCTGGTCTACACAAGCTGGTTGTATTGATAGTTTTAGCACATGTGATGACAGCCATGTAGAGGTTTACAAACGCACCCTTTTTGTGTTTATTTGCTTATCGTATATATGTTTAGTATTTGCCTTTGAAAAAGACTCCTTAAGAGTCGAAAGCGCTTAGGCTAGTTAGATAATAGTTTTGTACTGTTCGTCGTCAGTTTATTGCATTTATATATATATATATATATATATATATATATATATATATATATATATATATATATATATATATATATATATATATATAATGTGTGTGTGTGTGTGTGTGTGCGTGTGTGTGTGTATGTATTATATAACTTGGTTCAAACTTGTAAAAGTTTGGGCACATTAAAAGTTATCGCAAGGCGAACATGTCATTTCATAATCACAGCATACATTAGTCGCATGCACATTGTGGCCGTACGAGAGATATTACACCTTACTTACGGGAGTTTATAGAGACAACAAATAATCATAACATACAAGAAAGGCCACGATAGCTGGCCATCATACAATATTCGCACAAGAAAATCTAAAATATATCGCATCCTGCAAAAAATGTACAATTTTAATAAACAACTTAGAGAGATATATTTATGGATAAATACCGACACACCAATATATATATATATATATATATATATATATATATATATATATATATATATATATATATATATAGAGAGAGAGAGAGAGAGAGAGAGAGAGAGAGAGAGAGAGACAGACAGACAGACAGACAAACAGACAGATAGATAGATAGATAGATAGATAGATAGATAGATAGATAGATAGATAGATAGATAGATAGATAGATAGATAGATAGATAGATAGATATATAGATAGATAGATAGATAGATAGATAGTTAGACACAAATGTACACAAATGGACATAGATACATTAATCTATAGAGAAGTAAATAGATATTGATTTATTTTGATCGATGTCAAAATATGGTGAGATTAAAAACGACAAATAAATTTAGATTGAGATAGAAACATACACAGACAAACACACGCATATATATATATATGTATATATATATATATATATATATATATATATATATATATATATATATATATATAGATATATAGATATATAGATATATATATGTTTTATATTTATATATATATATATATATATATATATATATATATATATATATATATATATATATATATATATATATATATATATATATATCTATATATATATATATATATATATATATATATATGTATATATATATATATATATATATATATATGTAAAGAATACAAATCATATGGCATATAACAACCCTTTCAAGCATACTGGATCCACGAAGAGATCACATATGGAGACAGCCATGTAGAGGTTTACAAACACAACGTGAGGCCCCGAGTGGCCGAGTGGTCTAAAGCGCTGTCCGTTACGGATCACTGCCATCTCACCTCTGTCTGCATGTGTTCGAGTCTAGGATTCGGCTAATGTAGATATGTGAGAAAGCTTGCCAATAGCTTCTCGTGGGTCGGTGGTTCTTTCCGGTGATTTCCCGGTTTCTTACTCCACCATTAATACTGGCCGCCATGAATAGCCTATCGTGTGCTGAAAAATGGCGTTAAGCCCAATTACAACAACAACAAACACAACGTTTTTGTGTTTATTTGTTTGTCATATATATGTTTTGTATTTGCCTTTGAAAAAGACTCATTAAGGGTCGAAAGCGCTTAGGCTAGTTAGTTACTACTTTCGTACTGTTCGTCGTCAGTTTATTGCTTCTAGATAGATAGATAGATAGATAGATAGATAGATAGATAGATAGATAGATAGATAGATAGATAGATAGATAGATAGATAGATAGATAGATAGATAGATAGATAGATAGATAGATAGATAGATAGATAGATAGATAGATAGATAGATAGATAGATAGATAGATAGATAGATAGATAGATAGATTGATTGATAGATAGATAGATAGATAGATAGATAGATAGATAGATATATATATATATATATATATATATATATATATATATATATATATATATATATATATATATATATATATATATATATATATATATATATATAGAGATATGTATACATATACATATACATATATATATATATATATATATATATATATATATATATATATATATATATATATATATATATATATATACATATTGTTTTGTCGCTATTTCGACGGACTCACTGGATGATAATCATTATAGTCATGTATACAATTTCGTGTTTTATGACTGGTTAAAGACCTGAGAAGGACCAGAGGCACCCCCTTCCCTTTCGTGGCAGAGCTCTCCCATATCCCAGTGCTATACACATTTTTTGCTCCAGTCCGTAAGCCATATTAACGCCTATGTGCTGCTTACCGCTATAGCCGGATGTCACATTTTCAGTGTCATTGCTACCCAGGGAGGCACTTAACCTTTGTGCTAGGCTTTTGGTCATGTTGCTTGGCCTTTATCGAGACATTAAAGACCTTTGAACTTGTACAGTATTCATCATTGACAGACTCCAAATCTCCGCCCTGCCGATGGCTGGAAAATGCAAAGGCAATGGGGAGGGTAAGGACAGCACCTTGTAAGCCACCACCGCAAGCCATGATCCGTAGGATTGAAGTTCATACCCAAGGTCCACGTCCACACTAGTAGTCAAATGAAAGCTATAAACTTTTCTCTTAGTGTGGGAGTTTGTGACCCGGGATGCTTTCCCTCCGTATTGGTATTTCCTTCGTTCTGTCGTCACTGTCCTAGTAGTCCCAGCAACCACGCATGGCATTGAATGTCGTGTACACCTCAATCATCAGCAAATAACGTTTTTTGCATAAGTGATCCATTGTTTCCCGTTTTCTAATGTGGTGGGGATCCCTAACTGTCATCCAAACATGTGTTAGCCGCATACGTTTCAAATATACCTGCGTTGGGAAATTTCCTAACATGTTTTTGGTTTTTATTTGTTTTAGTGTACTATGGTTACTTTTTGTTTCCGAAAAGTATGTCAAATTTGGTGGGTATCAGGTACCCTTTTCAAGTTTGAGATCTTAATTTGTTATTTTATGGATATTATGAAAAGTATTTAAAACCAATCATTCCTTTCAGGGCCACTGGTTTACTTGTATTCCCAATGTGGGCTCATAATAGCCAAAATTGTACCAAATGCATGGCAAATTGATATTAACATTTTTTTTAATTCTCCGCTTCTCTTCAAACGACAGTGGAGAATATTGTATCAACATCAAACTTCATTTCTTCTTTTTTTTATTTTTTGATGCTGAGTAGGGCCTTTTTGGCTCCTTCGATTGAGTAGAGGGGAATAGATACCTTCTTCATTGAGGTTGGTGATGTTTTCCGGTGGGGGTTATAGGATTAGCTGGTGGGAGTATCAGCCAATCCCTTATTTGGATGGGGGAGGATCTTCATCATCGAGGAAGGTAGCTTTTTCTGGGTGGTTTTTGTGAGCGCCAGCTGTTTCCTTAATTTAAGGGGGGATACCTCCCTCATCGAGGTCGGTGACGTTTTCCGGGGAAGATTATAGTATTAGCTGGTGGGAGTGTCAGCCGATCCCTTATTTTGATAGAGAGGACATTTTCCGGTCGGCTTAAGAGATCAGATGGTGTGAGTGCAGGCTGATGTCTTATTTGATGGGGCAACCTTCCTCATCGAGGAAGGTAGCGTTGGCCGGATGGTTTTTGTGTGACTCGCTGGTGGGGGCTCCAATTGGTCCCTTGATTTGTTTGGGGGATACCTCCCTCATCGAGGGGGGTGGCATTTTCCGGTTAGGCTTATGGGATCAGATGGTGGGGGTTTCAGTTGATCCCTTATTTGATGGAGGAGTACCTTCTTCATCTAGGTAGGTGGCGTTGTCCGGGGGGGTATGGCAAGTTCCGTGTAACTGAATTCCTGCTTGTCTTCAGATCTTTGTCGTTGGCCCTGTTTCCATGTTGTCAGGCTGTCATGCGTCATTTATTAGTCTATATCACTGTGGTCGTTTTCTAGTGATGTTAATGTGTTATTAGGCAAGTTATTACTATTAGTTATGTTACTAATCTAAAGTCTAATATTAAGTACATACATATCTACATTGTTTATTATATTGTTGTTTTTTTCATTCACACGCACATTTTTGTTATAGTTTGTGATTTTGATTTGTGTTGTAATTCCTGACGACTTAATCGTGGGCCTGTTCCCATATCAGGAAGTAGAGGTTTTATGTGTTTTATGTCTGGTTTAGGCTTGTATTTTATTTGTTGTTTTTCTCTTCTTTTTTTGTCTATTACCCTAGTAGTCAAGTTATATTATTTTAGTTAGTGCTAGTTGGGGTATATTATATATCCTGGCCACTTAATCGGGAGCCCAGGCCCATATCAGGATGATGTGGATAGTTCTTTATATTTATTTTTTGATCTTTTGTTTGTTTGTTAATGTAATGTTTTGGTAGTTTTTATAGGCTATTAATTTTGCCAATTTCTGCTAAGTATTCGATGATAATTTTGTGTATAGTTTTTAAGTTGGGATTTTTAGAGGGCTTAAGCATTTCAGGATAGTGTATAGGTGCGTTTAGGAGGCGTTGGTTTCGGTGTAGCGTTTCGCCTTGTGCCGTATAGGTGGGGCAGTGATTGAAGATGTGTTCAAGTGTTTCTATCCTTGGACAATGCGGGCAATTTGTTCTTAGTAGTGCCTGTTTGGTTTTTAAGATATTTCCCGAGACTGTGATGTAGTAGCGTTTTCCCTGTTCTCAGTCTGTTAATGAATCGGTAATGGTTACCACTAGGCAACGAGGTGCATTGTGGTTGGCGGTCAGTTTTGGGTTGTATGTCATATAGTTGTGATTTCACTACGTTTGGATTCCCATGAGAATTGTCATTGTTTGTTTGTGTGGATTTTGATGAATGAGTATATTTCTCGGATACAGTATCCGATGTTTGTCACATTGTTGAGTAGTAGGGCTTTCTTGGCTGCTTGATCAGCGGCATCCTTGCCTTGTAATTGAATGAGGGAGGGAACCCATAGGAATTCGACAGTTTTTCTATCTGTTTTTATTTGCCTCATATTGTAAAGTGTGTCTTCCTTGAGATTGTGAGGGGCTGTGGGTTTTGTTGCGTTTTGTGCTTGTAGGGCACTCATGGAGTCAGTTATTACTAGAAAGTGGTGGCTTGATTCGTTTTGAATCCAATGGATGGCTAGATTAATGGCATATATTTCTGCGGAGAAGATTGACCAGCCGTTGGGTAATTTAGGCATTATTTCTTGGTGATGGGATGTTTGCTTGTGTTTGTTTTGAGCCATCGGTGTATGTGTGTGTGTAATGATTGTACTGGTTGTTTAGTAGCTCTTGTATATGGGTAAGCAGTTTCCAAGGGAGTATATATTTACTTCCTAGTTTCTGGAGTTCCATGTTTATTTCTGGTTTCAGGATTCTCCATGGTGATGGAGCTGTGAATAATTTTTGTTCGCTATGAGGTTTAGTTCTTTGTGATTTGAACGTGTTTGGTGGATTTTGTGAAAGGAGGGTGGGTATTTGACCCATTTTGGGCGAAATTTAATGTTGCATTTTGCTAGTGTTTGTTTTACCTGGTTATTATCAGGTAGGGTTGAGATCCTGGCCGCGTATTTAAGTTGGCGTTCGGATCTATGCAGGTGTAGAGGCAGTTCCTCCATTAGTATGTGGAGTTCTGCCAAGGAGGTGTTGGGTATGGCTCCTGTGCAAATTTGCAGTGCTTTACTTTGAATTGTGTCAAGTTATTTAAGCAGATGAAGGCTGGCTAAATCGCATGCTTGGCAGGCATAATCCAGTTTGCATCTAATGAGTGCTCGATAGATTGATAGTAGTATTTCTTGATCAGCTCCCCAACTCGTACCTCTGAGGTGTCGTAGAAGTGATAGAGCTTACTTGCAGTTTTCTTTTAGTTTTAGTATCTACTGTTTCCAGGTGAGGTTTTTGTCGATTCTCGCCCCTAAGAAGCTGTTATGTGTGGTGAATTTAATTAGCTCATTTTGGAGGCAGAGTTTGGGATACGCGGGTGCCATCTTGTACTGGGGTGAGAATAGTATGGCTACAGTTTTGTTCGGGGATATCTTGAAACCGCATGTGTTCGCCTAGTCGGTTATGTCATTAAGGCTAATTTGTATTTGGGTGATGTATTTCAGGCTTTCGGGGTTTCCAGCTTTCCATTTACAGCTGTCATCTGCAAATTGGTAGAGTTCTACTAGCGTGTTTATGCAGTTTGCAAGATCGTTAACCATTAAGTTGAAGAAGATAGGGCTTATTACGCTACCTTGTGGTGTCCCGTTTTCCAGTTCGTGTACCAAAGAGGTTTCCTGTCCTATTTTGACGTTAAAGCAGCGATCGCTGAGGACGTTTCTTATCCAGTTATATAGCCGACCTCTTATGCCGAATTGATTGAGTTTGAAGATTAGTCCTTTTGTCCTAACCAGGTCGAATGCCCTTTCAAAGTCTCTGAATATTGCAATCAAGTGCCGGCTTCGTTTATGTTTTATGTTAAATGCCATTGTTATGTCTGCTTCCAGTCTAAATATCTGATCCAGGGTAGTTTGGTTTCCTCGGAAGCCGCTTTGGTTTTCAGTTAGGAGGTGTGGGTGTTCAAGATGGTGTTTTGAGCGATTCACTATCATGGATTCCATGATTATAGAGAGTGTTATGGTGAGGGAGATGGGCCGGTATGATGTTGGGAGGCGAGGGTTTTTATTGGCTTTAGGATTGAAATAACTTGTGATTGTTTCCAATTAGTGGGCAGTTTTCCAGTGGTCCAAATTTGATTTATGAATTTGAGCGTTATATGTTTCATGTTATTTGGGAGGTTTTGAAATACTGGGTAGCCTAGGACATCATCCCCTGATGCTGTTTGCTTTTTGCTATTGAGTGCAAGATCCTATTCATTTATGGTAAACAAGTCATTTAAGGGGTCTGTGTTACATGTATCCTGTGCTGATTGATCAGTGAAAAGATGTTTATAGTTGGTTTCCAACCAGATTTGCTGCGTGATGTAGGCTTGATTATTGTTGATACTAGCTTGTGCAAAGTGCTTAGCAGATGTATCTGCTGCCGTTGCGTTTCCATCAGTTGCAACTTTTACATATTGTTTTTTGCAGGTTTTTCCTTTTATGAACCGTATTTTATTCCAGATTTCTTTAGATCTTGTTTTGAGAGTGGGTGTTGAGCAAAAATTTTTTCATGAGACCTTTTTGTCGGTTTTTAGGGTCCTTTTTGTTATTGCTTGTAGCCTTTTATATGATAGCAGGTCTGATGTCTGTTTAGATGCATTATATTTGTTTTGCGCTTGTTTTTTTTTTGTTGTTTTTTTTTTTTGTTCTTTTGGGCCGTTTTGTAGTCAGAGTTCCACCAGGGAAGTTTGTTCTTTGTTGGCATTTTGCCTGTTTTAGAAATGAAGACTAATGCAGATTGATTGATACATTCTACAAAGTTATTATAAAATGTGTTGATTTTGGGGTCATTTATTTTGTCCACTGTTACCTTTTGCAGAATTTGCTGGTATAATGTCCAATTTGCTTTGGTATAGAGCCGATTTGGTTCTGTAGTTTGGGTTGGTGTAAGTCTGTCCGATTTAATGGAAATTAGGGTTGGGAAGTGATCACTACCCATAGTGGTTTGATGAAGTACTTCCCATTGAATATCATGTATTATATCAGGAGTTGCTATTGTTAGGTCTAGGGCGGTCATACTGCCTGTGTGGAGGTGTAATCTTGTTGGTGTGCAGTCATTTAGTAGTGAGAGGCTTGCTGTGTTTATGAGTTTGCAGAGTTGCTCACCTCTCTTGTCAGTCCTTTGCCCTTCGCAGAGTGGATGATAGGCATTGAAATTTCCACACAGAATGGATATGCAGGATGTTAATGAGAGAGTTTGCTGGGTTTATTTTGTGGCCTGTTGGTAGATTGTGTATAGTGCTATTGTTTTATTGTGGACCTGAATATCATTTCCTAATATTTCCATTTGATCATTGTTGGTATTGTTGGGGAGTTCTATGATTTTTGTGTGAGTCATAGTGTTATGGACATAAATCGCGAGTCAACCCCCATTCTAACATTAGTGCGATGTTTTTAGTATATGGTGTCGTAATTTTTTATTTTTGGCAAAGTGTTTTTGTGACTTAATTTTGTTTCTTGTAGGCAAATAAACGTTGTTTTTTTGTTATGTATGTTATAGGTTTGCAAATAGTTCAAGGTTGTTAGCGCGAATATCTCTACAGTTCCAATGCCATATTATTATGTTGCCATTGTTTTGTTTGTGTCTATTTTTAGTAGCAGATATGCAGTGTGTGTTTTGTACTTGCTTGGGATGGTTGAGGTTGCGGGCTTGATTGGAATGTTGTTGCTTGTGCGCTGTGATTGTTACCGGAGTGTTGGCTATATGTGTAATTTTATTATATGCTCTGAGTTTGGTTGAAGAGAAGCACCAAATAATGGTGCCTTGAGTGTGTGTGTGAATCAGCTTAATTTGACCTTGTTTGCGTTTTAAGAGTTCCATTTGGATGGTGATATCTGATGGTTGAGTTTGGGAAGTTGTAGGATATGTTAGGTATAGTGTGAAGTATCCGGGGTGGAATCGAGTTTTATTTTGTTTTTGAGGTCATAGTCTAGCTATTTTAGGTTGGGTTTTATTGTGATCGATGTCAATTATATTATGGTATCCGGGGGTACGGTGGTCCACCGGGTGTTTGCGTATTTTTGGTGGGGGTAGTAATGAGTTGTCTATCGGCATTTTCCGTTTATTGATGTGTGTTGTCATTGATGTTGGGGAGATATGTTTGTGTGGCGTTATTTTATTATCGCTGGTGGGAGGTGTTGCTGTTTTGTGGGAAGTTCTTGCTTTTGGCGGGGCCTTTGAGGGGATGTTTTCCCTTGGGTGCTGTGGGATAGTCTTTATATTCTGCGTAATGCGGTGTTGGGGGAGTTGCGATATGTTGTGGTTGTAGGGAAGTCTCATATTGTAATGCTTTGATTATTTCAGTTAATTCGTTTATCATATGGGTTTTGGCTGGGCCTGGTTTTTGATTATCCTGTGCATATGTTTTATTACGTGGATAGGCCTTTCTCTGTTGAATAGTTGTGCTATTTGTGGGAGGTTATTATCCCCTTGTAGAATGTTGAGTTCTATTATGTGCTTACCTTGACTGGGGGATGAGATGGTTCATCAGGTTTTTTTTGACAATTTGTGGTTTTGGTAATTAGTGCGCTTTGTGTATGAGTATCTTTTCCTATACTTATGTTAGAGTGTTTCTGTGGTAGCTATCATAGTTGGTAGGTTATTCATAGACTTTTTGCCTTCATTTAGTGATGGCCTTTCTAGCTCCTGAGTGTTAAAGGGCAGGTGTTTTCTATTGGCATGGCTATTGCGTTGAGATAGTGCGTCCTCCACCCTAGAGAAGAGTTTACGTAGGTCTGTGGAGGCTGATGGGGATATATCCTTGGGTATTTCCGCTTGCCTTGGTTTGGATTCTACTAGTTTTGGTTCTTTACATTTGGGTCTCTTTTGTGTTCTTTGTTCTGTGGGATCTGGAGTATACGTTTTCCTATTGTTGTTGAGCGTGGTTGGTGAGAATACCAGGTATGTGTGTTGTATAGGTGTGGTTGTGGTGTTTGGCGGGGGTGGAATGTGTGGGTGTTATTCCTCTATTGGCGTAGATTTCATTTAAGACGTTTTGCGCATGAAAGTTGCGTTGGTTTACTCTGGGTAAGTTCCTATTTCTCTGAAAAGCTAGTTTAAGTTCATGTGTCATGTTTTATTTCAGCTATGTTAGCTTGGCTACAGTCGGTGGTGAGGTTATTCAGTTTTACATAGGTTTGTGTTGGTATTTTTAATTAGGATTCGATAACATGTTAATTTGTGAATAGATATGTGGAGATATTTGTGTAGGATTGGGGAATCAATCTAGTATTATTAGTATTAGTAGATAGATTAGGGGAATTAGATAATAGTGATTTTATTTTGTTAACTAGAGAGATATTATTAGTGGTTAAACCGAATTATGGTAATTTACTTCGGGGTTTATATTGTAGGGGTGTTAGTAAATATGTTGTTAGGAGAACTGCAACCTTTTTGTGGAGGATTCAGTAATAATGTTATTAAAGGTGTTAGTAAGAGGTACAATAAGTCGCATTACCTTAAGCTGTGTGAGTTGTATAAAAATATTATGTCTTGTTAAGTCACGTCAAATGTCCACAGAATCTCGCTGTTACCTGTCCAAACACTGGTGATTCCTTTGTCTGGGTCCTGTTTCCCTTTTATCCTTTATAAAAAAGAATGAAGATTCAGAAGAATGCTTCAAATTTACCTGTGATTTGTTAATGATTTTTCCCATCTGTAAAAAAGATAATACTTACTTACCTTCCTCCTCAGATTTAAACAAGGGAGATAAAAATTTAATCTATCCCCTTCGTGATACTTCTTTCTTCTTGCTTCTCTCTTCTTTATTTTTTCTTCTTATGGCTCTTCTTCTGTCTTCTTTCTTCTTTCTTCTTTATTCTTTAGCCCGTCTTCTTCAGAGGTTAGTACGTGAGTCAATTTTTCGCCGGATTTTTTCCTCCGCTATTATTATTGGTCGCCATGAATATCCTACCGAGTCCTCACAAATGGCGTTAAGCTCCAGAAAAAGAACTACAACTAATCAATAGACAGACAGACAGTCAAACAGATAGATAGACAGTTAAAGAGATAGATAGACAGTCAAATAAATAAACAGACAGACTGACAGAGAGACAGACAGACAGAGATGATAGATAGATAGATAGATAGATAGATAGATAGATAGATAGATAGATAGATAGATAGATAGATAGATAGATAGATAGATAGAAAGATAGATAGATAGATAGATAGACAGACAGACAGACAGACAGACAGACAGACAGACAGACAGATAGATAGATAGATAGATAGATAGATAGATAGATAGATAGATAGATAGATAGACAGACAGACAGACAGACAGACAGACAGACAGACAGACAGACAGACAGATAGATAGATAGATAGATAGGTAGATAGATAGATAGATAGATAGATAGATAGATAGATAGATAGATAGATAGACAGACAGACAGACAGACAGACAGACAGACAGACAGACAGACAGACAGACAGACAGACAGACAGACAGATAGATAGATAGATAGATAGATAGATAGATAGATAGATAGATAGATAGATAGATAGATAGATAGATAGTCAGACAGACAGACGATAGATAGATAGATAGATAGATAGATAGATAGATAGATAGATAGATAGATAGATAGATAGATAGATAGATAGATAGATAGATAGATAGATAGATAGATAGATAGATAGATAGATAGATAGATAGATAGATAGATAGATAGATAGACTGACGAATGGATAATGCTATATGTTCGTCGGTTGAAAGCTATCGATAGTTAAAAAGATATCGCTAGAACAATCTATATTAAATACAAATTGCTAGAAACGGCAGGTTTCATGTTGTATAACATGCAACATTTTTATTCTAAGATCATCGGCTAGTTCAATTCGTCAAAGTTCTTGATATAAAGTTACCAATATATTGAACAAATTGCATATACATGCTTTGGTCACAAACTGCTAGATAAGACACTGATGATATTAATATTATTTTATAGGTTAAAGAATGCAAAGTGTTGGTAGCAAACAAATTGAACGAAAAAAAATGTGTTTCTGTATATCTTTTTTAATATTATGTTTTGTATAATAATAAAAAAGATATACACAATTTCATTGAAGCCTTTCAATGTGAAAAATCTTTCACTGGAACACTACTACACTGTGGCTATTATTAATATTAAAACAAATCTTTGAAGAATGTTCCATGGGTATAAAAGGGGTTGTTAACTGGAAGACCAACTTTGTTTATCATTGTCAAGTCTTTAGCATCAAATATAGCAAAGTAACTTTCCATATTCACAGCGTCCAACACTGGCATCAGTAATATCCCATCATCTTCCTCCACGGCTTCCGGAGTGGAAACAAAAATCGGTTCACTTAGGTAATGTCCATTTATAAGCCAGAATTTGTCACGAAGGCCAGTGCAAAGGTCTTTCTTTACAAGCGCCATATGCAATTGATCTATGCCGTCATAACTGTATACGATGCCATACACAAAACAATTTTTATGATACCGGTAATTTTCATTAATAACAGGAAAATCTAAGGCATTGCAAAATGGAATATCTGGTGAGCATTCGTAGACATACACATCAATCTCGTCTGTTTCTAGATCTATCGTGTAACGCTTAAGAAGAGCTCTTTTGAACTGAGCACGTGCGGTGGCATTTTTAAGGGTTTTCATGTCCAAACTGCGGATTCCACTAGGATCAGGAAACGTGCTGATATCGACGACAATCTGAGATTTTCCAACTTCATAAGAGTTGACGACGTGGAAAAAGAACATGTTCTCCGTTTTGAGGACCTTAACATCCCCCGATTTTAAATCAACAATGTAAACTTTGGTTATCGCATCTTTTTCCCAGTCAAAGATATCAAATGGATTGTGGTCTATGATAAGTTTGTACGGCGTGACAAAAAATGGCTGAGCAAAGAATACTGCATAATTTGGTGATACACCAAAAGAATGCATGTATGGAATCTTATCCATGTCAATTTCCGCTATCTGCTCTCGTTCGACAGGACTTAGTATTCGGAAGATTCTCAAATGACTTTTCAGTTCTGGAACTAAATTCACAAGAGACACAAAAGTAATATGATTGGATGAGTTCCATTCCGGAAGTGGATGAGCCGTACCTAACTTGACAATGCTGTCCATAGGATTTGTACCGGGTATGGGTGGGTCCTCAAATGCGATCGTAGACAACATTAGTGGATCAAATTCGTAGAACCTCCAATAATCATTGAGGGCTACATAATGACTTGTGTTCTTTTTATCATCAAAATAGTTGCGTACATTGACGTTCATATTATCTGGACCATTTCTAATCTGTTCTATTTGCTCCAGTGTGTTAAATGGTGGGTCAGGATTCTGAATCATTTGATAAGGAGCAATAGTATCTACCCTTATTGACTCATTGTATGACCTAGAGTAAATAAACCTTGTTGAGAAGTAGGCACTTCCGTTTCCAGAAAATTTCCAACTGGATAGCTTTGCGTAGGCATCCACGGCATTGGTTACTTTTCTGTTCCCGAGCTCAAACCTTCCAAGACCATTCTTAACCTAAAATAAAATGAATATTATTTGAATACAACAATTGATATTTAATATTATATATATTATATATATATATATATATATATATATATATATATATATATATATATATATATATATATATATATATATATATATATATATATATATATATATATATATATATGCAATAAACTGACGACGAAAGGTACGGAAATAAAAAGTAACTAGCCTAAGCGCTTTCGACTCCTAATGAGTCTTTTTCAAAGGCAAATACAAAACATACATATGACAAAGAAATAAACACAAAAACGTTGTGTTTGTAAACCTCTACATGACTATCTCCACATGTGTTAAAACTATAAATACAACAAGCTTGTATAGACTAGTTGCGGAAACTGAAAACGGTGTATAATTCCCTAAAAGTCTACAAACCAAAGCGACATCTATTTTTACATTTTGAACGTTGATGGAACGCAGATTATATCCAGGATATTTGATTATATACCAATTATTCTTATAGTAAACATTGAAGTAAAAATTATATAATGTTATACATTTATATATATATATATATATATATATATATATATATATATATATATATATATATTTATATATATATATATATATATATATATATATATATATATATATAAATTGTTATAGATATATTTACGTTATATCATCATATAGCATAATGTTTAGCGCTATTCCATCATCAGATGAAAAAATTGCATATTAGATTGTATTGAATCTGATTCCTTTATTATACTACAAAAACGTTTACTACTACACGCCCGGTTACAATATTCGCAAAATTAGAATCCACTGATTTAAAAAAAAATAAAATCTCGTTCTGTTTGGACTATATACAGAAGAAAAATAGGGCTAAAATATATAACTATCTCTCTTATTTATATTGACATAAAATGCACTTGATGTAAAGTAATCATTTTTATTGCATATATTATAGTCAAGATTGTCCCGGATAACGATTCTAATAAATGCTAAGATAAATCCGTTATAAATTTGTTATCCACAATTTCAAATAGTTTCACGACATTTAATTCTAACTCAATCATGAACTGTTCATGCCCACTTCAGTGACATTGGATTTTAGAAGAGTTGTTTCAAAATATTAATTTATGTCTATATATAAATTATTTTGATACATTTCATCACTTTTATATTCTTCTAAATGGAGAACAAAGTTAATCCCGATAAATAGGTTGCTAATCTATCATTTATAATAACATATTAGACAGATTTTATCGACGACACACGCATAACTTTGATCCAAAAAAATAAGTGTAATAAATATATGTGCATGTATAGCACTGTATTTATTCAAATATACACCCAGTGCTTGCAATTTAGGGGGATGGATATGGAAAGTGCTGAATACCGTACATCTATTTTTCTGCTTCAATTATCCAACAGTGGTAACGTTACTCATGTATCGTTTTAAATATTTGGAATTACATGACGGATATATAGCAATATATGCATCGAAACGGAAGGAGTATCTTTGCTTTAGAAAGGTTTCCATTATTAAAAGTTGTTTTCGATTAGAGTAACTACGGTACGTAATTAATCATATATGCTAATAATGCTAATTTCCCAATTCAAGATTGCCTCATTTGTTTGCGGTGCACCTTGCAAATTTTGAGCCCTTTACCCTTGACATAATGTTCGAACTTTTCTATGTTACTCCTGCAAAGTTTATCACTAAACATGACCCATATGGCACCGCTGACAAACGGAACTTACCAACGTTCCCCTGAGCCATGGCGGAAGCGGATATTTAAACTGGAGAGGATAGTCAACTACTTCATGAAGGTTCGTAGTAAAAATTATGTCAGTTCCATAATCAATGCCGTCAGAGGTTTGGAAAAGGAACAACATCGCGAGCGACTGCATTAATAATGCGCAACGTTGAGCCATCTGGAAGTGTTGATTCTAAAATAGTACGGTTTTGTTTTTGTAGGAAATTTTGAACAAATGTTTCTCAGTATTGCATGTTGAACACATAACGTATAATGCAGTTTTAGCATCAAAATTCTTATCCATAAGTACACTTTCGTTTGGTTTAACTATGAAAATTTGTTCTTAACACATTGCAAATTAAAACTATATGTAATAAAAGAAGTGTACAGTGCTCGTAACGTTCTTAGGGATGAAAGCTATAACTACATTAAAGATAAATATTAAATCCCTTTTCAAAAAGCTCATCCACCTTAAAGTTTAATAAATACAATTAATTTAACAAACCCAAAAGACGACAATGACAAGAGCAATATTTGTCAGTAAGGAGACAATAATGGTGTTGTTTTCATTATATTAATTAGGGAATGGTGAGATTTTTTGTGATACAAAAATGTCATACTTACATGTCGGACCGCCTTAGTATCTCTCTGTATACGTAACGTCTGTTTATCAGTTAAATATATCTATTTACGGCGCGCCAGTGACTGTCTTGAAAGTGTGTTAGCGTCTTAGTCAGGAAAATCGTGCAATAGACAACTCCTAATCATGTTATCTAATCTGGCATGATTTGCTAATAAAGTTTATAAAAACCTTCCTCGATATCCTTGACCGCGTAATGTATTGCTTCTGTTAATTTCTGAATTTGATTTATGCTGGTTAAGAATAATGAAACAATTGAAACGATTTAAATCTGTACATATAAAATTGCATACCTAATTTCCCCATCGGTTTACATTTCATGGAACCCATTGTTACGACTCTGTGGTATAAAGCAAAGTTAGACAAAACAAAAAACACACGAGAAAATACATCATACAAATTAAAAATAAATAACGCCATATGTTAGACGTATAGAAAACACATTCATTCTGCAACGAAGACTTTGAAAGAAAGTATATCGTTTTATTCATATTTGGCAATGTGATCATCGATGGATACAAGAGGTATACCTTCCTAACACAGGAGAGGGAGGACTATGTGACATTGTGTATATCTATAGTAACGTAAACGATGTCATAGAGCAATACATGATTATATGACAATCACTTTGGTGTTATTTTTAACTTTCTAAACCCATCAGAACGGATAGCATTATGAACACTTAAACGCGAAACAAACTGTTGGACTATCAATGAATTCGTACGCGTCTTTGTTCCCATTGTATTGAAAAGCACATTACCTGTGTTAACATTGAACCAAACTGACTAATACTGTATCTGTGAGATCAATTAATCAGCGCCCAATGTTAAGTATAATCTGACTATAGGAGTGTATAATTTGCCATCATTAGTTGGAGTTTGTCCAACATGTGTAAAGCACATCATTCGCCAATAACAACTTCCAGTCTATATACCGAATGTTCCCATCCTAATTGTCGTATGTGACACAACAATACCATGAAACGCATATTACAGAAGTTACCACATACATACATGCAAACATACATACATACATACATACATACATACATACATACATACATACATACATACATACATACATACATACATACATACATACATACATACATACATACATACATACATACATACATACATACATACATACATACATACATACATTCATACATACATACATACATACATACATACATACATACATACATACATACATACATACATACATACATACATACATACATACATACATACATACATACATACATACATAGAGAGAGAGATTGAAATATATATAGTTAGATATATTCCCTGTGTAGTATGATAACAGAAGTTTTGTACTTGCTATTGATATGAGTTAACGCTTTGATTTCCAATGAATCTGTTCATTGAACACGAGCACATGCACAAGTGTGAGCTCTGTGCCCTTGGATTTAACCGCTAGAGGCGAGTAGCGTGTGATTTTTAATAACCTTGCTTATTGATGAACAATATCTGAATTCTCATACAAATCATTACACGGTCCACAAGGAAGATAGTTTCCAGAAACATCCATAGTTCTTGACCACAACAAGCGCGGCGCTATTATATACCTGTTCTGCAATAACGCTTTCTTAGGAATAATTTTTGGACATAAACGTAGACGCAGATATTGCTGATTATCACTGAACAATCTTTTTAATGTTAAGCAGCAGTACCTTTAGACCGACCGATTTCTTTGCATCTAGACTTTTGCATCCTTCTATTAGTTGCGACTATAGCAGGGAACTAGATATTGCATAAGGATAATTTAAACTCTGTCACACATTTCTCAAGGAAAACACAAAGTTAGTCAGGAACAACGATAATTATGCGTGCAAACTTTCTCAACGTGAAATTATACAAATATTGTCCTTATTCAACATCCAACAAAATCTAACAGGCGCGAATTCTAACCGTATTATTGCCTGGTGGAAGTCTTAGTGAATATTTGAATGTCATCCCACTTATGAATATGGGTCTATATATGTTTACCATTGAACGGAATCATGTTTATATGTGTGTATATATAACGATGGAACATTAGTTACAAACGGCGTTGCTTTTATATCGGCTTATAAATAGGTGGAATTGCATCCACGTTGTTGCATCATCCCCATCAAGCATATGTTGTTTCCTTTCCTGCTAAAAATAGTTTGCTGGTATTGAGAGTTACTGCCTCATAATGTCGATTTTTATCCTAAATAATTCGAGAAACGTCGAGATGGATATGCTTGAAAGGATAAAGTCAATATTTGTTGCACTATCGATGTCAATTAAAATATAATGACATGGACAATTCTTTGAGACGTTCTTTCTTTGAATAAAGTCAGCCTTCTAGTATATCCATTGGCACATTAAGAGCTCCTCTTATGTTCCCTTCCAAACAATGTTATTTATATAAAATACACACACAAACTAGATGCCATAAATGTTTCGTGTAGCTATGTACAATCTGTAATGGTGATTATATTCTTTAAGATACTGCTTTCCAAGCAAAACATTTTAATTTTATTTAAAGCACTTAGTTGGTACGCTTCATTGCAAAAATGTAACATATTGACATGTATAATATTTTGGGATGATTTATGAACGTATATAAATCTGGCATCAAATTACAAATAAATATTGATTTTTTATAACGTTATAGAGCAGATCAAATCATAATATTGCCCAGAATGCGAAATACCGATGTTACAAGTAGGCAAATTAGATATACGTGTTTTCAGATAATCATTTGGAGCATTTAGATAGATTAGTTCGCTTAGGAATTATCTTGCCGGCTAAACAATGTAAACGCGACATAGAATAAAACAAATACTCGAAAAGTATCTTACTTGAACTTCGAAGAAGACAAACATAATAAAATTGCTTTTGAAGCCGTTGCGGATAGTTTTGATACAGAACAAAATTCTGTATCATATGTTTTCATCCTACAAGCCTAGGCTTCGAATGGAGTGCTGCATATTGGCTTAAGTGATAGATAATTAGCAATGCCTGCCACCAAAATAATATACGTGATTTCCAAATTCTTTCAGATAGAAATTATTTGTGTGGGTCGTCACCGGACATGAAATTAATTCTGAAGAACGAGAGCTTAACATAAGAGTAAGTTTATCATTTAAGTGATGAGTTCTGACCATGATGATGAGATTATATTATTGGCTGATGATGTTGTTAAAATTGTTACGGCGCAAGCTAGAATTGATTTAAATCTCCTTCCTCCTGTCCGCAACTAAATGCGCGAGATTTTCGTTAGCAAACCATGTTATGCATTGAAGCATAAACGTACTAAGAGGAACATATGCAGGTCCTTCATTGTACATTTTTCCATTCATAGAAAACCATTGATATGCAATATTTGCATCTACTACAATAATCTTAGCATATAGTGATATCCCTTTATTCTAATAAAGTGCTGAAATTCAATTCGCTAAATGTATTATATATCATCAATGTCAAATGATATTTATTCCTAAACTTTTAAATTGAATATACAATAAAAGCGTGAATGATAGCAATAGTGGGTAATTAATATTGACATGACTCCATGTTTTGTTTTATTTTTGCTGTGTTAAAGGAGTCTTTGCCTTAGAACGAACTCGTTAAGAAAGAACGTTTGTTTCTTCAGCGATGGCTCGCTTGCTAGTAGGCCAGGAATCTCAGCATTAACATTTTGTCGAATGGTGTCTGATTGACGATAACACAATGGGACTGGTAGATCAGGAAATCATTTTTTTGTAAAATGAGTATAATTTACGTTCAAAAGAATCACTAACTGGGCCGCGATATGTTACAAAAAAATCATAAATCGTAGTCACTATAATTACCTGAAGTATCATCAGGCATTGAATTGCGTCAGGATGTGTTATTGTTAGCAAATTAAGCTCTTTTCAATGATTCATCAACGGCCCTGTGGTCGTATTATATTTCTTCCTAACAATCTAGGGATTCATGCAAATAACTATGTGGTAATTGTCCGACAGAAACTGGTAGTTGATTATGATCACCGCACATGATAACTGCCGATGATTATCTCCGTAACCAATCAATACACTTTTGAAGGTGTTTTGTATTACTGTGTATATATCATCCTAGATGCTGGCATGGACGAACGTTTTAATGGTCTTTCTTTTGAACAGTACTTTCGGCATAAAAGTAGTCGTAATATTTCGTTGTCCATTCCATTTTTAGTCACTAACTGACACATGACAAGTCGATCAAAAGTTTCATCTGCCACTAAGTTTACATTCTGTACAAGATTTTGTTAACTCTCTAACCTTTCGCTTGAAATTAGATTCAGATAGTTTGCCTGTCTGTAAATATATTCACTATCAACAAATCAACACTTTGTGCCCACTTGAAATTGATCAATGACAGATTTTTTGAAAACCTTCTTACACAATCAATCCTCTTATAGCATTGAAGTAACACTGGTTTAAACATCGGTGGCGTAACGGATGCAATTTTTCTTTGCGTTTGACTTGTATTTTAACTAACTCTCGGTAAATGCGTTCTCTCAACTCCAGAGGCAAATCACGAATATTCTCTTGTAAAGGATCCATGAACATGCATCTGCCAAACACTTCTCCTATAGCGAAAGGAATGAACGTAGTGTGTCATTTCTGTCCACTACAATTCACGGAAAATGTAAGCAATGTCAATACAATATTCAATAGTAAATGGTTTTGAGCCAAAGGGTATAATCAAAACACCCCTGATCATTATAAATTGATCATGTTGGTTGACTCTTTTACTTTTCTCTTCTGAATTTCTCGACACAAAAATTATACAATAATGAATTGAGATTTGGCTCTGGCAAGGCCCTTCTAAATGTCCCTGTAGACCTTATCTTGCAATTCGATTGGTAATGTTTGAAGATTAGTTTTGATATCTGGTATAAATACAACAAAGCTAATTTTCAGATGGCCGTTATGGAAAATATAGTAGCTGTAAGTTCGATACCTTTTGCTTATGCAAAACTAAATTTAGCACGAGGTCCTTCTAAAAAAAAAGACCCAGAAGGAAATATATAAAATTCACAATTAATAATATGGAAGAAATATTGGACGTCTGAGTAGCATCATTTTAAGTTATAACCAATTTTAATATCAACATAATTCCGCTGTCCTAAACACGATGTTATGCAGATGTGACATTTGCTACAGAATTAATAGTGCTAATATGTCAATGTGGCATGCCATGCTGGACGTAAGACTAATTAATAATCATAAAACCTCTGTAAATGAGAAGTCCATTTTGATGTTATTTACTGTTCATAGGGCAAAATAAACAATCTAATGGAGACTATTACGACTGCCATCTATGATCTTAGACGCAACTTTAGTTTTGATGATCTAGACATTATATCAATTTTCTCAGCGATAGCATCAAGTTGATATATTAATTTATTTAAATAAATTGCAACAACAAGATATTTTGGGTATATTGGATAGGGAACATCAAGATTTCTATTTTCGATCAAACGTTCGTGTAAAGTCTTCTGGTGTAATGACTATGCCGATATAGTATTCATTTCTGCGGTTATATTGTTCCATTGTATACATTTTCATCTGTAATATACAAAACATCATAGTGAGTTGATCAGAGGAAACAAAATATCAATTCGGTTTGGAAAAGTAGTCTTCATAAGGTCAGCAATATATGTGCTTTTCATGACAATCATCCAATTCAGCCTAACAGACGAACGGATGGCATCCTACAATTCCGCATAAGTCCGTTTTCAAATAACATTCTCGCCTTTATGCGTTGACACGAATGCAGAAAAATTAATACGTTAAATGTACCACTCTGTTTTTATTCCACTTGGTCGCCAAAGGGTGTTTAGTGAAATAGTTATGTACGCGGTCTCAAAGTACTTAGAAACTGTTGACTCTGGCAAAATGTGCGTTTTGTAGCGTACTGGACCGAATTTCTATCTTAAGCTTCATGTGCCACATGTTAATGTCATATATTTTTCTTCATAATTTCCATAGTCCACACTTTCTGTATCTTCTGATTTACATCGAAGCGCGATTCGCTGCTAAATCCTGCATTTTTACATATTCTTGCCTTCGTCTCAAAATTGATACGGTTTCAAATTTGAATTACACTATTGACAACGGAACTATCTACATCCAGTGAACAAATCCTCAAAGTCTAGAGTAACTACACGTGCTAATTGGATTAAAGGCATTCTCTATAATACTCTTCTGAAGAGATCTATTAGGCACTTGTCCACATCAGCTATTTCATATCTTTGAGAAAATATTGTTCCCGTCACACATAAACGATGGCTTTATGAAAACGTTTTTTATTCTCTCTGTTAGACATTCATAATAATGTTCTACATGTAAAAAATGTTTAGCAAAATGGAGCTGAATTTGAAAATGATCGATTAGACATATAAACAGAAGATGGAGAGGAATTGTTCATCTAACTGGGTGTGTGTGTGTGTGTGTGTGTGTGTGTGTGTGTGATATGGTTGTTGCATGTTCTACAGCATTTTTTGGACCCTCTTAAATTTTGGGGTATTTGGTTGTCCGCATGTAATGGCTGACTTTGCGGTTACATTCTGGACCATTCACTATCGTATTGGATATGCTTAGAGGTCTATACTACCTGCGACTCCTACTTCACAAACAACTGAAAGTTGATAATATGCAAACTTACAATTAAATAAATACATCAATGTACTGAACCAGTTTCTTCTTGTCTGCGCTATTGTACACAAGTCTTGCAAAGTCCTTTGAATAAATATCAAACCCACCAGTGTATTCTCAAGCTATATGTAATATCTTATGTTAAATTCTACCATCAAGATTATGATGATAATCGCAGCATTGCAAAAGTAAATTAAATAACTCATTGTAACTTGAAACATGTATTATCATTTCGCAACACGTCAGAGCAATAAAGATTATACGCCGCCAATTGAAATATACCCCTTCCATGAATGCCCTAGTAACGGAGGTGGTGAACAATCTTAATACGGAACCGAGCGATATCAATAGAATTACCACTACTAATAACAGTGTAAATTAAAAAAAGTAAACAAACATGAATAAAATAATAATAAGATACGGATAGGAGCACATTTTATTTGAGATTATCTTTGCATACTATAGTAGATGTCATTCTTCATTATTTATTGTGCAATCAGCAAACGAATTTACAAACGTAATGTGTACGAAAAATAACTTGTTTGATGACAATTGTATTCTTCAGATGCATCCACAGCGTTTAACTACCATATTTTCCAGACACTTGCGTATTTTCTTTTCCTGAGAATAATACTCGATCTTTACACAAGATAGTTTGTTTTAGCGCAGCAGGGTTGGCTGAGATCTTTTCGTATATATTCCTGGTAATAGCTCTGAACCAACGAATGATTTGTAACATCTGTCCAATTCAGAGGGTAAGGAAAATGACCGTGGCAATAATATATATTGGCTTCTCTCGGAGACTCAATATGACTCTGTAATATATAAGAATATACATGTATAATTATATATCACAGTTTCCAAACAATCTCATATTAATATTGTGAAAAGGACACAACATTTTAATGCCATGAAATCAGTTTTTGTCTTTCACTGGTTCGCTACGAGATTATGATATCGGCATGTCAAAATATCCTATAGTATATAACAGTAATGAATATTCCTTGTTTCTCTGTTACATTTCTCTACAAGAATGGGTGATATAAATATCTGTGAATCTTAATAAAATTTTAAGAGGTAAGGCTAATAGCAATATCATACTAAAGCATTAACAACAACGTTGGTAATGGATAATTGTATTATTGTCTTGGAACACGATCTTGAAGAAGATGAAAGAACCCATCTTCCTTGAATGCAGTTATTTATTTTTGAATGTGTCAAGGCATTTATTTTACGGTTCCTAACTTTTACTTTGTATGTATTCAGTGCAAAAGTTACATCATCTTGAAAAATCAATAACGATTAACAAATCTCAATAACTTTACATCTCAGAACTAAAGATTCAAACAAACTATGAATGAATTATTATTATATTTTTATTGATATTTGCTCTAAAAGAAAGTAATCTCTTCAATATATGACAATCAGGATTTCCGAACCATTATACACTTACCGGAAACAGAACAGCTCATGAATAATATAATCTAAGCTGATGTACTCTGCGTCGTGGACATTCTTACATAGACCTATATGAATCAATACACATTATGATGCATCAGGTTAAACATGGATACATATACTGCATTGGACAATTGACTTAATCAATTATACGATGCTTAATACAATTAATTATACAAATGAATGACCAATAAAATTACCTAAATATTAATCATTTGTAAACTAAACTATGCGCCAAATGTGTTTTCTTCAAATCGACAATAACGTCGATTCTCTGGCATTTTGATGTAGATGTATTAAACGTTTCTCGAGGTGCCCTTGCGCCTGGGAAAGCACAGAAAAACAATTTAATATATTGGTCATTTCTTTTCAAATACATTCGTGTTATTTAGAGAGAGAGAGAGAGAGAGAGAGAGAGAGAGAGAGAGAGAGAGAGTCAGACAAAAGTAAAACATACAGGCACACATAAAGAGACAAATACAAACAAAAGGAAAAAGGAGACAAATGACTTTCAAACTGCAACTCGTTATTTTCCATCTTGCATGACAATTATTGAGTGTTTTGTTGTCAAGCTTTTCCACGTGTTATTTGTTACACATTGTAACGAAGATATAAAATGTTTCTACAACAATAATACGGTGATTATAACCCTAATGTTTGTACTATGGTAATATGTTATGTTCTATGGTAATAAGTGTAGTTCTATGGTAATATGTTTGGTTCTATGATAATATGTTTAGCTATATGGTTATATGTTTAGTTTGTCACATCAGCATACAAGGAGCACATTATCCATATGCCTATCGTATGTAATCTTGTATTTAGGATTTGTGTAATGCCGGCATAAAAAAGAAGCATGATACTATATGTTGTCAGTATAATGTACACTGTTTCTATGCCGACATTGTTTCGTCCTTTTAACTGAGTGACGTCAGCATACTTTCAGATCAAGTAGACTTGGAATGCAGTCCACAAGACAAATGTAGGATAAATTCGCAATATTTTATTTCCTAGCAGAAAATAAAGAAATCCCAAGTATAATTTGCCCATGTCAAGTTGAGATCAATTCAATACATCTATAACCTGCAAATCTTCGTATTAATTGCTCCAACATTTATATACCACATTGCCTTAGTATTAGCACCAAAAATCACTTTCAACACAAACATGTGATCGATACTAACTTTTTCTTACCAGGTTTAAGATGATTTAATAATATAAGTTTAGTTGCTCTTTTTTAACTCTTGAGGGTCTTTTTTCTTTCTTTTCTTGGAGTAGTGCAGTTTTGTTTTGGAGAATAAGAAATGTCAGCATCTAAATATTTCTTAGTTTGAAAGGAGGAAAAGTCTCCAAGAAATAAAATGAAGCCATGAGATCGACAATATTGTAGAACTCACACCATTTCCAAACAATCATTTGTGTCTGAAGTTCCCATCCCTTTTTAAAGTGAAATTGTCATTTTTAAAAATAGATTCTCAAGACTGCATCTATCCAGCTATGTTTCGCATCCACATTTTCAAATCTAAATGATACACAATCAGAGATATTTACTTATTCAAATTTAAATGATGGTGGTTGGAAGTGGTAGCACTGGCATGTGGGTGACCATATGCAATAATAGACAGCACATGATTCCTGTGATTATTAGGCATTATAGTGTTGTTAATATATTAATTCTACAATGATAGTATCAAGTCATAAAAATTTATAATGCCAATACCAAATCGTAAACTGTACAATGACAGTGACAACTAGTGGCAGTGTCGATAGCGAACTGTACAATGGCAATGTCAATCGAAAACTAATCCGTGAATTAAATGTCGTTTATATAACTCAGGGAAATAGAAATAGTGAGTACTAATTGGACCCCCGCTAAACGGGGAATAACTCTGTTGACAATATCTGCTGAAAAAATTAGACCGGAAGACTTCTTTACGCTTATTGTCAAACAGCATTAAAATTACCTCCTTTCCACTGTTGAATTGGTGAGGCTCACGTAATTATGAAAAGTTGTAATATATATATATATATATATATATATATATATATATATATATATATATATATATATATATATATATATATATATATATATATATATATATATATATATATATATATATATATATATATATATATATATAATCAAACGAGAGAGAGAGACAGAGAGACTGAGAGAGAGAAAGATATAAGAGAGTGGGACAGATTTACTTCCTAAACAACTGGTATTCATGTCTTCTGTTCTTATTTTAGAGAGGATATCTGAGTGGCATTATCGGCCATCTCTGAGCCCAACCCCACTCCAACTCTCTCACACACACACACACACACGCGCACGTGCGCGCGTCACCCCCACCAACCTACCCCAACCAAGTTGATAAGTTTGATCCTCCAGGTAAATTCCCTATTGTAGTATTGAAGGCAAACGCGCTACCTTCAAAGAGCCACAGAGTTTATTTTTTCAGTCAGCTGTATGAAGTAAATAATTTTATTTTTTTTTCTACCTTTTGTCATATTCCATGTCAATATGTATGAGCTGTGACCATGACTAGTTTGAATTTGAACAGAACAACAAGTCTGTAAGCGGTAATCGTTTGGAATGATCTGACACATACGCACAATATATAAGAAAATCGCCTGTTATTTGACTGTAATGAACAAGCATACATAAATCGTAAACCTTCCGACTTTGAAATACAATCCTTAACAGTGTCTTGGTGACATTCATGCGCAGTTAAGTTTTTCTGCAGGGATCAGTTTTGCTGACATGGGACCAATCTGCAGAAATGACTTATATATGTGTCAGAGGTTAGAATGACATATCTAAATTAAGCAATCTTGGAATATACTATATATAATATACCCTACAAAGGATTTTGGTGTATTGAACCGAATTACCTAGGAATATCAGATAATAAAGTCGTTAACGCCATGAGGAGATGAAAAAATTTGAATAACATTCTGCCAGTAAAATCACTCAAGCACTAGAAACTACCCAAAAGATAGCTAGCTATGGAGAAAATATTCTCGCGCGCATAGAAGTATTCCGAATGAAACTGAACGAATCTACAGAGGAGAAAATCGAAAATGAGGGGAATACTTCGTCGGGACAGTGAGCAAGGTAATGAGAAATTATTTTACTTAAATATAACTGTTCAAAAATTTCATAACTCTGCCCCGTTTCTGAGTCAGCTTGAAACAGAATTAGATGGAATAGCTGTACAAAGAGATAAATATATTGATCAACAGGTAATGTGAGAGAGAGAGAGAAAGAGAGAGAAAGAAAGACAGACAGAGAGAAAAAGAGATTTCGAATTTTAACATAGCTTTAACAATTTTCCAGTCACATAAGTATGATGTATGTAGTGTGGCAGTTTATACTGATGTCTAATACTAGCACATCATGCTGCAGACATGTATTATAATAATTAATAATTATGATATCCCACCGATCTAGTGACATTATCCTGACACAAGTAAAGCCAGTCGTAACGCTAACCTCTTTATGCTGAGCGTTTAACAAGGAAGCTGTTAGTACCATTTTTATAAGTATTTGATTTAACTAGCTCGTGGTTAGAATCAACCACCTCCTGTATTCGAAGCGGACGCTCGAACCACTAGAGCGCAACAAGCAAAAGTAAAAGAAAAAGATGAGGACGCAAAGAAGCATAGTAACAGTGTTAGATGGATAAAAACGGGAAGTTGAGTGGTGGTATTATGGCAAACAGCGTAAAGTTGAACATATTAGCCACGGTTAATACAGAGGTATATATGCATGCAGCGGGACAAACATACATAATGAAAGAAAAAAGTATTATAAATACTTTATCGAAGTTGTGTTGTAGTAAAAGTAAAAATGACAAGAAATCATAGTGATCATCGAACGATATACAGACAGCCATTTTCTGTAGCGCAGATTAATTATATATATATATATATATATATATATATATATATATATATATATATATATATATATATATATATATATATATATATATATATATATATATATATATATATATATATATATATACATATATATATATATATATATATATATATATATATATATATATATATATATATATATATATATACAACGAGATTAATGAGGAAAAAAGTGAGTGGAGAAGCGTATATACACTGAGTATATTCGAATATTCCTATGAAATATGTTACCAGGTAAACTTTATACATGCCTTGGTACATTTCATACAGATTTTTCCTTTCTCATCTGTCATCGGTATATTGTCTTGACATCTTTACATAGGGGATTTAGGTTCTCTGGAGTGGAATTACCCGCAAAAATAAAACTCTCCACAGCATTAAAATCCTTCTTTTTGTATTTTTCAATTAATTAAATTGACTAGCACTGCTGACTGGTTTTATTTTCAAATATAATATTTCACTCTGTTCATAATGCGTTTTTTATTATTTAAGAAGACGTTACAGAGCTAATTTGAAGTCATTATTATCTAAGATTTAATGATAAATCATAGTCATATATCATACAAGAGGATCCTGTTGTGAAGATTTATTTTGATCAAGTTGGTCAAATATGTGCTATCCAGCTAAATTAGACTATAATAGTATAATTTGTACAGATAATTTAGGAAAACAAATTAGTCATAAAGTGTCATTTTTTATGAATATACACACGAAAATATATATGCAGACAAGTCGACATATGGAATAAGTAGCGCTCAGCGATGTAGCAATATTTTAATCAACTTTTGCAACAACTGAGTGGGCTGCAAGAACAGCAGTGACCACAATGGCCACCGAACGATTTTTATTCAGCTAGGAGGAACCCCAGACTTTTGGAATCGTACGGCGGATGTGGGAAGGGGCGTATAATTTGTTGATATACCACTGATCACATTATTAAATCGCTTTCGTCGATTTCCAATATACATTTGTCAAATAACTGAAAATAATATGAGTCCCACTCATCGTGATTGCTGATTCTGCTAGTTGCTATGTCACTTAAAGCATTCCATATTAATAATAGTACGTTATTATTTAGTCACGACGTTGAATTCCACATAATAAAGATCGCGTTATTGTAATGTAACGTTATGATGTTCCAAATTGTCGTTATTATTGTTGTTGTTTTGCGTTTGACCTTATTTATATGAACATTGCTACTATTTTCATGGCAGCCAGAATAAATGGTGGAGGAAAAACCCGAGGAAATCCCCGAGTAAGAAGCATCGACCCAAGATATGATACTAACAGTTTTCTCACGAGAGCGAGATTCGAACCCAAGCTGTCAGAGGTGAGATGACAGTGATAGGTAAAGGTGAGCGCTCAAAGCCTCTCGGCCAAACGGTGCTCTGTAATCCGTATTAATAAAGTTACATTATTGTTAAACCAAACGGATATAGTACATTAATATTACAACGTTATTTTTATGTTACTCTGTGACATGCCACATTAATAACATTACGTTATTATACGTTCATTGTTTCTCCGTTAACTTTACATTGTAAGATTCGTTTAGTATTTCCCGATATTGCACGCCTCATGCCACATTCATACCATATGCACGCGAAAATGGAACCATTTTCTAACGTGAACAATTCCTTTATGAATGAACTAAATCAGATTTTAAATGGACTGCAACATACGAGCAAATATTTAATAGACTGACCCATACCAAATTGTTTGGTATATTCCGCATTATTTTTTTTAACATAGAAAAGTGTAAAAAAGACAGCAAGCACGATAGATAAAATTATTGCTCAATGAAAATGGCCCTGTTTTTGTTTTCTATTGTTTTGTTTTGTTCCTGCTTGATTTTAAGATGTTTCTTTATTCATTCATCATATTTTTTCAAACTTACTTTCTTAGATCGAAAAACACATGTTATTTAATATTAAAATATTTGGTTTTGTATCGCTCGTCGATGCGAACACTTTCATCACTTTTAAATAATCATACATATAACCTTTTTTATGGCACTAAGTTGCCAAACAGTGCTAGTGCGCTGTAAAGACGTAATCAATCAATCAATCACTTTCTTAGAAACCTGCTGGTATTGAAAGATAGAAGATAGAAGATCATAATTTGATTGATTGATTGACTGCCTGACTGATATAATATAGAATTAGCTTAGATTATATTATATTTCTAAACCTCTTACAATTCAACCGTAGAAAAATTACCTTAATACATAAACTTTCATTGCTCTCCATACTGCGATGTTGGCTTCATCTCCGAAAAATATATCGCAGATGATTCACATTTCCAAGAAAACACCAACTTTTAGATACGTCAAAATATTTTCTCTTCACATTGATTGATTGTCCTTTTGATTTACCTTTAAGTCTTCGTGCTCCTCTGTCACCTTCACTTCAATAAGGGAACTTGTCAATTCTTCTGCGATGGCATGAGTCGGTTCGTCTTCCTGTGATAGCATAAACATGACAGCAGATACCGCGATGAAATGTGCCGGAATCTTCGTCCGGTCGCCTGTAACTGATTGCCAAATAATAACTTATTGCAATGCATTGTTCTCGTAATTTACAGGCTATTAACGTCTATAGTTAGTATGTCCGTGTTATATTAACACTGTAAATATCGCAGAAGGTACATCCAAAGAAACATAATAATCCTTCAAACTTCATTTAAGCATTATTGTGACGTTAGTAATTTTCAACCTTATTTTCATGCAAAACAAATTAGCTTTATTAACTGTCAATCATAGGCTTTTTCGACAAGCATGTACACTGTGATCACAACGTTAACAAAGCAATTTGCCATTTTCGTTTGAAGTTTTATCTGACGCAACAATGGCTGATGCATCAAAGTTGCCATGCAATGATATAATTTACAATAATAATTTCACGAAATTTTAACAAATTAAAATGTCAAATCTTTCAGTATATCAAATAATGACAAAAGTGCTGGAATAGTCAAATCCGTTTATTGTAAAACGATTGAAATTTTTACTAGACTATATATAAATATCATTTTACAACAATTTTACAATTGCTGACTCAATCAGTGTACAATTAATGAAAGTATCTAGAATCATTCATATGTGATCGATTTTAAAAGATTTGTAAATTACTAGACGAACAATTAGAAAGGATGAGTCAAACTATATCAACATTTATTGCATTAGTCTAACTGATATATAGCAACATAAAAAAATAAATATCCACTGGCGAAGGGAGACTAGTCCTATACAAATTAATATTTACTGACAGATCCCAAACGTAATTTTGTTTGAAATTTTACTAAAATAATTTGAGATAACAAAGTCAACAAACATGACTAAACACATTAAAAAGTGCTTTGATCCCTTTTCCAGTTGCTTTGTCTTCAGGAAAGTACAACACCTAAAGTCAATATAGAAATAGTATATAATCTTTATGTTTCATGTGTTAGTACCGAAGCCAGCTTTTCGTAGCTCAATATGCTATATTAATGATTAATATAATAATGCATTCGGAATATATCATATTGACTAGTACTTAGAATAGTCTGTTCCGACGATGAAATATTTCAGATAGACCTAAAGAGCTATTGGAACATTTGACGAAACGAGGATACAACAAGGACCTGATTGCAGAGGCTAAATAAAGGGCTACATAACAAATCACAATAAGTTTCTAAATTCGAGAAAGAAAGTTACTGTCTATTAAATACATCGCATTAAGACCTGACATCCGGACAGGCACAAAGTAAATATAATCATCTGGAACGACTAACCATTGTGGAATCCGATTTAAAATTGCAGTTTATACTCCCAAAGAAAACAGAAGCAGCATACCGGAAACAAAAATTCCTCATTTATTGTAGTTACAAGCCAAGATCACCATAGCAAAGCCTTGTCACTACAATGTCAAACCTGTAAATATTTTTTTCATAGAGACAAAAACATTCTGTACCACAGAAAAAAAGAAACAAAAAACTAAACTTACATGGTCCAAACTTTAAGAAATATGATTTGATCATAGGCCTTAGATACTGGTACAAAGCAGGATGAAGAAATTCATGTATATTTGTTTGCTGTTATGGATTATGTTTCAAAACGCTATTAATATCAGTCACTTTAAAATAGTTTTCAGACATATTCTTAGTGGACAGTGGAAGTTGGCGAGATAAAAACTTCTGTCTAATGAATTACTGAGCTCTGTATTCTTGTTTATATTTCTGATAAAAAGTAAAAGTTGTCTATAGCTAGCAAATCTTCACTCTAATAAGTCTAGAATGAAATTAAGATATGATAAAAGCTCAAGGGATGAGTTCCAGTTGATAGAGTTCTAACTATATTGCTCATTTGTCAAATTCTCTTCAGGCCATACAGGGTAGAAAAAACAAAAACAAATTTGCTACAAAAATAACATTAAGGTCTATATTGAAAGAGGTCGCAAAGTAAATTAAGCAATAATGAACCGTTTTAAAGAGGAATACTTAAAAAGGAAATTCGGTGTTTGCTGCTTAACAATTTCATAGAGCCCAGTAAACATGACTGGCGTGCACTATGTATATTTGTTCTGAAACCGTATAAAAAATATTTCGTATGTGCCCTGATTACAATATGTATAGTTTAAGAAAAGCAGGTTCATTTCCATTGACAAGAATCGATGACTGTATATACAAAATTGGAAATGCCAAGTATGTTACCAAATTTGACCATGTGAGAGGATTTTGGCAAATTCCACTAAAGAAAAGAACAAAGGAAATTTCGGTATTTCTGACTCCAGATGGATTATATCAATATAAAGTAATGCCGTTTGTTGATGAAGGGTTTCCCATGTACATTTCAACGCTTGAGAAATATAATTACTTCTGGTCTAGATAATTCTGACGCTTCCATCGATGATGTCATCATATAACATGACAAATATATTTCACGTCTACCAACAAATCAGAATTGACAATTAATTTATCTAAATGTGAGTTCTGCCGTGAATGTGTAACTTTTATAAAACATTGTGAAGATAACCCCATACATGCTAAGGTCAAGGCTATCGCTAATGTCCCTGTGTCTGTCAGTGAAAAAGCAACCGAAACGATTTTGAGGTATGGCAGTATACTATCAAAACTTTTGTTCCAATTGTTCTGATATTACTGAACCCCGGACAAACTTATTGATTAAAAAAAAAAACAAATGTTTCTTTGGACTGAATAAATGTCAGGAGGCTTTTATTAGGTTAATAACCATCCGCAAAAGTGCACCAGTTATCACCGATCAAAATTTCAAACAATCTCTTAAATTATTTGTTGATGCAAGTGATGTACTGGTTGTAGTAAGATTAATTTGAAAAAGATAAACATGGTGTTGATCACACAGTGTGTTATTTATATAAGATATTAAATAAACATAAAGGAATTGCTCAGCAATCGAGAAGGAATATTTCCATTTTAGAATTAGCATTACAGAATTTTGAAGTTTACATTAGCTTAGCTACTTCTCCAGTTGCTGTGTTTAGTGATCAAAACACCATTACTTTTTTCGACAAGATGAAAAATAACAATCAAAGAAGGTGGAGTTTCGTTTTACAAGAATATAATCTTGTCATCAATCACAACATCGGAAAGAACATTTTGATTGCTGATGCACTTTCCTGTTTGTAGAAATATTAGTTCATATATTCTTTGTATAATTCAAGGAGTTTGTATGTAATTTCATTTTACCTTAAGTATAATCTACATATTGTAAACAGAAAGTTTTGTTATATAAAACATTACTTTGCTTTTTGGGGAAAGGGAAACATATGTGTAGTTTATTTACTTGTGATTTATTTTGCATTATTTTTTTTGTTCCATTACATTTAATTGTAATGGTTCTTTTCACATAATTTGTTATTTTTGAAAAATTTCAGTCTGATTAGAATGTAAAAGTATGACTTGAGCAATACATTTAGCTCACTTTGGTTCGTAGTATTTATGAACATCGATTGAAAACGAATCGCTATTACCATGGTAATGATCGGCACATGTGTTAGCTAAATTTTAAAGAGCCTTTCTTTTTTCCAGTGTTGGAATCTTAATTTTTGATAGAGCAATTTTTGCCTATGGGATAATTAGCAATTTGTTACTGCGCTGTTCAAATTAGTAATCAAGTAACCCGTCGCGTGAGCCACCTTGTGATGTAAAACCCCTGCTTGAAACTGCCATTTGCTAGCACAACCATTCAGTCGTATCATACTCCCTTATGAGCTTTAGGTATTTTTCTATAGTTGATGTAATTTTGTTCTGAATTTCATCCATTGTGGAGATATTTAATAAATTGTTGCCTGATAAACTACACAAGCGCTCTTTTTATAAACATTTTCAAACAAAGACATTCGGAGAAAATTTATTATTGAATTATAAAAGGGAAAATTACAAATTGTTATTCAACGATGATTTATTGCCATCAGTACAAAAACATCATTTAACTTCATCGCCATCCATATTGTAATTTCATCGAGATTCGAACATGGGTTCAATTATAACAATTTAGTGACAGGATTTATATTTCTCAATCATATGAGCAAATTTTGGATTATATTCACCAACTGTAGGTCGAGATATCTATTTGTTAGTTCCTTTCTAGGGTAATCATTTTTGTTAAATTTACCAAGCTTGCTGACATCAATCTTTAGTTTTGTTACATTGCTACCAGCCTACACGGAACATACATACATACATACATACATACATACATACATACATACATACATACATACATACATACATACATACATACATACATACATACATACATACATACATACATACATACATACATACATACATACATACATACATACATACATATATGTGCGTGTCATCTGGATTTACAGCTTAGCTTTCACAGTTTGAGTCATATCGTTAGAATGCATGCAATGTGGACGTTTATAGTGATTTCTACCACTGGGTTACATACCGCAGACATTTATCATGCGGTCCCACCCATTCACATTAATCCAACGACAAGTCTTGACCCTAGTCTCTTAATCTTGAGCGCTTAGCGAGGAGGTTACTTGGGTTGCAAATCGCGACCTCAAGCATCCACGGCGGATCATGCAACCACTATGCCATCAGTGCAATACTTGTAAAAATATAAGAACGCTATCGAATAATAGTTGTTGGTGTATCAAACGCACGTGACCAGAAATATGTATGGAATGCAAATATATCAGTGTTTAAAAATGTATCTGTACATACTTCTTTCTTTGTAAGGCAATGGTCCACGTATTACTTCCGGATAAGTAAAAACAAATGGAGTCATATTAAATTTTAGGGCAATTATCTTCTCTCATAATGATGCTTAAGCAAGAGTTATTTTGGTATTTTTTATTTAAATCCAAGCATTATGGTTCGGTTGGATGTGTACATTATGGCAAAAGCGCACAATGAATTATGTGGGATAATTACTGGTCCAGAATCGAAGGTCATGACCACCTGCATTTTAATACATTGCCGGTCATGCATCTCCATCAAATTCTCCTTTTTTGTACTTTTGGCAAGAACGTGATGAAATTATGTGGCAGATTTGCCTCTGATTAATCATGAGTTTGAATGGATACAACAGGAAAATTATTTTGATCAAAGTGCACAAACTACCATCAAGTATTGTATTATGGATTTGTCGTTGGCAACCACCTCAATAATTTATTCGGGCTACTGGGACGTAATTCAACTTTAATTTGACTTGCAAAAGATTTGACGCGTTAATTATAGTAGTAGTACGTGGTGTTTTCTTTGAATTCATCGTTTCGTTTATGGATTATAAAAATAAGCATGTTAAGTCACTATATTAAAAACATATGACCTCAACAATTTACCACAGTATGGTGAGATATCCATTTATTTAGAATGCAAAAGGTAAAAACATTAAGGAATCAGTAATAGGACGTGGGGTATAGACATTTTGTTAGAATTATTGTCTTCCTCTTAACATGTCAGTTCGTTTTATGCCGATAGATAGCTTAATAAAATTATATGCGGCAATTGCAGATATATGCATACGACATATTACAGATAAATTACATTGAAATTTGATATCATAGAAGGATAACCTAAATCTAATTTTGCATACGGTTAAAACGTTGATCATTTATATGGAACTTTCATGCTGGTATCCAGGCCAAATTAGATCAAGAATACGAATATGATTTTCTGTCAAATCCTGCAATTCTTATTGATGATGGTCACGACCTTTGCTTTACCTCATTAGCAACGATCACACTGCGAAGATAACCACTAGGTGAATCGCTTATGCACCGTCCACTCGTTGTGTATCTCCGATGTATTCTTCTGCAAACTAATGTTGTCCACTTCTAAAAAAACTAAGGCATTTATTGTATTTTATTTTTTTTGCCAAATTCGCCACAGCCTATTGACTTGTTTAAGAACGTGAGTTAGCGCAAGTATTCCTTTTATATAGGTGAAATGAAAATGTTGCTATGCTACGTTTTCCATTTTAAATTTGAAATTCAAATGTATCGATGATGTTGAATGTTGGAATAATTTGTCTGGGAAATCCAAGACAGTTTCAAAATCTATGCACATTGAAAACAGATCCATAAATGAATGCACATTGAGGAAACTGTCTCCAATTGGCCTGGAATGGATCGATATATTTTGTTGATCAGCTCAATTCTATATTTGTTCCTATGATGGATTGGACTTGTTAGGTTAGTTTACTGCATGTTCAACTTTGCATTGATGTTGTGTATCTACTGCCATGGGTGGCTGGTCATGCTTACTCGACGACTGTTGGTATTTTCTATCAAAGTACTCTGTAAACACTGTTAGTATACAAGCCCTCATAAATTTCAAGTACAGCCCACGCACGATTTGCGTATTTTATACCAATACTCGGATAAAAGATTAAAATAAGATTTATTTACAAAATTATGACTTGACTCTGACAATCATTTCTATGTAGAGAGTCCATATACACATCAGATACAGATAGAACATCACAGATCTATTATTCTTCGAAACACATTTGATCGTATTCATCGGACCTTTTTATCTTTCGGCAATTCACGTAAACAATCTAATACACTGAATTGCAGTCTCAATTAGCTAGAGTAATACAAAGACGAAAACGATAATTAAATGGAAACCACCTTCCAAAGTTCATTCATTTAAAAGTCGAAGTTGAAAGGTCTTCCATTTTTATCAATATGTCTCGACTTTTAAGGCCTTCTTGGTAAGAGAGAAATATCTTTATTGATCAAAAAATGTATAATAAACTTGCTAAGATTCTGCTTGCTATCTATAAAATCCATGAACGACAGTGTCCCTAAAATTCAGTGAATGTTTATAGCTCTTTTTCACACTAGCACTATTAGTAATATTTCATAACTAGCTAGATATTAAGTTATCCACAAATTATGTTTTGATTCTGTCGCTGCCTTTTAATTTCCGATGTCTATTAAAAACCGATTCACTTTTATATTAGTGAGAATTAATTTTTTTGTTTTACTTAAAAGCAAAAACTGTATGGGTAAATGTCATTGATTGCAATAAGGGTTAAAATCATTAATGATTTTATAAATAGACTTCACCTGTAAATGTTGATCTATACAGATATGTCAACCTTGATTAATCCAGCTTTAAATAATATTAAAACAAAATAGTTTTTGCAAATCTTTGTATCAATTAAACTATTGTCCAGCTATTTGCGTCTCTGCTTGTAAGAAATGAATATACTAGACTAAAAGAGGTCATTGTAAATATCATCAATTTGAATATCTGCTGTAAACATATTTCTATCCAAAACAGTCTAAACAATGAATACGAGAGAATCCATCTTTCTCGGTTTTAAAACATTTTGTATAACTTGCATCCATTAATACTACAAAGGTATTTGGCACAACGATGTTAGCAGGTTCTATTGTTACAGTTGTGTCTGGTCATTTACGCTTTCATCATCAACTTATTCTAATTAACTGGTAATGAACAATGACAATTCTCATTAGCGATGCATACTTCGTTAGAACCAACTTATACATGGATGAAATACCCATCACACAAATAAAAACATTAATCTCGGGTCACAAAATGTTACATCACCAGAACCATGAACTAAGTACGGTGAATTGTAAATTGTTTATGCCAATTCAAACGATACATGTTATTCTCTTGTATGAATAATTTCAGCAATAAAAGTTAAAACGCATTACTGATACAATTGGTGATCATATTCGATAGACACTATTTAATCTTTTGACGCGTTTTTTTTTTACATTGCTAGTGTTGTTCAATCTCAAAAGTTATACGAAAATAAATACATTTTATATCTTTAAAATAGACTTTATACACATTGTTTGCTTTCATTTGTACTGTCCCCTGGTTGAATTCCAGTTTGGATATGGTATAGAAGGTAACTTGACAGGGAGGGCAAACAAAATATAATGCAGTTGTTGCATTAAATACATTCTTATATGACTTTTAGATCATTTGAATTTGATACATTTAGCATCATTTTCCAGCAACTTTAACTGAGTAACTGAGGTAGTGCAAAATAGTAATGGAAATCCTACGACAGCAATATACATCGTCAACTTATAATGTAAATAGAAAAGATGATCCTAAGAAACTGTTAAGCGAGTTTTATTTAGATCTCATATTTTCAGTGTGGAGCTGAATCAATGATTATGGAGACCAACATGTCGATTTATGACGAAAACTAGAACACAGTATTAGGAAATTAAAGACTGAGTTATAGATATATGAATCATTTGCAAAATAACCAACTTTTTTGCCCAATAATTTGGTCCTTGATATTTACATTTCTTCAGAGACAACCACATTCTTCCACAACCAAATCTTCTATACACATGCTAGTCTTATTTCTCCCGAGGTAATATTCCACATCTAAGCATGACAGTCTGGTTGGGACGCAGCAAGGCTGTTTGACATCAGTTTGCTTGTGTTGATGGGAATAACTTTGAAGTAAGGAATGATTTGTAGATTCTGTCCAATTCAGCGGGAAAGGACATTCGCCGAGGCAATAAAACACATTGGCTTCTTTCGGAGAATGAATAAATCTCTGTAATGTATATATATATATATATATATATATATATATATATATATATATATATATATATATATATATATATATATATATATATATATATATATATATATACGCATATCACAAATTCTGAAAATTTGGAAATTAATATTGGTATTGATACCAAGAGAATATTTGTTGTCTCTCTTGCTAACTATATTTTGTAGCCATAAGATGTTCATATTGGCATGCCATAACATCCTGTAGCATATGCGAATTATGTATATTCTTTGATTCCGTATTATATGTATTTTCCAGATTAGGAGTTACAATCTTTTTCAGAATTGTAAGAGAATCTTATGGCGTGAACGCAATATTATCACTACATTAACCGTTTGACTGTAACATTGTTAAATGATAATGATATTATCTTCGTGGGGAAACAAACAAGGGCCTATCTTCCATAACATGCAACGTTAATAGCTCTTTTTTAAATGAGCCATTGCAAGGATGTTAGCTTTACAAATATTACATTGAATTTTTTAAATGCAAAAATTATATATACTTGATAAATCACTAATGATAAATAAACCTCCCATGACATATCACATGATTAAAGAGCGTTATTAATCAATTAATATTTTGTTATGTTTAATAATTGTTCAAAAAGCATATAGTTTCCTTCAATATATGGCATGAAATATTTCAGAACAATCATCCAGGTCATTGAAACAGCATAGTTCATGACCATGTAATCTAGGTTTATGTAATTTGGGTTGTGTACATTCTGATATAGACGTAGATGTGAAACATTTGCACTGTATCTTGTCAGCTCAATAGATAGCACATACCATGACCATCGACGATTAAGTGTATGAAAATTTCAATAAATAAAACAATAAATAACAAAATTATTCGATAGCGAGAAGTACTTTAAATATCAGCGTTTGTAAGATAAAGCATTTACAAGATATGTAGAGTTGAAATTGACGGTCCAGTTGACTCTTCTGCACTTGTTATCTACCGTCACCTGGCGTGTTGATCGTCTACCTGTAAAAGCACAAAGTCAATAATTTCCTCTGAAACAAATCCAAAATTAAAGATCTAAATGTTAAATATAATTATTGATGTAGCAATCCCCTACCTTCATGGCAAAAATCTCATTTGATACTATTCTATCAATTCATAAATTACTTGTCAATGACATAATAAAATGGTAAATCGGCTGAACGAGTAGTCATAAAATTTTGACCTTTCCTATAATTTGCTCGTTGAGGTGAATATAATGTAAGCTTGTTTATTGTTGGATTACATAGGTTTGGATACATGTTACAAATTTGTAGATTTTATAAACTTTTTACTGGTGGGCAGGTTTACTACACATACTAACAGCCAAAGTGTTTTTTTTAATGTAATTTTTGAATGAGACTTAGCGTCCAAGAACTATTTTCTCATATAGTGGAATTTATTGCCTTCCATTTCTCATTAGCTATACAAATTATTGTTTCAACTTTCCCGAAGAACTGATCACGGCTGGTCGAATAATTTGTTGTTTTTTTCAGTTTCCTTTTCCCTACAATAGTATTTATTGTATATTCATTTGCTAAAGTTTCTAGTCTGCTGCACATTACAAAAAAATTGATCAAAACATCAATTACAAAATAGAAAATAAAATAATAAGATATGCAACTCTTTTACAACTTGCTTGATATATATATATATATATATATATATATATATATATATATATATATATATATATATATATATATATATATATATATATATATGACAACCATGAAAAGTTCGGAATATTTGTGTACTTGATTGAGATTCCTGTTATGCACGCCAATCTTAACATTATATCGTTTTGGAGAACTATATATTGTGATAGAATCTATAACGATTTTGGAGTTTTAAATTCTAAAAGTGAATCACGAACAAAGTTTCTCATTCCGCCAACTACTATGTCGTCACTTAGTTAAATACAGACATAATCAAAATAAATAATTTTGTTCATTTTTGACTGTATCATATGTTTGATATTTGTTAATGACCATGGTTCTTACTTAAAAGAGATATATATTTTTATGAAACTCCTTTACCTACTCTGCTAAAACCACATAAAATCATGTAAATTGTCAGACGGTTCTATTCTTATTAAGTCTGATAGAACTTGTTGAACACATTTTAAGTTATATACAATTGGTTCTGATGGAGTTAATGTGGACTGGCATAAATGTTTGAGACAAACGAACTGGTTACTGAACAAGGCATAAAGACAAGTAATAAACTATACATAAGGAACAAATTAAATTAACCTACAAGTGCTAGAGTAAAGAGACGAGGATTCAACTCTCTGCTGAGGAAAATAGTTTATAAAACAAGACAAACAGTTAGTACCGTTCTCTTAATAAAGGCCTTGCATGATACTGTTGAGACAAACCAATGTATTTAAGCGAAATTAACCCTCATCTAATTAAAGGTATGATCATCTAATAAATATACATAAGTCTCACTCTTGATTTGTATGACTCACATATGACAAAGCATCCAACAGGATTATGATATTAGACTTTTACCATTTGAATTAAACTGCTGCCATAAATATCTCTAGAGTTATATGCAGTTTTGTTGATTATCAACAGAATCACGTCCATATTAATTATAATTATTTGCAAGGTATATTTTATATAAACGATAACATTTTAACCTATATGGTGAAACGATATATGCACAGAATATAGAAATGCTGATATGTTGAAAAGCACGCTCAATACCGTGGAAAATTGTTGCATTATAAAACACTTTTCAAAATTGGACAAACCTAAGAAAGAAGTGATGTGCAAACCTAAGATAGAAGTGATTTGCAAACCTAAAACAGCAGTGATATTACGAAAACGTGACCACTGCTCAATAAGAAATAGACCCAAGAGTAGTAAGAAGATTAACTATAACCGTGCAATATATTCTCATAAATAACCATGGCCTATGAATTATCATATATATATATATATATATATATATATATATGTATATATATATATATATATATATATATATATATATATATATATAGTGGTATATATATATATATATATATATATATATATATATATATATATATATATATATATATATGTATATATATATATATATATATATATATATATATATATATATATTCATATATATATATATATAAACGTGAGGGTGTGTGATAATATTTAGGTAGGTGTGGTGTGGTGTGGGTGTAATGATTGCAGGAACTGAATCTGCAAAAGTGTTGTTTATTGTTTGAACAATTATCAAAGCATTAGTTGACATATTTGATTTTGTTACCAAAACAAAAGTTTACTGGATCTACTTTGTTATTTGGTACATGCTATTGTAAGATCAGATATCATACAAATCTGCGAATATTTTCGGACGTGGTTGTTCAAAAGATGAATTGGCAATGTTGTATTGATTTATAATATTGGAATTTGGTATGAGCTACTTTGAGATAATTTATTTTTGTACTTATCCATTAGAGTTACTAAAGTGTTTTTTTAGATGGATTTGTTTCAGTTTGTGCAGAGATGTTATTTAACATTATTAACTTATAAAGTCGTCCACAACTATAGGCGCTTTAGGTTATGCAAGTGTAATGATATACCAGGACAGAATAATTTATTTGAAACATTCTATATTCCTCCACATTGTTTTATATATACATATATATATATATATATATATATATATATATATATATATATATATATATATATATATATATATATATATATATATATATATATATATATATATATACATATATATATATATATATATATATATATATATATAAAATTATGCATTTTCTGGAAATAATCGATTGCAAGATTTTACATAAGTAAATGACTTTTAAAGACATGCTCAATCCGCTAGCAGAAATACCATAAAAGATGCATTATTAAAACGTGTTATTGCCATGATGTCATTTAAGTAATGTTTCTTTCGGTTCAGAGTAAAAAAAAAGAGCACATTGTTTGTCAATGAAATGACAGTTTATTTTCGTATGCTATAGGATAAAATAGAATTTCATTGGAGAGAGGATTAAATCTGAATTATGCTCATCGATTGTCAAGCTAATATTTCTACAGTTTAAAAAGCAATCTCGTTTTTCAAGAAATAAAAATAGATCATAAATACCACAATCTCTGTTAAAATGATATATTAGATACAAACTCTGTAGAGCAGATTTAAACAAACGACGTAATAGGAGGAACGTTTGCGTTATCTAGTCATAATTCTATATCTGTCTCACAGTTGAAATGCACAAGTCATACCTTTAGGTTAAAGTGACAGTTGATGTATTATAGGGCATGAACAGGTTTTATTATGTGGTTATGTACCATAGCTAGTTCATGCTACAGACAATGGTTTATTACAGGTAGAATTAGCTATTATAGGATCATTTCCAAGAAAAAGTACTTGAAATTTATAAGTTTTAGTTTAACCACTCATTGTTTTTTCTTGGGTTCATTAAACATTCTCCATTTAGAAAAGGACTGCAAATCGAGGTAGTTTGAAAGAAAAAATGTTAGATTTACCATGTCTTTTGTAGTGATATTATATTTATAATGAAATGTTTTCACAATAATTTCTACCATCATGTGGCATAAATGAAAGATTTATAATTTACAATCAAATGTGTGATTCCATTGCGTTCAAAAGGCCACAAATAACGTTATTGCACGTGTGTTTGAGAAACAAAAGGATTACGTATAAACTAAATCTGGCTGGAAGATATCAAATGCATAGATGCAATCTAGATTTAAAATGATACAGATTTCAGTAAGAGCTTTTAATAGATTAGAACATATAAATGAATCACCATGGTTATCACTCTGTGACCTCCATTGCATCAATTCAGACAGAGTATGATCTTCTTGAAGATTCGAACTCTCCGCCATTGAAAACAAATCAGATAATCTGTCAATTGCAAAGAATAAATTCTTACTAGAATAGATAAAATTACGATGTATATTATACAATAATAATAGTAATCTAGTTTTCAAAGTGCTGATATAAAGCATATTGGTACACCAATAATAATCATATATCAAAGTATAATCCACCCAAGGCGCAATAATACAGGTATATAAACAAAATAGGAAATATTTGCTCTCGTTCCTTTCATATAGTTTAATGATTAATATCCAAAACTTACATTAGTGCCGTAAGAAAATAAGGAAAGAAAGAAATAAAATAGTATGTTTCCTAAATGAATTTATCAAGGAGCACAATATTATCGGAGCCATTATTATGCAAAAAGGAAGAATATCAGCATAATCGTGGAGAGAGAGAGAAAATAATTATTGGTGGATTGGAACGCTAAAAGTGAACTTATACCAAGTAACCTACAAGAAATACGGCTCTTTTCGTAACGGTATGTGTAGCTGACAACGGTATGTATACTCACACTTGCCTTGAGATCCGGTAAGGTTTTGAAGATCCATTAATATTAATAATTTATGAGAATGTTAGCAGGTCGCCGCTCTCTCTCTCTCTCTCTCTCTCTCTCTCTCTCTCTCTCTCTCTCTCTCTCTCTCTCTCTCTCTCTCTCTCTCTCTCTCTCTCTCTCTCTCTCTCTCTCTCTCTCTCTTCAATCGTAGCAAGACGGACAAAATCATTGACAAGACGAGCTTATAAGATTTTTGTTTGTGCCATCTCATGACACCTCTGATGATGGCAAATGGTAAGTAGAAATGATCATAGAAATAGAGACAGACAGAGGAACAGATAGGCAGATAGAGAACAATTTATAGGTTAGTAGTAATGGTAGCTAAAGCAGAACTGTAAATATATTTCTCTTTTATTAGATCGACACTTCGCTTAGTTTTATTCTACACTAACTTTCATGCGAGTGTAAATGAATGAGTTACGGCTCAGTGTTCAATAATGCAACGACGTGTTTATAGTACCCAACTATCTTCATTAACAAAATATTTAATGTATGAATCGTAAATCTGTATTATACTGATCAAATCAATGAGAGCAAAAATAAAAACTCAAAAAGGAAAGCCAACAACATATCAATATACAAAGGTTACTCCGAATAGCCAAAAAAGGCACAGAACTATACTTTGTATTAAACACATTCGGCAGTGATGGAAGTTCAATCACTAGGTAAATGATCAGTGTATTCCTATGTGACGTAAAAAAATGTATGTGTAGTATGTACGCTGTATCAAATATATACCACTCGTTCTATACATTTCTCAGTGAAACATAACTCGGAAACCATTGTATTCTTAAAGGAAAAAAGCTTATATAATTGATGGTGTTGTCATAGGGTTTGACGCCAATTTTTCAGCACAAAATAGGTTATACGTGCCGGCCAGAATTAATGGTGAAGCATGAACCCAAGAGACCCCGGAAAGAGCCACGAACCCACGAGATGATACCGACAAGCTTTCATACATAAGCCACATTGAACGAGCCCCAGACTTGAACCCACGCAGACAAAGGTGAGATGGCAGTCATCCGTAACGGTGAGCGCTTTAGATCACTCGGCCACTCGAGGCACCTATATCACTCGTGCAATGCACATTATATATATATATATATATATATATATATATATATATATATATATATATATATATATATATATATATATATATATATATATATATATATATATATATATATATATATATATATATATATTTGTGTGTGTGTTTAAAATCACGATCTTTCTAGTGTTGGTATAAAGCTATTCCATATACCATTTCTATTCGTATGTCAACTTTTTATCCTTCAATGGCGAAATAATATGTATATAGTTTTAGCGCTGTCGATTCTATGCCTATTGACCAATAATGACTTTCCACTCATTAACTTGATGTTTGATATCAAAGATAAAGATATTAATAATCCACGATTTTTAAAACATTAAATATGGTAAACGATTTCATCGATGTTCTCTACTTTGTCTCCCTCCCGCTTCAGTCATAAGGAACATATACATTATCCTGGTTTAGATTATTTTATATGATTTAATGTCCTGAATGCTTACTTAACTAAAAACAGTTCGACGAGTTCTTTATTGTATGCAAATTATCTCAATAATATTAAAAGATAAGCCACAGCCAGTCCCTCTGTCATATAAACTCGAAATAAATGAGAAGCAAGAACAATCACCTAACTCAAAAAAAATACAGACAAAACAATCCAAAAAGTGAGCAATACATCCTCTGCAAAATAAAACTAATTAAGGAGGAATTGTTAATTATCTGTAGACCAAATATCATTACTGGGTAAATTCGAAATAAATGAGAAGCAAGAACAATCACCTACCTCAAAAAATACAGACAAAACAATCCAAAAAGTGTGCAATACATCCTCTGCAAAATAAAACTATTTAAGGAGGAATTGTTAATTATCTGTAGACAAAATATCATTACAGGGTATTTATTTTGCAATGCCTCGTCCAACACAATATTTTAAAATAAAACAGTAATCTTGGATACAGTAGAATGACATGATCAGCTACATCTATATATATATATATATATATATATATATATATATATATATATATATATATATATATATATATATATATATATATATATATATATATATATATATATATATATATAAATATATATATATATATATATATATATATATATATATATATATAAAGAATACAAATCATATGGCGAATAACAACCCTCTCAAGCGTACTGGATCCACCAAGGGATCACGTTTGTCAGGTATTAATTAAAATAGATGCAATAAACTGACGACGAACAGTACGAAACTAGCAACTAACTAGCCTAAGCGCTTTCGACTCTTAATGAGTCTTTTTCAAAGGCAAATACAAAACATAGTTACGACAAACAAATAAACACATAAACGTTGCGTTTGTAAACCTCTACATTTCTGTCTTCACATGTGCTAAAACTATAAATACAACCAGCTTGTATAGACTAGTTGCGGAAACTGAAAACGTTGTATAATTCCCTAAAAGTCTACAAGCCAAAGCGACATCTATTTTTACTTTGTGTACATATGTAACGCAGATTATATCCCGGATATTTGGTTCTATACCGGTTATTCTTATAGTAAAAATTGAAGGATAAGAAGATTTAGAAAATGTTAAATTCTACTAGTGCATAGTTTTCATTTTCTAGTCTTCTTGGTTTAGACCGCTTGGTTTCAATGTTCTAAGGCGGCGTATCCAGTATGATTCCTTTTCCTTCCTGGTTTCGGAACTCCAGCTGTGGTTGTTGGCAATAGCGATAAGTATTATATCACTGAAAGTGTGGCCAGGGGAGGAGAAGTGTTCTGCGACCGGGCTTCTGTACAGCTTTTTTGTCATCCAATCAGATCTATGAAGGTTTATCCTTATGTGTAGCTTTTCAGTTTCTCCCACGTACTGAAGGCCACAGATCTTACATGTGATGAGATAAATCACATTCTCTGTTTTGCACGTTTTGTTTGGACCATGTATGTTTAGTTTTTCTTTAGTCACTGTGCTAGTGAATGTCTTGGTCTCTATCATATGTTGACAGGTTTTGCATCTTTTATCGCCACAGGGTCCAGATTGACTAGGTTGGTTTTGACTAGCGATTGTTGTTAGCTTGGCCCTGACTAGGATGTCCTTTAGGTTTTTTGGTCTCCGGTAAGCTACTACAGGTTTGTTCGGAAGTATTAGGTTTAGTATGTCTGACGATTGCACGGTTGGCCAGTGGTTTGCGATGATTTTACCTACTTTGGGATTGTCTGGGTGATAGGTCAGAATAAATGGTATCCTATCAACCTTTTCTTTCTGTCCATATCTGAGTAGGTCATCACGGTTTGTTTGTTTGGCCCTTTGGATTGCCTCCGCAATCAGGTCTTTGTCGTAGCCTCGGTAAATTAAATGTTTAGCCAGCTCTTCAGACCTTTCTAGGAATCTTTCATCGTCGGAGCAAATTCTGCGTATCCTCAGTGCCTGGCTATATGGAATGTTCTTAATGCAGTGTTTTGGATGACAGCTGGTTGGGAGAAGATACTGGTGTTTGTCGGTTGGTTTCGAGTAGATGTCTGTGTGTAATTTGTTTTCCACCAGTCTGCTTGTTGTGTCCAGGAAAACATGGTTTGAGTTGGAAATTTCTGCCGTGAATTTTATTGAAGGATGGAAGTTGTTTGCCTTTGCAATGAAGTCATCCAGACTTTCTCTTCCATACTGCCACTTCATTTCTATATCATTGATAAAGCGTACCCACTGGTATGGTGTACGCTCAACTGATGCTAAGAGCTTTCCCTCAAGTTTTCCCATGAAAATGTTAGCATACGAAGGGGCCATTTTAGTACCCATTGCAGTTCCATTGATTTGTAGGTAGTTTTCTTCATTAAATTCAAAGTTGTTGAGTTTTAGGACAAGCTCCAGGAGTTGGATTAAGAAGTGTGTGGGTGGACACATAGCGGACACATAGACCAGCAAACCAAAAACTACTTAAGCCCAGAAAACCCAAGAGCAGGTAGATTTTATCTTCTACCCAAAATCCACAAACAAGGAAACCCTGGCAGACCTATAATCTCAGGTAACGGGCACCCCACAGAAAGGATATCAGAATATTTAGATCATTTTATGAGACCACATGTCCACAAATTACCATCATATCTTCAAGACACGACAGATTATCTCATAAAATGCAAAGCTAGTGAACCATTACTGCCAGATACATTACTTGCTTCCTTAGACGTCACATCTTTGTACACCAACATACCGCACAACGAAGGGTTACAGGCATGCAGCGAAGCATGGGAAACAAGAACTGTAAACAATCCACCCACACACTTCTTAATCCAACTCCTGGAGCTTGTCCTAAAACTCAACAACTTTGAATTTAATGAAGAAAACTACCTACAAATCAATGGAACTGCAATGGGTACTAAAATGGCCCCTTCGTATGCTAACATTTTCATGGGAAAACTTGAGGGAAAGCTCTTAGCATCAGTTGAGCGTACACCATACCAGTGGGTACGCTTTATCGATGATATAGAAATGAAGTGGCAGTATGGAAGAGAAAGTCTGGATGACTTCATTGCAAAGGCAAACAACTTCCATCCTTCAATAAAATTCACGGCAGAAATTTCCAACTCAAACCATGTTTTCCTGGACACAACAAGCAGACTGGTGGAAAACAAATTACACACAGACATCTACTCGAAACCAACCGACAAACACCAGTATCTTCTCCCAACCAGCTGTCATCCAAAACACTGCATTAAGAACATTCCATATAGCCAGGCACTGAGGATACGCAGAATTTGCTCCGACGATGAAAGATTCCTAGAAAGGTCTGAAGAGCTGGCTAAACATTTAATTTACCGAGGCTACGACAAAGACCTGATTGCGGAGGCAATCCAAAGGGCCAAACAAACAAACCGTGATGACCTACTCAGATATGGACAGAAAGAAAAGGTTGATAGGATACCATTTATTCTGACCTATCACCCAGACAATCCCAAAGTAGGTAAAATCATCGCAAACCACTGGCCAACCGTGCAATCGTCAGACATACTAAACCTAATACTTCCGAACAAACCTGTAGTAGCTTACCGGAGACCAAAAAACCTAAAGGACATCCTAGTCAGGGCCAAGCTAACAACAATCGCTAGTCAAAACCAACCTAGTCAATCTGGACCCTGTGGCGATAAAAGATGCAAAACCTGTCAACATATGATAGAGACCAAGACATTCACTAGCACAGTGACTAAAGAAAAACTAAACATACATGGTCCAAACAAAACGTGCAAAACAGAGAATGTGATTTATCTCATCACATGTAAGATCTGTGGCCTTCAGTACGTGGGAGAAACTGAAAAGCTACACATAAGGATAAACCTTCATAGATCTGATTGGATGACAAAAAAGCTGTACAGAAGCCCGGTCGCAGAACACTTCTCCTCCCCTGGCCACACTTTCAGTGATATAATACTTATCGCTATTGCCAACAACCACAGCTGGAGTTCCGAAACCAGGAAGGAAAAGGAATCATACTGGATACGCCGCCTTAGAACATTGAAACCAAGCGGTCTAAACCAAGAAGACTAGAAAATGAAAACTATGCACTAGTAGAATTTAACATTTTCTAAATCTTCTTATCCTTCAATTTTTACTATAAGAATAACCGGTATAGAACCAAATATCCGGGATATAATCTGCGTTACATATGTACACAAAGTAAAAATAGATGTCGCTTTGGCTTGTAGACTTTTAGGGAATTATACAACGTTTTCAGTTTCCGCAACTAGTCTATACAAGCTGGTTGTATTTATAGTTTCAGCACATGTGAAGACAGAAATGTAGAGGTTTACAAACGCAACGTTTATGTGTTTATTTGTTTGTCGTAACTATGTTTTGTATTTGCCTTTGAAAAAGACTCATTAAGAGTCGAAAGCGCTTAGGCTAGTTAGTTGCTAGTTTCGTACTGTTCGTCGTCAGTTTATTGCATCTATATATATATATATATATATATATATATATATATATATATATATATATATATATATATATATATATATATATTCATTCCTACAGTCATAAAGGTTACATAAATTAAATTCGTACTCTACGCAGTTTCGAACCCAGGTCCGCAAGTAAATAGCACCCATTGCCTTGCCTTCACGCACCAACCTATATACCGTCCTAAGAACGCATGACCAAAACATGATGTCAATGAATCGGTGCTATATAAGCTCGTGCGTAGCAGACATACATGCATGACGACCTAGTAATTGATTATCATATATACAGTCGTTCCAGATTCCTATAAAATAATTCAAGGTATATAGGATTTTTATATTACAAATAATTATAAATATACAAAATCCAGGGAGAGCACAGTCTGTTCTGTCTTCTATATATTTATAATTATTTGTAATACAAAACTCCGTAGAGTACGAATTTAATTTCTCTAACCTGTATGATAGTATTGTTTGTTTTAAACTATATATATTTGAAAACAAAGCATGTTCAAACGGTTTCGCTATGACAAAGAAACTTTTTGACAACAAAATAAATAAACAACGTACACATTAATGCAATATATACTTAATACGAAATAGTACAATTCATTCCTACAGTTTAGAATCACAAGCGTCAGTTTTCAGCAAGTGATATCATGCAAATTAGTATAAAAATAATGTTGTCATATATATATATATAGATATATATATATATATATATATATATATATATATATATATATATATATATATATATATATATATATATCATAATTTCAAGTGTAATAATACTGTTAATTTTATATTATGTTTAGGACAATAACACAATTTGCTGCCTTAGCATTAGATTTCGAAAGGAATAGTTTTTATTATTTTGAAATCTTACAGCAAATATTATTTGAGTAAAGAATGCATGACATCTTAATGTGTTACTTAGTTGGGTTTTTTTAATGCAGCTTTAACAGTCCTATCGCTTCGATGTCTGCAGTGTCCCAATTTATAGTGCTGTCTATGTCTGGGTTATTTTTACTGCAGACAATTATCATGATGTCCCTCGCAGTTTAATTATCCTGATGTCATGCTGACCAGTCCTAACCATCTAACCATACGCTCTTAATGGTAATAGCGACCTCAACAGCTGCTTATACGAATTTTATAAGTCTTTGGTATAACTCGCTGGGGGTTCGAACCCGTGACTTCCCGCATCCAAAGTTGACACACTAATCATTTGATAACTTGATCGTTCGATTATGCTTGAAATATTATTGTACACGTTATTACAATAAGCTATGCAGTATTATATATTATACGTTATTACCAATGTTGTTACATTAATAGAGGACGAATATGTTAAAAATTTGCTCCAAGCTATCCTAAGTGCTATTTTAGTTTTTACAAAGATTATTAAAAGAATATATTATTTATTAGAGCTAAATTAAACTACAACAAAATGACTTGCCGACAATGCAGAATATACTCCAGTTCAAACGATTGAGAATGTGCAAGGACAGTTAAGGGAATAGAAACGCCTACACTATTAGATATTGCACAACATTGATGTCATTAGAGATATGGCTTCAATAAAGTATAAAGTATATGCTCTTATCCTCAAGTGGAACGAGCTACCTTAATACGTTAGAAAAGAATCAATTTTTAATTAATTAAAATATTTAATTGAGGCATATAACCATAAGTTTTGGAAAAAAAACACACATTCCAAATGGTACATTGAGAAATTGTGTTTATACCCTTAACCTTACTGGTAACTTCACCAACTATAATATACTTAATTTTTCAAGGCACCAA
>JAEAOA010000302.1:247500-267500 GCA_016746295.1 Potamilus streckersoni
GTAGTATCAAGTCTGTTTATCACTGCATTTGTCTTTAGCTATATATTCCGCAATGAATAACACCGGCTTCTAACTACAAAAATGTATATAATATAATAAAGATTAGAACACTTTCAGGTATGAATCGTATACCCTACTGTGTATAACTCATAATCTAAGTTGAGAATTATTGCTGCTTTAAATATATTGTCAGGTTTTAGTCTTGTTCTTAATATATCAAACCACGATAGCCATATTTTTTAACTAATCAAATTCTTCATATACAAGAAGACATATACAACAACATGAAGTAATACATGATTTTCACTCCCTGTAAAGCATGCATTAGAAGTTTGTAGTGCCATAAATTTATGTATAATAGATGTGACTTGTGAAAGGCATATATCACCGGATTGCCAAATACTCACAGTATAATTCAGAACAAGCAAAATTCGATATCATAATGACATGAAAATATAACCTCATTATATTCGTAAATTTACGGGTGTATATTTTGTATAGGGTTACGACTCTAGTTTAAGTGTGTGTTTGTTTGTGTGTGTGTGTGTGTGTGTGTGTTAAGGAATCAATTCTGTATAAATATTTTTATTGCATTTTATTTCATTAAATGTAATTAATAATATGATTATAATAATATTAGTCTATTATGTTGTTAAGAACATCGTGTCGTAAATATGACTCGTGTGAGCACGTGCTGCATATGTTGGCAAATTCATTACAAGTAATCATTCAGGAATAGCTATGAAAACGATTTTCTGATACTTGGTCAGGCTTTCCCAACGTCCTGATGTATTGCGAAATCGTACGTCTCCTCTATATACGCGTGCAGTTTTAACTACATATTATCTTCGTTTATATGCTGTGGTATTTTGTAAGACAGTCAGAATCAGAATAACAACCAAAATAAAGTCAGATTTGGAGTTTGTAGTAACATCTTAGAGTTACACAGCTTATATTACCTTAAAAATGTATTTTTGTTTCAAGAAGTTGTCTGTTCAATTGTCTAAGTAGAATCACGTGTGTCTTCTAATTTTACTTCGTTTTTCCGAATAATTGTTTCCCTGCAGAACAACATTACTGGCTTGGGCAAAGACATTTTCTGAAAATATTCTAAAATAGAACAAAATAATACAAACATTGTGCTTTACTGTGTATATTCTGGATTCTTATGTTAGCCTTCGTCTGACGTCATCATCCGCCATTTTGGACCGGAACTGAACATGAGATTGTGTTTGTTTAGAACATTTTACAAGACTTATTTTTATCTTTATAACAAATAATTTAGATCATTTCCGTAAATCCAAAGTCTTGTTTTACATAATAATATTTTTTCCATGTTTGCTAGGAAAATATATTATTTTTGTTAAAATTTACAAAGCTTATCGTCTTCACTCTTCGTTCGTGTTACTTTGGAACTAGCTACAAGAATTGAAATTTAAATTCCTTTAGTTCACTTTATTTGAAATTTTACTGAAACCAACAGGCTTTCTTATGTCAAGAGTAGAAGGGGTTTTTTTCTACTTCAACTCAAGAACAGTAGGATAGATTTAAGAATGAATTGCTTGAACGTGCCAGAACGTATGAACTATCTAAAGCTATAACTTCCTGAACTAAACAGGAAATTAACAAAAACTATAGTTCAACATTTGGTAGAAAAGAATATCTTTGACAAAAGTGATTTGGCTTCTGTCATTAAGACTTTAACAGATGCTAACAATAAAATGAGAGAACTAGAAATAAAACATAAACTGGAGTTTCAAAAAGAACAAATGAAATTTTAATTAGAAGACAGAGAGCAAGAGAAAGAAAGACAAATACAATTAAAAAATAAACAACATGAACTTAAAAAAAAATAAATGAGATTGCAATTTAAGGAAAACCAAAAGCAAAGACAAATTGAAGAAAAGGAAAAAAAAACAAAGACAGTTTGAAGAAAGGGGAAAAGAAAGACAAATACAAATAGAAGAAAGGAAAAGAAAAGACAAAAAAAAGAAAGTGAAAAACACAGACAAATTGAAGAAAGGGAAAAGTTAGGCAAGTAAATAGGAAAAGATACAAGTGAAATTAGAAGAAATGGAAAGAGATATACATATGCAAAAAGAAAGGGACGATAAAGAATATCAAATTAAAATGAAAGAATTTGATCTGGCATGTGACAGGAATGATTCCACATCTCATACAAATTCAAGATTTAACAAGTCAGGAAATATCAAAATAGTCCCCCTCCCTTTAGCGATAAGGAAGTAGACAAATATTTTATTTATTTTGAAAAAGTAGCTGTGAATCAAAATGGCCAAGAGAGTAGTGGAATCAATTATTGCAGAGAGTACTTTATGGTAAGGCCAAAACTATCTATATATCTATGTCGGTTGAACAAAGTTCAAATAACGGTTTGTTTAAGGAATGCATATTAAAAGGTTAAGAGTAAATCCATGAGGCTTATTGACAAAAGATCAGAAGTTACGAAAAAGAAATTAGAGAAACTGATGTTAAACTTCAAGAGATCGCGTCTGACTGAAAAAGAATGAATATAATTATGAAAAAAATGAACAACTGATATTACTCCAAGAGTTCAAAACCTGTATTCCTAGTGGTATCGAAAATCACATTGAAGATCGTGAGGTCTAAATCTTGGAAAATGCTGCTCTGGCTGCTGATAAGTAATCATTAACTCATAAAGTTCATACTGTAAACAAATCTTTCATTCTGCTGATAGAAAGGTGTTTCAAGCAAATACGACGACTCTGAGTAAAACTCAATCTGGCACAAATTCTAAACATCAAGACTCTGAGAGACTTGATGCAAAATCCTTGACTATAACTACGTGTACTTGATGTAAAGAAGACCACTTCGTTTCTGGGTGCTTCAAACTGAAATATAGGCATCAGAATGAAGATAGACCTATCTCAAATGCACTAATTTCTAAGAGGTCAAAGTTATGTATTGAAAACAATACATTTCTTGGGTTTGATAATTCTCATACTGATTGTGTTTTGGAGAATTTTTAAACATTCATGTCGACGGGTTTTATATCACTCCTTTGCGATTTGGTCAATCCTATCCATACTGATATTTTCAGGGATACATGAGCGTCTTACATTCTTTTAGTTTCATGTGTTTTGACTTCTTCAGGGAGTAGAGTGCGGCTTTGTTAATGTTCCTCTCCATTCTGTAAATTTGTCATCAGACTTAGTTTCAGGACCTGTGATTGTCGGTGTAGTGCTTACTTTACCCGTAAGGGCATTCATTTCTTGCTAGGCAATGACTTAGCCGAAGACAAGGTTGTGGTTAAACAACTTGTAACTGGCAAGCCTTCTTTGGATCAGAAAACAAAATGTTGATCCTATTGAAAAAGAAATTCCTGATTTACTCCCAGCTTGTGAGTTGCTTAGTTTAGCACGAAATGCAAATGTCGAATTTCATTCTTTTTCATTGGACTGTTTACCAAACTTTATGGCGTGGACTGTAAATATACTCTCTCTCTCTCTCTCTCTCTCTCTCTCTCTCTCTCTCTCTCTCTCTCTCTCTCTCTCTCTCTCTCTCTCTCTCTCTCTCTCTCTCTCTCTCTCTCTCTCTCTCTCTCTCTGGTACACACACACACATCAAACAAATCTAATATGATTACGCTGCAGACCATGTAGAATACGCGAAGGTGATGTCAATAATCCTTATAAATGAACACCAAAGAACAAAATGTAGGTTTCCAGAATAAACATTTATATAAAATGCTTTCCAAATGAATTGTGAAAAATGCTTGAATGAAAAATGAAAATTAAAAAAATGAAAAATGAATTGTGTAACATGCTTTCCAAATGAATTGTGAAAAATGTCAGCGATTGAACTTACATTGAATCAGCGATTTAACTTAATGCGTGTCACCCACACAGAATCATATACAAAATTTAACACTGCAAAAGTCCTATATTTGATGGGGGGTTGGAGGGGTGTTTTGGGGGATTCTTTTGACAAACTTAGGTAAAGTAAAATGAACTTCTTCTATTATCTGTATTATATCTTATACCAGTCACAATCATATAAGAAAATGATATAGAAAAATCGGGTATTGATGAATACTAATTAAAAAACTAAAATGAATAACAGTCGAAATCAAGATATAGGGTCTTTTACTGGAAGAGATTGCAAGCTTGCCAAAGCCAAATAAAAGGTCACTTTTTAATGCAGACATAAATAAAATTAAAAATAAATTCCACTAATTAAACTAGAAGTCGTTAATATAGGTTGATTAATGATGTACAGTCTGAAGTCTGTTGAATACGATAGTTATGTTACTTGTTTACAACATCTCACAGCAACAATGGTTTCTATATCAATCCACGCAAGAAATAAGTTAACGTAAAAAAAATTGCCTAAGATTTCGTACCACAACAGTCATTACGTTGACAAGATTCTCAATTAGAAGTAATATTTGAAAAGACGGTCGCTGTCCATAAACCATTATAAGTAGAAACAAAAGCTATGCACATTGTTGATTTTGCCGTATATAGAATAATAAGGAGATACGATGTTTTGTTTTCAATGAATACAAACAAAAAACATTTTTCTCGTGAAGTGGAAGCATAATGTATTTTTGTAAGTGACAAGGCAATGTTTCACTGACCACGTGAAATATTAAATTTGACTTATTCATGAAATGTAAATATCTTCCAAATTCTCGGTGTAACAGAAGACAAAGTTTGGTCATATGAACCTGTACGTCTGTGTTGTGTTTACAGATTAGCAAGATCATGTCTTGGGTGATCAAACTTTTCGTCGAAATACAAAAGCTTAATTAAGCGTTGAATATTTCTCCGGTCTTTGCAAGACTGCCAGACTCCTTCGCATTTGATACAACGTTTTGAATGCGTAAATATTCTTCCGTAGCGCTGGCGACGGCATTCTTTTACACGACCCCGGTGAATGATGCATTTCTTCTGATAATAAGTAATTGATTTGATCGCGTGTTATTAACAACACACGGCGTAACTGTTTGATTTTGTTGTCAATTTTTACTTTTGTTAATAAGTCATGTAATTATATATCTGACATGATACTTTCCCTTCCACTATTTAATGATACGAACCGGTCATAAGGTTAGATCCATACTCACGTATGCTTTCTATTGCGTGTTTAAGTACGATATCTTAGAAGTATATTCTAAAGAAAACAAAAGCGAAATGGAAAATGATGTGTGCACGTAATTAATTACAAATAATATTTGTGCGTTTACTCACAAAAATATATTTAATAACTTGAATTAAGATATAACGGTTATGAAAATCATGAGCAACCCCACCCCAACGCAAGCACACATACACATACACACAAACGCACATACGCGTCATCCCACACACCTCTCCCCCACCCAAGTTGATGATTTTGATCCTTCAGGTAAATTCACGATTGTTGTATTGAATGTGTAAGTGCTACTTTCAAAGAGCCACAGAGTGCATTATTTTCAATCTGCAGTCTAAAGTATATTATTGTATTCTTTCTACCTTTCGTCGTATTTCATGCCACTATTCATGAGCTGTGACCATGACGAGTTTGCATTTTAAAAGTACGATTGTAAGCGTTAATCTTTTAGAATGATCTGACACGCACGCACAATACATAAGAAAAATCGCCAGTTATTCGACTGTAACGTAAGAGCATTCGAAAATCATAAACCTTTTTACTTCGAAATACAATCCTTAACAGTGTCTTGGTGACATTTATGCGCAATGAGGTCTTCATATTTGGATACGTACTTCGGACATGGTAGAAATATGCAGAAATGACTTATATGTGTCACCATTAGGCATGGCATATCTAAAGTATGCAATGTGATCGATGCAATTTTCGTATGTAGCAGGTCCCCTACAAAGGATGGAGGATATTGATGTATTGAATCGTATTGCCCAGGAAATTCAGACAATAGAGACGTTACCCCATCTTTCCGATGAATATGAGGAGATCAAAGAATTTGAAGAAAATGCTGCCAGTAAAATCGCTCACGCACTAGAAACTACCCAAAATATAGCTAGCTATGGAGAGAACATTCTCGCGCGCTTAGGGGAACTCCGATTGAAACTGAACGAATCTACAGAGAGGACAAAAGCGAAAATGAGAGGAATACTTCATCTCGACCGTGAGCAAGGTAATGGTTAATTATTTTAATTACATATAACTGATCCCAAAATTCATAACTTTACTCCGTATCTGAGTCAATCTGAAAAACAACCAATTGGGATAGCTGTAGAAAGAGACAAATGTATTGCTCAACTGGTAGTGTGTGTATATCTGTCTCTCTGTATGTATGTGAGAAAGAGGGAGAGAGACAACGAGAATTGTAGTTTTAACGTAGCTTTAACAACGTTTCAATCATGTTGCTACGATGTCTGCAATGTGACAGTTTATAGTGATGTCTTGCACGTGGTCATCATGCCACTGACATGTATCCCAAGTCACATTACCCTGACACCAGGGCGACCAGTCCTAACACTAACCTCTTAATGCTGAGCGCCAAGCGTAGCACCTTTTAGTACCATATTTTAAAGTCGTTGGGATGACTTGGCCGGAGTTTGAAACCGCAACCTCCCGCATCCAAGGCGGACGTTCTAACCACTAGACCTCTGGAGCAGTTCCGAGGCGGACGCTTTAACCACTAGGGCGCAACAAGCAAGATTAACATACAAACAAGATGACGAAAAGAAGCATGATAACAATGTTTGTTGAATATAATACGGGAAGTTGTCTGAGTGGTGGTATTGTGGCAATTAACTCGAAGTAGAGCATATTAACACTGATTAATACAGTAGTAAATATGCATGCAATAAGACAGACGTACATACTGAAAGACAATGGCATTCTAAATTCTTACTTCGAAATTATGTTGTTGTTGTTGTTGGGCTTAACGCCATTTTTCAGCACATGATAGGCTATTCATGGCGGAAGTATTAATGGTGGAAGAAGAAACTGGGAATTCACCGGAAAGAACCACCGACCCACGAGAAGCTACTGGCAAGCTTTCTCGCATATCCACATTCGCCAAATCCTATACTCGAACACACGCAGACAGAGGAGAGATGGCAGTGATCCGTAACAGACAGCGCTTTAGACCACTCGGCCACTCGGGGCCTCTAGAAATTATGTAGTAGTAAAAGTGACAAGAAATCATAGCCATCATCAGAGTGATATACAGACAACAATTGTCTGCAGCGCAAATTAATAGGGAGTTAGAGATACAGAGAGACTTATGAGCATGTAAGCGAGTGGAGATGTGTATATACACTGAGTATATCAGAATATTCCTTCCAGTGAGTATTGTTTCCTACTTTGAACGGATGTACGAGTTGAACAATTAATGAATGAACCTACGGCATTCATTTATGTGAACTGGTCCTCTTATCTCGTTTTTTTTCTGGTTTTTTTTTTCTTTTATTTTTGCTTTTTTTGGAGGGAGGAGGCGGGTAACAGACATATATCCATCTTCAAAACAAAAGAAAATTGTTTCATGTGTTGATGTGTCCCACTAAGATATGTTGCATTGAGTTTTATTTCCACAAAAAAAAATGCATTTTGAAGAAAAAAAAACATTTAGTTATATACAATTGTTGGTGAGGTATTTTTTTATCCCTAGTGATTTAGAAGGGGATGTTCTTCATATCTCTGCTTCCTTGTCCGAGTCGGAACTCCTTCCATTATTTATTACAGTGATCATTACAAGAGGTTTATTATGTCATGTGTTTGCTCTATGTGTATGTATGATATATTGTTTGTCTTGTCTGCTATAGATGTTTGTGTAAGGACAACTTTTATTCCAAATCATTCTCCAATTGTAGCTGTGGTACTCTATGAAAATGACATTACGTGGAGTACTCCATATCAATAAATTTAGGTTACTGTTAAGTCGCGCTGCGGTACTCCACATTAATAATGTTGTCATTTAAGCAGGCTGTGGTATTTCATATTAATAACGTCATTGTACAACAATAACTCTACGTCATTGCTAAGTCACTCTGTGATATTTATTCCAAGTTAATAATATTATGTCCTTGTTAAATCACTCTCGGGTATTTCACATTAATAGGTTACGTAATTGTGAAATAGCTATGTGGTATTCCACGATAATAACGTTACGGCATTGTTAAGTCACTGTGGTTTTCTCTTTTAATATGCGGAAAATAACGATATACAGACATAAACCATAACCGGTTGCGTATAGCACGCAAAACATTAACCAGTTAAACTCTGATTTGTAATTGCATCAAAAAAAATCTAATCGAGATTTTTTCAATTCAGCATTTTCGCGCAGCGGCAGATTTGGGTGCATATTGCTCGCTCCTTATTGCTTATCATGCGTAAGATAAAGAACTACAAATGTACAAATATCTTCATGTAACATAATGGTCAGAATTTTATTCCTAGCGGGATCGTCAGATCCCAGCCATCTATTGGCGGTAAAGAGCCTTAAGAATCTGCAGCAAATAGAAATAAAGAAATTGAGACTAGAAGAAGCTATTACGCAGACGCAGGTAGTATGGGAAAAGCTGCAGGATGGAAATACATCAACAGCTCAAGATATCGAAGAATTAAAGGTAAGTTCACTAAATGTATATGTATTATGCAGCTATCCTTCTCTAAAAAAAACTCTCTGAAGTATGGTTTCCTTACATATCGCGTTAGCCCACCCGTATCTATGATCTACAGAAAAAATATCCATATCAAATATGTGTCATATAAAATGAAAAATCTGTAATAAACAATTTAATATTATACTGCAATATATCTCACCAAATATGTAGCATATTTTTTAAATCAAGACATATGCGTTGTTCTATCGCTTCGATAGATTTTTTTAAATCAAGAAATATGCGTTGAAGTTTTAAATTAAGACATATGCGTTGACATATCGCACGGCTAACTTGGGTATGTGAGAAAGCCTGCCTGTAGCTTATCGAGGGTCAATGGTTCTTCCAGGGGTTTTCCAGGAATCTTCCTCCACCAGTTTGCTGGCCACCATATATAGCCTATCTTGTGTTGAAAAATGGCGTAAAAGCCCTACAACAACAATTATTACCCTATCCGTTTGGGTTCAGTTGTTAGCTTTCCGAACTCACGATGGAAAGGATTTGAGTTCGAATTCTAATGTCGGACAAGCCCCAGTTAGCTACCTTGCTGTGTTCTTGGGCAATGAACTTCACCACAATTGCCTCGGCACTAAATAACCTGCTGTGCCGTAAATCTACAAAGTAAACCAAAGCTAATCTGTATTCGTTCATGTTCAAGTCTTGTTCGATTGTAAACAGTACAGATTATTATCAGATACTGTATACAAATGATTGTCCTTGTAATATACAAGAAATGTGCTAAACTATGCTCTGCCGGCAAACGATGCGATAGCATACCTGGATGAATACATGATGAGATGTTAGACATGGACAAACACTTTTCTAATTTTGTTGTCATTAGCGCGTGGGTTTCTGATGTTTTTGTTTTGTTTGTAAACGACAACACTTGCCCCTGAAAAGAAACAAACACATCTCGTTGTGACGTTGTTGTTGTTGTTGTTGTTGTTGTTGTTGTTGTTGTTGTTGTTGTTGTGGAGTTTAACGCCATTTTCATACACAAAATAGGCTATGCATGGTGACCAGTATAAATGGTGGAGGAAGAGTTAGGGAAAACCCTGGAAAGTACCACAGACCCACGAGAAGCTACTGACAAGCTTTCTCACTTACATATATATGCCGAACCTTCGCAGACAGAGGTGAGATGGCAGTGATCCGTAACGGAGAGCTCTTTAGTCCACTCGGAGCCCCTTCGATATGAAATATATGTAAACGAACGCAGAGCCATAGCAAATAACTAAATTGACTACTGCGGCGATAAAAAAGTCACGAGTAAACTTTCTATGGAGAGTTATTTCTCTTTATCTGTAAGTTGTTAAGAGAGATTAGCTGATTATTAGGAAAGAAAAGATTAGTTTTAATGTATTGTTTAATGTACAAATTAATTATTTTTTCATCATTCCTACAATATACAACTTGTTAGTGACAGCTAATGCTCTCGGTCTATTCATTTCCTGGACATTTTTTATATCACTTCCTTCTTGCAAATACAATGTTTGGGTTTTAACCATTGAACGATATTTGTAATGTCCGCTATACCGCCATCAACTGCTTCGTTAATTGTTTGTTCTTTGTCAAACAGGATTGGTATCTATCCATTTAAATTCACCTGACGGTGAAACGGAATAACTTGTACTGGACACAATGATGGAGGCAGTGATAGACAAAACGGCAGATAATTACTATTTCTACTGGCATTTTTTTTTTGTTTTAAGTCGTTTATGGAAACTTAAACAAAAGGTATAAAATGGGGATGGTATTTCAGAAACTTATGATTTAATTATTTGTTCCTTTAGATGTGCTGTATGTATAGAATCTCAGAAAGCATTATATTGTTAGCCTCTACTTTTCATTAGATATTTTGTATTAATGTTCTGTCATTTATAATATTCTCGTTTCTTTTTTTCATTAAACGTATCCATAGCAACACAATTTCCAGGCAGCAAACATTTTTATGTTTTGTTACATTTGTACAAATTGTTTTTAAATTGAATCACATGCTCAAATATTTAATAGCTATTTGGTAATAAAATTTCGTTGCCAGAAAAAAACGCAAATTTTAATGAGCTAATTTATCCTTCGTTATGAATTCATGAGGAAAAAAAGGAGACAGAATATATTCGCGATGATTTTGCAAGTGATTTTATTTGTACATATTAATTTTAAATATTATTTACTTGCATCTTATTCCTGAGATATATGCGGTCAGATGAAGAACTCATATGAAGTACCGACTTCCATTCCCTACCATATTTTTAATTCTGACGCTTTCGTTGTTATATAACTATCAGGCACATTTTATTATCATTAGTCATACATGCACATGCTTGAAAGACAAGCTGACAGTGTATGGTAATGGAAATATATATTGAAGTTTTAAATAATTGATTTATTTCAATAACTACATATTGTAAGACCGCTCCGATGGCCTAGTGGTTACAGCGTCCACCTTAGATGCCATAGGTCGCAGGTTCGATCTCTGGTCGCGTCATACCAAAGACAAAATATGGTTCTAACAGCTGCCCAGATTAGCGCTCAGCATTAAGAGGTCAGTCTTAGGACTGGTCGGCTTTGTGTCGGGATCATGTGAATGGATGGGATGTCATGCCACATGTCTGCGGCATAAGGCCCCAGTGCTAAACATCACTATAAACTGTCCCAATACAGACGTCGTAACGATATGACTGAAACATTGTTAAAGCTATGTTAAAATTCTAAACAACACACACACGCACATACACACACATGCACATATTGTATACATAATAATCATCAATGTTGAAAGACAAGCTGATAGTGTATGGTAGCCTTATAATAATAATCATAATAATACTTTCAATCATCATCAATCTTGTACACCTGCCAATGTTAATGTTAAAGATTTTCGGATCAGTACTGTATATCATAAAGCCGTACTGCTTAATTTTTTATGCAGGGTACCATCAACTTTTGGCTAGAAGAGAGGGAAGTGAGTTACAGGGTTGAGCAAGAGATGCTGACAGAGGAGAAAAGGAAGAAAGATGAGGAAGAAAAACGAAGAAAGGAAGAGGAAAGGAGGAGGAAAGAGGCAGAAGAGGATGAGAGGAGAATGCAAGAGGCTGAAATCATGAAAAGATTGCAAGAAGAAGAAAGGAAAAAGAAAAAAGAGGAGGAGGCAAGAAAACTTGAGGAAGAAAGGCGACAAAAAGAAGCCCACGCCATTGAAAATGATGAGATAAAAATGAAAGACCCTGCTAACTGGATGACCTTCACGTAACTTCGACTTTTGTTTCCTATTCGCATTTATTTATAAGAGAACGATTACTTAGATGCGGGAAGAGTGGGTTAAAGTTCGACAGCATGATCAATGAATAGTCTTTCTCCTCAATGTATAAATGAAAAGACATAGTCTGCTTACATTTCATCATGCAAAAGCGATGACGGTAACGAAAGAAAATCGTCAGTGTTTACATGAATTAATTTATGATATGAAATATGTAAATCTTTATAACATGGAAAATTTGAAATTTGTATCGTAGAAAAAGATTAAACTCTTAAAAAATGAAACTGAGATATTCAAATATTTGACGAATGAGATAAGATTATATATATATATATATATATATATATATATATATATATATATATATATATATATATATATATATATATATATATATATATATATACCAGACAGAACAGACTGTGCTATTCCTGGATTCTGTAGTAGAATCTTGATAATAGTGGGCAAAAATTATAGTTTAATACAAACAATATTATCATACAGGTTAGAGAAATTAAATTTGTACTCTACGGAGTTTCGAAACCAGGTCCGCGAGTAAATTGCACCCATCGCATTGCCTGCACGTACCAACCCATATACCGTCACGACTAAGCACGCATCACCAAAGAATTTACAAGACAGTTATGCATGATCTTATGATTATCACTATTATACGTTGTTGTTTTCTTTTGTGGTTGTGTCTTTTTACAGCTTTGAAGACGGCCAAAGATTTGCATCTGTTTGGAAAAGCTTACCACTTTAACTATCGTCATTTACACAAATTGTACGTTAGAAGCATGTGTCATATTTGTTCTCAATATAGTACTGATATGACACCTGATAATAATGTTCAGATCTTTACAGGAACATGTTAAGGAGTTGACACACTGACTGCTTTTAATCGCATGTTTATGTGCAAATGGGATCTTTGCGTGCTAATGATTTTGTGAATAATTCTTCACTAAACGACAGGAGCAAAAAGAATTGACACCACGTATGCGTCGAACTGTAAGATGTAAAGTAACGCTTAAAAATCAGGTATTTTTATCTTTTGATCAACTTATGTGTTCACCTTTTGCACCACTTTTTATATCATTATTTTTTTTCCAAAGAAGGAATTAATTCATATTAGTCAATCATTCTTTCACTTTTCCAATCCAAGATAGACAAATAATTACTTACCGAGATATAACTAGAATCTGTCTTTACCTTCAGCTACAAGAGGCCGGACGAAGATCAGGATGGCTACCATCACGGAGTTTGTTGTCACATCTCAGTCTTTAAAGGAACACTGTCTGAAAATGATATCGAGTGCACGACTTTTGAGCAGTGGAAAGAAGGGGACATAACCATTAATATGGGAGATAAATTACTTAGTTCCCTTATACAAGTGAAGTTGAAGAACAGCTGCACAGATCATCGGGTAGTAATGGCAAATTGTTTTATTCTTCTTAGTAGTACTAGTAACATTCGTTGTAGTAGTAGTAGTAGTAGTAGTAGTAGTAGTAGTAGTAGTAGTAGTAGTAGTAGTAGTAGTAGTAGTAGTATTTGAGTTAGAATAAGTTTCAGGAGTAATAATATCAATGGGTTTTGTAGTTATTTTTCGTCGCCGTTTTAATTAGTAGTTGCAGCGGCAGTAGTAGCAGTGGTAGTAGTACCCGCGACAGCAGTATTAATAGTAATGATGAGCCATATAGCTGTCACAGCTTAAGTTTTGTGAAGAAGATATGTAGCTTTCGTAACTGATATTGCAATCGTTCAGGTCATCATTGTCGTACATCCGGAATTAGTAGCAGCTGTGATGAGGTCGATAACGTCAATCGGTTGAGGTTGGAGTTAAATTTCAAGGAGGAATAAAAGGAAAACTAGGAAGAATTGTAATTGCCGGTATATGTATCGTTAGCACATTTATCATCAGCATTATCCTTTTCTTGAAATTTAATCTTATTGCTAGTTACTCACACAAACACACACACACACACACACACACATATATATATATATATATATATATATATATATATATATATATATATATATATATATATATATATATATATATATATATATATATATATATATATATATATATCGAGAAAGAGAGATAACCTTATTGGTTGTATTAATTTAACAAGTTAAACTTACTGAAATTCATACAGAATTTATCAAAAATCTATGTTCGAAGGGGTTCATCAAAGTATCTACATAACAGTTACTGCCAAGCATTTGTTCGTTCATTTTAGAGTGTTACTTTCTTTGGATCATTCATGATTAATTGTTTCTTGAAATTGCTACTAGAAACATTTAATATAAATTACATATATTACGTACAGTTTCCGATCCGAGTGTACGTTCACCATTGCAACGTGACAGACACTCATAGTGATGAGGTGTTGATCAAAGCTTCAATAGACGACAAAGACTGGGAAGAACATCGTCCTGTGCCAGCACTTGCCAATGATAACATCCTGGTAACTTGTTAGGATAAACATTTTTTTCTCACCTCCATATGTTGTCATAAACTCTCTCTGGTAACGAATGACTCATTAACAAGGCTAAGGTCAGGTTAATATTTTTGCTGATGTTAAAATCGGAAAAATGCATCGACTTTTGCTTGTTATGTCTGATATTTTCTACCCAGTCTGGATTTTTCCAATATAGATTCTGAGTGTAGGAAAATAATGGAATGTCAGATTTGCTTCAGACGTTATGTAGAATACGTTAACTACGAAAATCCGGGGAAACAAAGCCATGCTTTACGACTGTTTCCATATATGTAACAAGAAATCTCTTTTAAAACATAATTCCTGCATCCATCTATCTATCTATCTATCTATCTATCTATCTATCTATCTATCTATCTATCTATCTATCTATCTATCTATCTATCTATCTATCTATCTATCTATCTATCTATCTATCTATCTATCGTCTCACACAGCATACAAAATATCAAACATCTTGCATGGTGCTTTTTGTTTTCAGAATTTGCACTTCGCCGGCATTGAGGTTCATAAATTTCAAACGATAAGATTGGTCGCCATCGCTAGAGTTCGATGTCAGGAGATTCTAGCCGGCATACCTGGCTTTAGCTCCTTATCTCAATATGATAAGAACGTAAGGATTGTAGTACCAAAAGATGGATTCTCCAAACCGACAAGATTGATATTAGGGGTAAATATATCCTTTTATTGTGCCTGGAATAAAGGTGGTTTATGCAAACCAAATATTGTTCTTTTGTGTGCAGAGGCGTAGCTATGATATTTTGCGCCCGGGGACGTTCTATAAAATTGGCGCCCCAGCCCTCTTCCCGTTTAATCATTTTTTTTTTTACTTATTGTAATGTAACGTTGTAAGCCTCATTTTGGCGCCCTGTACCTTGGCGCCCGGGGATATATGTACCTCCCTGCCCCATTCCTAGCAACGCCTCTGTTTGTGTGCTCATTGTTAAGGTTTGTTTTGTTATTGATGTTTTCTTCTGGGCTAAAATATAATCCCAACACGCTCCGATTTATCTTTGAGACCATCGCTCTGATGAAAATAGACTAGGGTACGCATACCTCAGTGAATGTATAACCCCAGTATGTGCATGTTTTTTTTATTGACGCTTGGTTCGAAGACTGTAGGAGTATGATTTCCAAACTCATTGCATTATATATTTTACCAAACACAATTACTTTGCAAATTAACATGAGCTGTTCAAAGCATGTACTGCTTTCCTCAAAACCCAAATAAAGTAACATATGTTGATTAATCATTTTAGTCCCACGTGTGTTTCGAAAGCTGATATTTTTTTGTTATACGTACCATCAGAATTTCAGGCACCCATAGTCAGACAAAGCGATGCATTTTGTGTTTGTGTCTGTTGTTGTTTTACCAACCCAATAATATGAATTTGTTGGTATTTTTTGTTTGATTTTTTTGGGGGGGAGGTAACTTTCGGCATTATGAAATCTGTCGTTTGGTTAGCGAAAGGAAAGGTAAATGGGACACCATAAGTATATTATCGTTCTAAACATACCGACCAAACTCTATTCACACTGGAATGTACACGGTCGTTGTAATTACTCACTCTCAGGCTTTTTGAATAACTGGTACATGTATTCGTAATCAGTCACTTAATTGGTTTGATTGTTTTTTCCCTCGCCTGATATATTTGCCTTAAGTGGAAATCAAATCATAGACTTGATTTCCACTTCATACATAATAACGAGAATACATATTTCTTTTAATAAAAACATTGCATCAAAGACCATGTCCTGTTGAAATTTGACTGAAAATGATATAAATATAAATGTGTATATCACTAGATAGAACAGTGCAAAATGACCAAATTGCGGGACACTTGACTTTGACTATTGCTAGCGATGAGTGCATAAATGTGTTGAAGTTATGGTTAATATTTATTATTGTGAAATAATGTTCAAGTAATGGTGGATTTAATGTGGTGTTTGCTACTTTGTGTTCACTACTTTGGAAGTAGATGTTCAAAGTAGTCCTAAAGTGGGGCTATTGAAAAGGTCAAGTGTGAGCTATCCGGCATACAGGACACGATGACCGTCCACGTACATGAATTTGACAAATAGACCTTTCAGTCAGAGATGACATACAGGGCCAACAAGAGGGCAAGTGGGGATATATTCCAGGTGCTAAATACTGGGGTCGGGACCGAGCACCATAACTTTATATAAAAAAAATTGTTTGAACAAAATCTAGGACAAGCCTTGGTGTTTCCTACCACAGAGTCCGTGATCGCTCTCTGTATGGCCATGATGACATGATGTGTTTTTATTGTTTTGCTACCTTTTTGTAAATATTTGTGTTGTTGTACCCACCAGTGTCGTATTTTCAAATTGTAAATAAAAGTAATTTTCCTGAGTTTCTCCTCTGGTTATACTGCCTATTTAAAAAGGGCCTTGTACATCTTAGACATTGTTTCAAAATCTTTAATTCCCTTTATTTTTTGTGTACGTTTGATGGGCTATAGAGTATGCAGTTTGACCTTACTTTAAATGTGCACCTCTCAAAAACAAACTGCTAGCTCCGCATGGTCATGTTCATTTCCTGAACTTCAGATGTGACTTTATAACTATGAGCCGTTAATTGTTTTACGTTTTACATATTAGGTACTTCCTTCGTTGCACTTTCAGAAGCTAGTATTAATAGCTGCTAAAATGATGTAGTTTAGACTAATTCATGATGATTTGTTGTGCATAAGAGAGCAATCGTTTTAATTAGCTCCACCCTTAAATCATGTAGTTTTCACAAGTTCAGCTACAACACATGAAAATTAACCTGTACAAATATTCTCACCATTGTGCATGTTGCAAATGTAAAAATTTTCACCTTACACCACAACTGTCTTAGAAGTTCATAATATCTCTAGAGCGCCCCATTAAGGAGGTTTCACAATAAATTTAAAGTGTACTAAAACTCTTATTGGACAAACTTCAGATAACAGGTGGGTGATAGTATCATGCCCTTTGTATTAAACTGTAACAGCGGTATCGCTCACTTCGTTTATTCGTCCGAGATATGATAAGTTTGAAATGCGTCAAGAATGACACTAATGTAACATTTATGCGCATTCACAAAGACTACCTAACAAACGCGAAGGATATGTGACTTTGAAAGAACTGCGTGAAGATGGGCAGCTACTCTATTTTTCCCTTGACGTTTTCTTGGCAGACCTTTAGTGTAGATAGTTCATCGTACGACACAATCCTTCCAGAAGTGACTGCGTGTTTGCCAAGATATCAGCCACAAGAAGAAGTACCAAAATGATTTGTTTCATTTAATCTAAAACAGTATTTTTCGCATTAAATCTTATATAATTTTCTTCTTATTATCATTTTGTTCTCAAAGATTCGACATATTAGGGAGAGCACCATCAACTATGCCGTTCAGAATTATGACAATTGTCGTAATGTTCGGTCAGTGGGTCCGCTTATCACCATATCGTGTCAATATCAATCAAGAAAGGACCTTACCATTGACCTCATCAAGCGCAAACAAAGTGGTAAGAGTTTTCACTTACTTTGATTTATTGGATATTTATCATCCGTAAGTCACAAACTGAAATCGCATACGATTTGCGGGGTCCTGCTACTGAGATAATATACGACATCGAGTGAAACGTCCAAAATAAGAAACTAATTTGTACATTAAATCTAATTATATTATATAAATGTGATTTTGTTTTGAAGCAAGCACAAACAGCGAAAATGAAATGTTTATTTCGAGATAATTTACCTAAAATGAGTTAAAGGTCAAAGCTACATTGATATAAACAATTTAATCTGAGTAAGTCCATGATATGCTAATGATGGAGCAACTTAAATTGTGTGATTAAAATGTGCAGAAAGCTATTAGATTCATATCGATTGATATTTCATTAACAACAGCTTTACTGGTGATTGGTATATTATAATGTAGCTACAGTCGTAGCAGGAATATGTGAATGCAAGTGAATATACTTTTTCTGTTTGGCATATGTCTGATTTACATGGAAAGTGTATGCTATATTGGAATCCCTTATCTCAGTAAATTTTACGTGGTGAAAGTCTTCATGTAAATAACATAGTAACAAAAAATGATTGAAGTATATGATTTTAAAAGCTTTTTTGAAGGCACATTTTTTTACCTTTTTTAGATAGAAAAATGACAGACTCAGGGAAATGGTTTTATGTCTTCAAAGCTAATGAAGAGCCGTGGCGATTAGCTGATACAGAACACACTGACAAGAAACTCGATGCTTCTATCAAACTTCCCCGCCTCAAAGCTACTTACATGTACGTATTACCCAACATTGTATTTTTGTAAGATCGCAAGTGACCTTTGATACCAAAGTAAAGGACTTGAAAGACTTTAATTAAATACGGTTGATATGTTGCAGTTTGTACAAAATGAACTCTTTGATATGCGTATAAGAAGAACGAACTATTATTATATATTTACCATCAAAATAGTGTTTCGCTTGACAAATCAGCTTAATTTAACTATTTGGTACTAAACGCTATATCTACATCACTTTGTCTTTATATTTAACATCTACATGACACATTCTCTCATAATTATACAGACGCATGCATCAGCGAGAGAGGATGCATGGTACTGTAGGAAAATCTGCTCTGGTTAATCGTGCCTGTTGTTAACTGGAAGTACTCAATTGAAAATCCAAACAAAACTAAGCCCGACTAGATACATTGCCACCTGAGACATCTCTATGTAACACACAAACGGATAGCTGAAATGCCTAAAATGTAAATTTCAAATTTGCATTAAAAAATTGACTTTTAAAATATTTATGCTTTATAAAACGACTTCTACACATATATATATTTGCCGTGTTTATTCCATGAGTTTCTTTGAAAACGAGAAATTGTTAGCCTTTAAACATAAACTTGTATTAGTAGAGGTAGATTACATATTCCCATCGTTTGTGCTACTAAAGCTTTATACTCCATTAAGTGCACACATTGAACAGTTCAGTCCCTTTTCCAGTTTGTCACATATTTCATGAAATAGTGTATTGATAGCCAATCCACTTGAAGTTTATTTTCCTGTAATTTTATTTATTTTTAATTACTTCGTTTGTCTTTGGTGGGGTTGCTTTCATCTTAAAGGTTTCAGCATAATTAAATGTATGATAAATGCACTAAACGCACGTGCATTTAACTTTGGTATGTTAGTGGTTATCACAACTTAAAATTATGTTAATTTTACCATATTTTTTTAAAGACTGATGGAGATAGAAGCGCGCCTTGGCACACACCAAGATGAAATATTGAAAGCGGCGGAAGAATTGCACTACTACATCAATGGCTTTATTGTCCGTATGATAGCAAAGCAGAAAAAGACCGACCCAACCATGTTGATAGTACAGTGTGTTCGAAAAGAGCTTGTCTCCTCCCGCTTGGAAGAATTGGAGAAACAAGGTTACACACTAGGTCCAGATATCTCAAAAGACTATCTAGTTATGGAGGATCAGCGAATAAAACTAATGACCAAGGGCAATATCAAGATAGTAGGAGAGTCTCCAGACAAGGTTAACACCTTATCTCCCTCATGATTCACGTTATTTCCATCTCTGTCTTAGAATGTTTTTATTAATTCTTTTAATTTTATTTTAG
>JAEAOA010000302.1:272500-468838 GCA_016746295.1 Potamilus streckersoni
CATCAATATATCTGCTTATTGATTGTCTAATTACATTGCATGTCATTTCAGATACGTTCTGAACAATAAACTCATTTCAATTGATACATTATTATCACAATGGGGCTAAATATTTATGGACATTTTATATGATGTTTGTTTCGTCTTTATTTTACATGTCTAAGGTATATTGTACTTTTACAGAATTTGGACAAAAAACACATTTTCTATATAGCTGTCAAGAAAGGAATTTGAAGCAGGATTTATACACCCTCTTTCACGTCAACTTGACTTGTCTGGTGTCTTGATATGGTACATATAAAGGCAAAGGACAAACAACCATTGGAATGAATGTCAACAACGATGGTTATTACAGACATACGACATTCGATGATACATTCAGCAATTACTTGCATACATGACATCTTTCATATCCCATCAAACACGATATGTATTAAGCAAGATCTGTAGTTAACATGAACGGACTGAATCGGCATAAACCTACTCGTAGCGGTAAATACGAAATTGGCAAAACGAGAACACTCTTGTGGACATATCCACATTCACACATAGAGCATGCCGTTTCTTGTCTCGTTTTTGAAGTCCACCAGTGTCCGTTTTATTTTTACATAATTGCATGAAGTTAAATGCACTGATTTTCAATAAATTACACCTCTTGTAAACTTGATCTACAAGAAATAATTTATGTAATTTTTGTTATGCAGGTTCTCTCTCTCTCTCTCTCTCTCTCTCTCTCTCTCTCTCTCTCTCTCTCTCTCTCTCTCTCTCTCTCTCTCTCTCTCTCTCTCTCTCTCTCTCTCTCTTTTAGTATGTACCTCTGCACAGAAAGCATGTAATATAAGTTTCAATGTTTATTGATGTCTCAAAATAAAATTATTCGCAAATGCCAAGCTTATGTGACAAACCAATTTTTAATAATTATGATATTTTAAGCAAATTTCATTAGTAGTTTCGTTTCTAAGTGACACGCAAGGATTGCGACATATACGAAAATATTAGGTAAATGTATGTGATGGGTGCCTTAACTAAAGTATATGGTATGTGTGAAAATCATATTGAATACAATGGGTTAATACATAAAAGTAAGTAACTACGACATGAAAATCTGAGAGAAAGAAAATAATAACAAATTTGGCTAAAATAGTACCTCCATTGTTTCTGTGAAAGAGTAGGATTTAGACACAAACAATGTTAATACAGGGGGACACGAGTGTTTGTTTTTTCTTAACCATCATTACCTTTTACCTAAAGAAGCAAACCTTTACTTCGTCTCTTTTAATCAATTTTTTTTCATAATGTGAGCTATCTGTTTCATTGAAGAAACTGTTAAGCTCATCTGCTGGGCTATTACTAAACGAAGGTGATGTTAAGCTGTAAGGCGTTTTCCTGCATATAAATAATTATTACCGATTTAAATCTGATTTGACCTTAAATGCGCCAATATTCATTTTATCAGTTTAGTATACCAATACATAAGTAATTATGGAGACATTAAAGAACAAAGTTATTTCTAAAATGGACCTTTTATAACGTTGGTCAAGTTTCCTAATTTGTCTCTTTATATACTGGAAATAATGCCGAATAATGCATTTTAGCAATCGTTTGAGCGGTGACACTCTTTTGATAACACAGTTACGTTGCAGGTTAGATCATGAACATAGGCTATGACAGATAATTTTACGACGATATCGGAGAAACGTGGATGACAGAAAGCAAAAGTAACATTGAACAATAACTATAGCTGCCTACAAGTGCACTCAAACTACAATCGAGGAAATTGTATTTCGCAGTTGCAACACAAGATTTATATTTCACTCAAGCTCTGTATTTTAGAGAGTATGCTGCGAGAAAATAAAACATAATTTACAATGCAGAATAACAGACAAACATGGCAAAAGAGGGGAAAGAATTCTTTAAAATTGCTTACGTAAAGCTGAATATAAAACTGGAGTAATTTAGGAAAGTACGTCAGTTTTACCTTTTCTGGCAGGGTTAAGGAAAGATAAAAAGTCAATATCACAACTTAAACTTTACTACAAATTATAGTTATATGAAGCAATCGAAGAATGAAAGGAAATGTGTTAACGAAACAACAATCCCGTTGATGAATGAAAGAAAATGTGTTGATAAAACAACAATCTCAGTTCTAAAATTTCCCTCATACGCGTCTTCCTTGGTCCTGTGCCGAACCCATATATGATGCCGCTACCATTCTTGGACAGCTTCACTATATACATAAAGATATCCTTATTGAAAGAGTCTATTGGTTATCCGATAGCATTATCTTTCCTTGAATCAAAGAGATGCATCAAAAAGCATGTTGACCAAACCATTTATCAGTTTGCATTAGTCTTAACTAGTATTCTAACAATAAGAGAAAAGGTACGTACGCAATTTATTTATACATTTGGACTCAACTAGCAGGCAAATTCGTTTATTATTCATCATAATGGAAATTAAATAAAAAAAATTGTAAAACATTTAAATTATTCGCACTAACTTAATAATTTGTATTTTTGTTTCTAAATTATGACAATATACATTATTATATACAAATGGCTCTCGTGAATTTTCCTTCCTGTTTTATGTCTATGTTTTACGTCAGAGCTGCTAGAGAGTATATTACGGGTATCAACAAAGTTTACCTGGATGCATAAACTGACATTTCATTTCCTGTAAGTCCAGAGAGAGAGAAGAGGGGGGGTAACCTATCGCATACCAATATCGTCTTAATGTGTCAATAATTTCAGGCAAAATTTTACTGAAACATGTATTCAATGCTAGCATTATTATATCACAGATCAACTCAGTCGTAGACTCGATGATCTTCCGTTTTGTTTTGTTTGCTGTTTTTGTGTTAAAGTTATAGCAAGACTATTCTATATATAATGCAAAATTAAGATAAGTATCAATTAAACTAATAAGATATAAGCGATAAAAATGGGACATCGTTGTAAGGATTAGTATTATCCATGAATGTATGTGTAAATTACAAACCAGTCTATTATATTTGTTCCAATGAATAACGGCACAGTGCTTCCTTACTACCGTGTTCAGGTGTCACTAATGGCGCTGGTGTACTCTATGTTTCAGAAACGTGGCTACTGATAAAAGTTTACGAGAAAGGGAATTATGATTTCCAGCATGCAGGATTAAGTTATGGTGAGCATCAAACAGGAAGATAAATGCATGATTCATCACAATATTTTGCAACTATATAAAATGGTACCCTTTTTGTATTTACAATCCTGAATGATATATCATCATGCGTATGTATCACAGTTCTAGAAACAAAGTTATTTTTTATTGATCATTGTCACTATATGCCTGACATATTCTTTAAGACCCATGGAATTTTGCATGGTCTCTAACACTCCAAGGAGATCATTAAAAACGTCCAACCCACTGTTGATGACCGACTCGGACACACGCCATTTACATAACATCATGACCGCTTCCTTCTCACTTGAGCCTTTGCTAACGTTCTTGCATGCTGTAATATCGTCTTCAGAGATTCCCAGATTTCTAGCTAGTGAACACCAATCGTTTTCTATTTTCTTGGCCATCTCAAGCATGCAATTATCCGACAAATAATCTAAAGAAAAGAAACAGCAACATTAACCGCAGTTGTTCAATGTATTTCGTGTTCTAAGAAAAAACATTTTATAAAAGTCAGTTTTTAATTATTCTGGTTAAGTATATATATATATATATATATATATATATATATATATATATATATATATATATATATATATATATATATATATATATATATATGTAGATGCAATAAACTGACGACGAACAGTACGAAACTAGTAACTAGCTAGCCTAAGCGCTTTCGACTCTTAATGAGTCTTTTTCAAAGGCAAATACAAAACATAGTTACGACAAACAAATAAACACAAAAACGTTGCGTTTGTAAACCTCTACATTTCTATCTTCACATGTGCTAAAACTATAAATACAACCAGCTTGTATAGACTAGTTGCGGAAACTGAAAACGTTGTATAATTCCCTAAAAGTCTACAAGCCAAAGCGACATCTATTTTTACTTTGTGTACATATGTAACGCAGATTATATCCCGGATATTTGGTTCTATACCGGTTATTCTTATAGTAAAAATTGAAGGATAAGAAGATTTAGAAAATGTTAAATTCTACTAGTGCATAGTTTTCATTTTCTAGTCTTCTTGGTTTAGACCGCTTGGTTTCAATGTTCTAAATATCCGGGATATAATCTGCGTTACATATGTACACAAAGTAAAAATAGATGTCGCTTTGGCTTGTAGACTTTTAGGGAATTATACAACGTTTTCAGTTTCCGCAACTAGTCTATACAAGCTGGTTGTATTTATAGTTTTAGCACATGTGAAGATAGAAATGTAGAGGTTTACAAACGCAACGTTTTTGTGTTTATTTGTTTGTCGTAACTATGTTTTGTATTTGCCTTTGAAAAAGAGTCATTAAGAGTCGAAAGCGCTTAGGCTAGTTAGTTACTAGTTTCGTACTGTTCGTCGTCAGTTTATTGCATCTATTATAATTAATCCCTGACAAACGTGATCCCTTGGTGGATCCAGTACGCTTGGGAGGGTTGTTATTCGCCATATGATTTGTATTCTTTATATATATATATATATATATATATATATATATATATATATATATATATATATATATATATATCATGTGACATTGTATTGCATAATTTTAGTCTATTGTCAATTGTAATTCTCACTTTTCTTTACCGATTTAATTCCTGTAAGTTGATCACGTCGTTTTCGCTTTAAATTTACAGCTTTGCTTGTACATTTATGCTTTCGTTCGTCTTTTTTTCTAGTGAACGTTATATTATTATATTATACATTCTGCTGCAAAATACCTGAATGAACTGTCAATAACTGTCTTAATCTTTGATTTATTTTATGGAGACAGTATGCATGCACCATTTCTCCTGGACACAAAACGTAGACCAAGCAAAGTAGTCTACGTTTATAACGTCTTAAGCACATACAAAGCTCATGCAGATTAATTTTATTGAAGCGAAATCTTATATAACACACAAATAAACAAATGCCGACTAAATGTAATTTGTTTAGGTTTATCTAAGTACTGCACAAACCTGATAACAAAACGAGATCACAACTTATAAAGAAGAAACTTATGAATAAGAAACACACAGACAAATTGTAAAATCATTCAAATGGCATAAATGTAAAGTGAATATAAGGTAAATATGGATAAAATTATGTCGACTGCAGCAATGTGGGAATTAATATAACTGTTTAAAAGATTGTACTATAAGGAAATAAAACGAGTGAGGTGTGGACCTGGATCGTGGATATGGATAAATTAAAATCTACTTTTCTATACATGACTTACTCATCTGGACATGGATATAGTTCAGTCTACTTTTACACAGGACTTGTGTTGATATGGACAAGTTTACATGTATATCTACACAGGACTTATGTTGATATGGACAAGTTTACATCTACATCTACACAAGACTTATGTTGATATGGGCAAATTTACATCTACATCTACACAGCACTTATGTTGACATGGACAAGTTTACATCTACTTCTACACATAACGTGCGACTTACGTCTATACTGATATATCTAAATTTACTTCAACATAGGACCTGCTCAGGTTCAAACGGTCAAATTTAAATCTGCTTCTACACAGGACTTACTCATGTGGATATGGACAAATTTCTCACACTCGTCAGACAGTGTCATCTTATGGCAATCTTGAAGAGCCCGTAGTATTGGCTTGATCTGTATATACAATACAGTTTTAAAAAAAAATTTGCAAACAACAAACAAATGGCTTACTTTTGCGGCGGAGACATATTTTATATTAACAATAAAACACATAATACAAGACTTTACGACAATGGTAAGGCTGACATGAACAGTTCTTAAACTGTTTCTAGTATATTTAATACATGCGCTATCACGCACACACACATACACATATATATATATATATATATATATATATATATATATATATATATATATATATATATATATATATATATATATATATATATATCCATTCATTTATTTCTTCTTTATGAAAATATATCATAAAAAACAATACAAAGGCCACAAATACCGACAAGGAATCCACCATTGAGATGGTAAAACTAGATGGACACAGGTTCAACATGTACACAAATTCCCATTTATATTATTATGTCATTCGCAATTGGATTTGATGTACAAAGTGAGTAAACCTCAGTACCCATCAAAAGTACTACATCGCATAGTATGTCTTACTCTGAGTAGATCAACATATTATATGAAGCCCCTGGTCATCGATTGTTATAACACTCTACACTTCTTCATTTGTATTATGTGATCTGCTTGCGCCCCCCCCCTCGGCTTTTGGTTATAAATCATATTGATTACATTCTAAACCACAAAGGTTATCAAGGAAGGCATACTTACATATATAGGTGTGTGTGTCTGTGTGTGTATTGTGTGATTTGGATATTTAAGGTAGCTTTAACAATGTTTCAGACATATCGCTACGATGTCTACAGTGGCAGTTCATATCGATGTCTAGTACACAGGCGTTATGCCGCAGACATATGGTAACAAGTCCCACACAGTTAGGTTATCTTGACGCAAGAGCGACCAGTCCTAATATAACATCGTAATGTTGAATGCATAGAAAGGCCGCTCTTTCATAGATGTGTCTTAAAAGGTGTGGATGCACTACATCCATCATCTGGTTTTTTGTTTTTGTCATTTAGTCAGTGTTCTCCTTTAAGGTACTTTTAAGAATCATCAGATACAGTAAACGCATATATTTGTTTAAACGCAAGAAACACTGCGTCCTGTTACCTTATCTTCCTGAACAGGTTTGGATTTCATCCAGTCTTGCAGGATTATCTCACAGATCTGGCATTCATTGTTGGGTGTTTCACATCGAGTGGCCGCCCTACGCCGGATATTGTCCATGTCTCTGCGGGAACCTAGACTGGGACGAAAGTATCACAACAGCAAGAAAGCCATGAAGTTGCTAATAAATCAAACTTCCAGTTAGATGTCTCTAAATTAAGCTAATATAATTGTGAAACATCATTAATATAATCAGGAGTATTTGTGTATTTATGAATAACACTATTAAATATCTCTCATTTAGGTTGCCCAGCATAGGATCTGATTGTTAGAAAATGTTGTCAAGTATTAAACTAAAAGCGCAATGCTGACGAGTCTTAGCTATATTCGTCAGTGCTTATAAATGTGATACTACTTGTTGAGAAAATACTAGATACTACGATCATATTATGTTGCAAAATGCCAATTTCTACTAAATATGACGGTCGTCTTATATTATAAAACAATTTAATTAAACGATGTCACCAGAAACATGTGCATCAAATGCAGGAATTAGTGCGTGGTCTCGTTCAAGAAAGTTATTCGTCTATCAGGAGGTAACACAACATATGGAAACAACAATACCTGAATATTACTTGTAGCCAGGTGTCATCTTTTGCTTGAGTCGTCAACTTCATTGCTAGGAACTTTGCCAGAGTAGTTACTGAATACAAAGTTTTATTGTAGATCACATTATATTCACCTTATTTTACAATTGTCGTACTGAATTTCCTCCTTGTAATATTATTAGACCCTTCTCTTAAAAATCAAACACATTTAATTTTTCAATGTCGGTTTCGTTTAGGTGCGTTTTAATTGCATTTAATTTCACGATCTATGAAACACATGAAAATGCCCAAGGTTTTGCAACTGCTTTCTGTCTTGATGTTTTCTTAGAAAAAAAATTCGTTTTTATAACTAAATAATTAATAGAATTATAAACATAAATTATACATTTCTTAGCAACTATAATCATAAACACAATATAAATATATTAATTAAACTTATCATCGGAATGCTAAAGAATGTGAAGATGGCAAAGAAAAAAGCAGACAAACAAATATGTTTCAACTGTGTCCAATAAACTAAATTTCTACTTACGATAGTGAGGAAACCGAATGCGGGCTCTCGCTGTCCTTGGTCGATCTATGACTCTCTGGAAGCATTAGTTTATGAAGGTATGTTTTCTATATATATGTTTAGGACAACACATATATGTAAATGAGCGGATTAAATATTCACATTAGCAATCTCGGAACGGACATTCCAATATATATATATATATATATATATATATATATATATATATATATATATATATATATATATATATATATATATATATACAATAAACAGACGACAAACAGTGCGAAACTAGTAACTAACTAGCCTGAGTATTATGACTCTCAATGAGTCTTTTTCAAAGGCAAATACAAAGCATATATAAAACAAAAAATAAACAAAAAAAACATGTTTGTAAACTTCTACATGGCTGTCTCCACATGAGTTAAAACTATAAGTACAACCAGCTTGTATATACTTGTTGCGGATATACAAGCTGGTTGTATTTATAGTTTGAACTCATGTGGAGACAGCCATGTAGAGGTTTACAAACACAACGCGTTTGTGTTTATTTGTTTGTCGTGTATATGTTTTGTATTTGCCTTTGTAAAAGACTCATTAAGAGTCGAAGGCGCTCAGGCTAGTTCGTTACTAGTTTCGCACTGTTCGTCGTCAGTTTATTTCATCAATCTTAATCATTCCCTGACACACGTGATCCCTTGGTGGATACAGTGCGCTTGAAAGGTTTATTATTCGCCATATGATTTGTGTTATATATATATATATATATATATATATATATATATATATATATATATACATATATATATATATATATATATATATATATATATATATATATATATATATGAAAATGTAAATGTAAAATCTGTAATTTTTTTATCTGCTGTCACGACTGTTGGCTCTTACAGTGAGCAACAGAAAAGAGTGAAGACAACAAGCTTTTTAAAATTTAGCAAATAATTCATTTTCCTAGAAATCCAGCTGAAAAATGAGAAACCTGAACTTAGGCTTGACGAATCAAATCCTAAAGTAATCAAAACGTTAAAAGTAGAAGTCGTAGTAAAAAAAAATGTTCTGAATGAATATAAGTTAGAGACCCAATGAAAATCAAGCTTGAAGGCGATGATGTCTGTTGTAACCTTTAAAGTAAGACGTTTCAGCACTTTCTTGTTTAATCACATAAAATATTATTCCAGTTTTGAATTCCGTATAAATGTCAGTGAAGATTTTTGTCCAAGAAATTTAAAGGAGTACATTGTATTTGCAGGAAAAAGATTCACTTGAAATTCAATAAAACAAAAATTCAAACTCAAACTGGTCACAACAACTTAACTTATCAATTGTTTAGAGCCCGACTGCCTTATCTCTAAAGACAACAGATATACTCTAGTTTAAAACGCAAGAAAGAATCCAGGATGGAGGTCAGTCTTCAAGAGAAAGTAGAAGTTTATAAGTTTAAAACAATAATCACTTGCTTCATATCACGTACTCCAAGCATGGCTTTGGCTTAACTTAATGATTCTTTTTCTGATAAAGAGATTTTTTAAATTTTAAAAAATGTTTCTCAAATCTCTCACTGACTTGGAAATAAGGTCAAAAACTAGATACAATGTTTTTATTATTGTTTGTTCATGAGTGAAATAAAGAAGCAGTCAGGTCAAACAGAATGAACCTTAGTTCTGGACGACATCAAATCCAGAAAACAAAGTTACATTACAATAGAATGTGATGGAATTTTGAAAAAATAACAAATTTTCAAATTAAATATACATAATGCTGTAAATATTTTAAAAATAATACAAATGTGTACATTTTACTTAATGTATATCGATTCCTATTAAATCGGAACTCAAAGTTGAATTAAAAGCTACTGGGAGTAATGTTCTGGTAAATTAAGTGTTTATATTCAGAATCACCATCTATTTCGAAAATACCTTGCAAATTTAACGAACAATTGTAATAATATTCGGCAGGATTTAAAGTAATAAAATGTAATTAATGTAACATTAATATGTAATTAATGTAATAATAAAATGCAATACAATGTTTGCCATTCGTGTAGAAACATATCAAATATTTTTTAACTGTTAACAAAAAATAGGACCATATGAAAAGAAAGAAGAAAAGATTTCGATTTGTACCTTAGGTAAAGTAACTGGAAGGCTTCCCGAGGTTTTGGTATACAGGGCGCCTTCTCTGTCATCCTTGAGAACTTCGAACTGCAGCTGCCCAACGTAGCCATCAAATTCTTTCTGTTTATATTCATCTACGGCCTGTAGATAGACCTCTTCTTTGGCAGTGTCCATGTAGGCATGAAAAATTATCTTTACCTGGAATACGTAATGAATATAGTTGATCTTAATACATTTGGTAATTCAACAATTTATTTACGTTCATATTAAGAAAAAAATTAGTCATCAAAGATGTATTCCTATATTTTTCTGCATGATATAAATATGATAATGGTTTGCATTTTTATCTTAAGAGGAAAATATGAAATAGCTTAATTTCATTACTTGGAGCACGTCATATTTAACATTCTATGAATTATTCTTGCCTTCTTCTGACCTTGTAAATGTTTGAAGAAAATGACAAAATATCACAGCGATTTCAAAAGTGATTTAAGACAACCAAATTTTAGGTCACTTGCTATCTCCACTTGCTATACTATAGTTTTGTTCTGGAAATCAAAACTACTGCAAAAGTTCATTGTGTCTTTTCTACACTGTGGTAGTGGATGCCTTTCAAGTATCGGTATCATAAGTATAGGATGCATCTAAGAAATGAACAATTTGATCTTGTTGATTAATGTTGGAGAATTTATATGTATTTTTAGTACAGCTGTGTTACCTCTGACATCGGTGTCATGGTAATATTTCCAGCACACCTCAGAGTAATAGCCTGGCCGTCTATCAAAGCAAATTCTTTGTTCGTGTCAGGACCGAGACTGTAGCCCAGTCTTTCCAACTCAGATACGCGCGAAGAGACTTGGTCGCGTCTAACACACTGAATCATTATGATGTGTGGATTATCTGCCTTTTGTTTAGCTACGATACGCACAATTGATGCATTACTGTGAAAGTAGAGCTCGTCAGCTGCTTTGAGAAATTCTTCACTTGGAATGCCCAGTCGTCCTTCTATTTCCAGGACTCTGTCAAAGAATAAATAAATAAAAATTAAATAAATAAATAATAGATGAATATTGAGCTAAAGACACAGACAGAAATTCCAGTTAAGCAGGAACCCGCGACATTACATAGAATCTATCAAGCATATTCTGGCATATGGCAGGATTGACCCAAAAAGAGCGTTCAGAGGTGGCGACCAAAATAGAAAAACTAACATCAGAACGAACTATTTAAAAGCAAATGCCTGACTGGATTCCTTACCCACATCCTATTCCCGTCAGCAATTATAATAGACAAATGGTTACAAGAATTATATAACTGTATCAATCCATGCATTGTTCCAACATAAATGACACAACAACGCACTGTTCCTAATAATAAAAGACGGGACACAATGCCACAAAATAAAATAAGAGCATTACGAAGCAAAGGGGTGGTGAAAAGGATAATAAATTTGAAAGAGTATAAGCAAAAGATCCAAGGAATGCTAAAATCTGTCAAATATGCCAAAGATTATTTCCCTAGCTATAAAATTTCTGCATCACTCTAAATACATTTATTAGCAAAGTCATACTCTTCTCTGTAACAGATTGTCTTTATGGTTTTGTTGGAGACATACGTGGAAAAGATTACTAGTTGGCTTCTGCACATCCGTTGACTGGATTATTAATATAAACCGATTGAGTAGCATGCACATTAAATGCTCACACATAATAGTCCTTTCTGTTGGGTAAGTTGATTGAAACATCCATATTTTTCCCCTTGATTTCACTGTCTGCTATTCTCCAGTTGTCGCCCCTACACTTATACAAGTGAATATACCTTCCTTTCTCACTCGTCTTTTTATCTGAAATATTGTGATTTGTGTCAGCTATGCAAAAACAAGGAAGTGATGAAAGAGGCCCTGCCGTCACTGTTTAATTTACATAATGAATCCTTTTTGAGTTATTGTGGGTTAATTATTTGTTATTACCAGATTTAGATGATTAATTTGAATCCTTCACTTAAATATTTAGAATGGCCCGTATACATTCCATATCATTTTGAGGTAACATTTGATATTGCTATGGTCAACGTTAAAAGTGTCATTGGAATAACTGTGAGCGGTTGGTCAGTACATTGGTATTTACTGTTGCTAAGTAATGTATACAAATTGTGCATGGTTGGAGCCAACTATCAAACTTTCAGAATTAATTTCTCCAAGCATAATACTCGAGAATTTAAAAGAGATGACTATATACATTTTATCACAGATTCCGCTACATAAATTCTATCTTTCCGTCAGCCTATACACAGCAAAAAAATTCTAACCATGACCAAAGCAGCAAAGATATGTTAATAGTAGTAAACATTAATATGCTCTCTAGTATAGTTATGTCTGGAATCTAGATATAGGTCGCCGTGAGAGACACTTTGACTACTTCGCGTTAAACAGGATGATAACAACAAAGCCTTCGAACTACTTAGACTTTATTGGAATTCCAAGTAACGTTTCTTCATAATAATCGGCTACATACCGTTCGGTGTATTCCTTGTCAAGTCTAATTCAATGTCTTTTTCAGTCGGAGTCTCACACGTGATTGCCATAACAGAGCTCGTTGACAGCACATTATGGCAGTGGTCGTAGTACTGGGTGGCAAAGGCTAAACTATTCTCTCTAATCTGCCGAATCTTGCAATATGAAAATTGCGAATAATGCTATAATTAGTGTAAATTAATTATCACAAAACATTTACTACATATATGATATCTTTAATGGAGACGTTTTGAAATATCCAACATTATTCGGAAATGGTAGGTGCAGCATTTTCCATGGCTGCAGTGATTCAATATCAAAGGAATATTTAAAGCAAATTTTCAAATAAGTTTTCCATTTTATTTCCCACTTTTCTGAACACGATGTCAATGTGATACATTATATTTTAAGTACTATGTAGATATATCTAAAACATAAGTACAAAAATGATGCCTCACGAGTAAACACAACAGTTCTAACATATTTAATAACTATCTTCATTGTATCCAGAGTTACAACTTTTCTTTACTTTTTTCTGTATATTCACCAGCACATAAGTATAAGAAATGGAATGAAAACAAACAAAGCGTACTATATAAGAACAATATATTTGTGTCATAACCAACTAATTAGTATTAATTGTAATCAGGCATACAACTGTTAACTAATTAATATGATACTAGCCATGGCATAAAATTAGTAAAGTTACGTTGGTCTGGAAACTTATATTTTTTCTATAGTGCATGTGGTTTAATAATTTCATGTGCCCATTCGAGATATTAAGGCATTAAGGACTGGAGCATCATTATTATTATATATTTTGTATCTTTAAAAAATAAGTATCAAATGAATATAAATAAACGAAATACGTTTGATAACTTAAGAAATTTACCAATATAATATAATAATATAGTATAATGTGTTCCAATTTATTGTCTATGTCAGTAATGCTGATTTTAATAAAGATGTTGAACTCGAATACGGTATATCATCTCCGCATGACTTTAGTGAGTATAGCAATTTGCTTTCAAAGTGGCCTGAAATACTGTTTGATTTCTGTTTTACAAGAGTTTAAAGCTAAACACGGATTTTTCATATTAAAATTGTTTCAGTCATATAACAGATGTTTCCTATATACATACTTACCTCGAGCTTCATTTTGTTAGGTTTACGGAAAGTATCCCTCGGTACAAATAACCTAATGTTCTTATCCACAGCTGCTGCTTGGTTGATTCCATTCTTGTCAACCACAAGTTCCTGACATCTAGTCTTGGCCACAGCCAGCAACTTTACAGTGTGAAAATTAGCCACATCTATACCGGTGTAGCTTAAACCCTTGAGAAATATATGAAATCGTTTCGACTAGTTGTATTTAGGTTTACACATATCTCCAATAAAACGATATGAGTGCATACAATACAGAAGAAACATGTACAAAAGCCTAATGACATTAGAAAATGTAATATATTAATAAAACAATTTGAGACATATACAACACATTTAAGACGTAATGTTTTTATTCTTAGTGGGAAATTATTTAGATTTTGTTCACCTGTTCCCTTTTAGTGATTCATGTTTATGCGCCCTAAACTCCCTTAATGTTGCTTCAATTATTTTGTCTTTTTCACCGCAAGTAGTTCTATGAGCCATCTCTAATTTTATGGCGTGCGCTGAGTGTTTTCACGGGGAATTCAGTTGAAATGGAAAATAAGATATAGTAGTAACGTTGGCACATGCTGATGGTCGGCGCGTTTATACTGAAAGACTGAATTCCTTATCCGTTTCGAAAGCTCAACAGCAAAATTTCCGGATGATATTATGCCAATCCCGCATAACAGGTATAATGCATGGCTCAGTTTTGTGGCTCCACCTATAATACGTAGATTAAACGATTACATACATTAGATATTATCGTGTATCATTCCTTACATTATCATGTTAGGCACTTGACTTAGACCAAACTTAGTCTTACAACATTTTCTAAATTAATGTTCGCATAATGCAGGCAATGAATTATTGTTCCTTTGTAAACAATGACAGTGCAAATAAGTTGTGTCTCTCATAACATTTATATGAAACAAGTCATTCCAACAGAGTAAATAAACTAATCCAGTCAGTAAACGAATTGAATCGGCAGTAGATTTCGATGGGCTTAATGTCAGTGATGACACTAGGAAACTTGTAATGAACAGATCCTATATTTCGTTTCCTTACCGACTGGCTTATCTGTCCTGCAGGTACAGTGACCGGGTGCTGGTCTATCCACTCTCCACCATCTATAGATGCCTTGACTATAACTTCATCACTGCTGTCGGATACGGTACAATGTGGTACGTACACTCGCGTGGGAACCTGCATAAAACAGATTTATAAAGATTTATAAAAGTGTCTATCAAGTGACAAGAAATAAAATTCTCACAAACAGGAAAGAGAAAAATACAAAAGTATAAAATATGTATGATTAGCTTCAGATTGTCTTAGTGTAAGGTTAATACGTTAAAAAAGCTTTACGGAGCAAAGAAAACCATTGGAAAATAAATAAACAAATAAAGATATAAATAAGTAAATAAATCTGCTTAAGATGTGAATTGAGTCCGTGTTTAATCACGTTCTTCGAACACATAAATTCTGAACATAGAAAAATACCAAACGCCAACACGCATAATAGTCAAAAATATTGCTCCATGAAAATGGCACGGATTTAGTTTTCCTTTGTCTTGCTTTTTCCTCCTGTTTGATTTTTATGGAGTTTCTTTATTCATTCATCGTTTCTTAACCAATTCGCTTTCATAGATTGGGAAGTATTATATATTATCCCTACCATCTTCTGATTTATTTTTTTATAACTTTTGACTTTTTATCTCTGGACGATACGAAACCTTTTATCACTTTTAAATGATCCAAAATATAATTATTTATATGAGAGCTAAACAGCTTGACCGTGCTGGCGTGCGGTAAAAATACAATAAATCAATCAATCTAATCAATCACTTTCTTAAAAAAAACCTCTGGCATTAGAAAGATAGATGATATAAAATCATCGGTTAATTGATTGACTGACTGACAGAATGATTGATTGATTGACTCAGTCGGTGTAATATTGTCTTAGATTATAATATTTAACAATACATATAACAGTCTAACACAATTTCCATTCATAAACTAAGTTTCATTGACTGTTTTCTGTGCAGGTGGCTTTAATCTTGAAAAAATAAATATCGCAGATGATCAACATTTCCAAGACGATCGCTAATGTAAAGCATGTCAAAATTATCTTTTCTTCCCGTCTTTGATTTGGTTCCCTCTCAATTTACCTTTAACTCTTTCTGATCCTCTTTCACCTTCACTTCGACAAGAGAACTTGTCAATTTTTCTCCGATGGCAAGAGTTGGTCCGTCCATATCACTCCATTCGTCACTGGCACAACATTCTAAATCCTCTTCCTGAAGAGTTCCAGTCATAGCGGAAACTTGACAGCAGATACCGCGATGAAACGAGTCAGACTCTCCATCCGATCTCCTGTAACTGATTACCAAAGAATAACTTATTGCAATGCATAGTTCTCATCATTTACAAACTCTTGACCTCTAGATTTCGTTTTTTTTGTCTTAATATATTTATACATAAGTGTCTCCAAAGATAAATTCCAGGAAGATGATACTATCGAAACATAATAATCCTTCAAACTTCATTTAGGCATTAGTGCTACTTTTTTAATTCTAAACCACATTTTCAAGTAAATAATGAAAGAAATTTTCAAATTTTTAGGCATGGGTCTTTTTCATCATGCATGTACACAAAGATCAGAACGTTAATAAAAAAAACTTACTATTTTATGAAGTTGTAACTGACGCAACAGTGGCTGATATATTAAAATTGCCAGGCAATAATACAATTTAGAAACATACTTTCACTAAATTTCAACAAATTCAACTATCTGCTCATTCAGTATATCAAATGCTGACAAAGGTACTTGAATAATCAAGACCAGACAAATACATGATTGCGGAGGCTAAATAAAGGACTACAAAAATCTAAATATGTTTCAAAGATATATAGCGAAAGATAAGGTTTACCGTATAACTTTCCTCTTGACATACTATCCAGACAAACACAAAGTAAGTAAAATCATCCAGACCCACTAGCCATAATAGAATCCTGTCGCAAATTAAAGTTAATACTCCTGAAGAAAACAGAAGGCGCTCACCGCGAACAAAATAGAACTTTCAGATATCATAGTCAGAGCGAAGCGAATGACATTACAAACCAAGTTGGCTCTAGCAAAGCCAGTCACTGCCATGTAAAACCTGTCAGTATGTGGTAAAGACAAGCATATTTGCTAGAATATCAAAGAGCGAAAACCTGAACATATGATGGTACTAACAGAATGTATAAAACAATGAATGTAATTGTATCTTGTCACAGGCAAGATCCGTAGCCTTCCGAATCTCAAAAGAAAAACCAAACCGAAACTCTATACAAATTCTACTGTTCTGACTGGATAACAAAGAAGCTTATCACAAGCCTAGTTCAGAACACTTATTTTCCACTCGCCACTCTTTTAATGATATAACACTAATTTAAATTGTTCATAACCCCAACTGGAGTTCCCAACCAGGAAATGAAACGTATCTTTTTGATATTCCTTCTTGGACGACTGCGGAATAACCCAAGAGAAGGAAAAGACAACAACATGCAAGTAAGATCATAATCTTTTCATAGCCACCACAAATGCATTTAAATAATTATTTCATTTTGCAAAGTAGTAATTCATTCGTCAATATTCACAATTCCAACAATGAAGAATCCGGGATATAATTTACAGTTACACCAATTTATATGAAAACGGATTGTGGTATGGTTTGTCCATTTAGGTAAATATAAACAGACCCACAACATCATCAGTCAAGCAGAAGCCAACAAGCCGAAACAAAACACGTTTGAGCTATTTGTTGTCAGTTTATTGCATTTGTTTAAATAAATCCTTTATGCAAGTTATAAGGTGATGGGCACACTACACTTGAATCACAGGAGTCTGTAGCTTTTTCAGCTACTTTCTCAAATGTTTAATTTTTCCAGGTTTGTGACCGTAATGATGAAAATGAATGTTAATTCGCCGGATTGGATTCATGCGATGGTCATCAGAGAGTGATTCGAAGGTACGTTACTGGGTTTCTTTTAGTGGATAAGTGTAGTTTACCAGTCGTCGTGCGATTCTGAAGGGATAAAAGACGCGTGAGAAAAGTCGAATCGAGCGGAGGGTTGTGGCCACGCTTGCATTCCTTGTGTTAATTTATAATACCATTAAGTTGATTTCATGTTGTCAGAAATTTCGTCGTGTTTTATTAATAGAACTGCAGACTCCTGTTCTTAAATCGAATAATGGGTGTTATGTGCTTTCTCTTACTGTACGAAGTATACACCTTGCTATCTAGGTTAATGATGTATATAAAGAATTTTTTGTTGTAAATCTGCAAATATTTATCTTTGAAATAACAAAATTTAAATTTAAGATAATGTTTAATATTACACGTGAACATAACTAGCTTTGATCATAGGTTTACCAATACAAACTCCTAAACAATGGATTCAGTATATATAGTCAACAGGATAAATATTTGTCACCTTTCTGAACACTGATGGACTGTAAATAAACGACGAGGGTTATACGATCAATTATAATGTATTTGTTATTTTGAACTATTCGTTTGTGTTCTTAATTGTGTTAGACTTTTCAATTTGTGGACCATTGACGAAATGTTCAATTATGACTGTTGAGAGACTTCTTAAATTTAAATTTATGGAACTTTCCTATTGTATTTGTTTACTTACGGATGAAAGAAAAAATGGCGTATCCTTTTAAATCCCCCTATATGTCAACTTCTAGTACGTATAAATTACACTGTGAAAAAATGTATCATCTCTTCTCAAAAATTACCCACATATTGTGATTACATTTGTTCATCCGTTGAATGCAGCAGATCTGTTATGTCAGCAAAGAACTGATTTTCTGTAGTGTATATAAAATTGCCTTTGTGTCTACATTTTACACTTGCCTGTAGAGCTTTCTTTTTGAGCACAACGTGTACCTGATTTCCTAATGTGTCCGTGGGAAATGTGCTGAAATGTGTTGTCAAATCCATCAAGCAAACATCTTAAGGAGTGTGAATTCATATCCTCTTTTGGAAACATGCAGTTTATGTGTTTATTAATTGTTGCTACGTCTTCGATGTGGTTTGCCTGCTAGCGTAATTACATTTTTCTTGGCACTAAGTCTGTATATATTACCATGTACATTAAGCGTCGCTCTAACATATAAAAATACTATAAATTATATTAATATTAAACTTCAGTTATTTCAAATTTTGTCTTCGAATGCACAACGAAAGTTATAATAATTAATCAAAGTAAATGGATACATTTAATAGCGACACTAGACCTTTTGGTTTACATCCTTACGGCATAATTATATCCGAAAAGCACACTTACGTATAAGGTGTCCAGTTGGCAGGATCCTTCCTCCTTCTCTCTTCCTCTTCTTTCTCCTTCGCTTCTCTTTTCAACCTCTCCTCTTCCTCTCTCCTCTTTCTTTCTATCTCCTCTCTTCTTTTTCTCTCCTCTTCCTTTCTTTGTCTCTCTTCCGCTTCTCGTTTTAGTCTTTCTTCTTCCTCTTTCTTTCTCCGCTCCTCTTCCTCCTTCCTCTTTCTCTCCTCATCTTCCTTACGTTTTCTTTCTTCTTCCTCCTTTCGTTTCCTCTCCTCTTCCTCTTTTTCAATTCTCTCTTTCTCTAGACGATCCTGCTCTTCCTGAAAGATATTAAACCACATTGTTAGTTTTCATTCTTTCGTGGGTAAGATACCATAGTAATAGTTACTTTTGAAGTGTTTTTAAAACTGAGATAAATAGTGGTCTGTAGAAGGTGGTAATATAAATAAATTTAATAAGTCTGCTTGTTTTTGGAAGAAAACAATCAATATCTACATTTTTCAGCAGCATTCTCGTTCCAGATCTAGATATATAACCTTTCATTTCAACTCTTGATATAGTCGCTGCTCTCATCCAATTATGAAAAAAACTAATCACAAAACAATTCATTATCCGTTGCTATTGCAGCAAAGACAACATGTGGTTCATTCTAATACTTCGCTAACTTATGTAATCTCCAGATCAAATAGTTCAATCTTGACAAAACTAAAGAATCTACACATGTTATTATGTTGTTTGTTTGTGGGATTGTTTCCCAATGAAGTCATTACTATTGTATATTACCTTATTCAAATGTATTTCAGTATTACTAATCACATCCAAAGCATGTGGCATCCGAAAATCTCCCCTTACCGTATTTAGACGTAAGAAATTTTACGTTATTCATAAACTACTAATGTTTAAGGTGGATAAATAAAATTTTTGTATGCCTTCTACCTGGTAGCTTTCAATTTTTTCCTCCAACCAGCTTTGAATACACCCCCTAAGAAATTCAATGTCGCCCATAGTAACGTTAACGCCCTGCTGGACTTTATCCATTATTTCCTGCGTCTTAAGAATGGACTCCTCCAGTCGCTGTTTCTTCACTTCCAACTTTTGAAGCCGCATAACATAATCCATCGTTTTGCTTGGAAATTTGCCATTGATCCCAACTGTATATGAAATGGATAGGATAAATTTACATGTGCTGGTGTACTATGTGATAGCTCTCGTCTGGGGACGAAAAAACCAACACTCGCTCTAAGGACCAATGTCCTTCCCTGCCATTTAGTTGAAGAAAGAAATATGTCTTTAAAAAGCTGATGAAATTAATTTTAGAAACATCATGTATAAAGTTGTTGTTGTTGTTGTTGTTGTTGCAGGGTTTAACGACATTATTTACCACAAGATAGGCTATACATGGCGGCCAGTATTAATGGTGGATGAAGAAATATGGAAAACCCAGGGAAGAACCACCGATCCACGAGAAACTACTGGTAGGCTTTCTCACTTACCCACGTTAGCCGAGTCTGGACTCGAACTCACGCAATCAGAGGTGAGATGGCAATGATCCGTAACGGTCAGCGCTTTAGACCACTCGGCCACTAGGGGCCCCTATGTATGCATAAAGTACTTGAATGACTATGAAATAAGCAATAATATTTTATGTATAATACAATTGATTACACGTTCAAATTTCTACAGTTTTCTAAACTTAAAATCATTTTGCTTAAAACCCACCAATGTCTATAGAGAAGTCTCTAGCATATTCCGTGTCATATCCAATCGAATGACAGTATGAATAGGAAAACAAAGTGATTAGAATTTATCATACCACACAATTTTATTAAATCAAAGTACACAGGGTAAAATCTATTATATTAAAAACTAAACACAGCCCATTTTTGAAATTTTCAAAACCTATTCCAACCAAACACTGATATATTCAATACCTATTCCAACCCAATCCTGGGAGAACCAACGCACATTTCGACACGAATCTAAAATAATTAACACCTATCCCAAGTCATATACAACAGTGACATAGTCTGAGAGGGCGATTCATTAATAAGTTAATCTATTTCGAAAAATATACATATATTAATACATCTGTGTTGTGTATCAAGTGCCTTACCTAACGCGATTGTCCACTAAAATGCATTGAAGGCATCACCAATTTCATGATAGATAAACTTGAATGTAACCGATATTTTACACCTCGCGTATTTTTGAATTACCCTTAATTCACTCGGCATAACAAAAACGTGAAACTATTGGTATCATCTAATAAGTTCATGAGACTTCAAGAGTGCGATAGGAAAATATGCATTATACCTATCCAGGTTCAGCATAAGCTGAAAGGGCAGTTTTGTATTACATAATAACTAAAGTCAATTTGTATTTTCAGATTATTTGTTCCAAGAGGTATTATAATGACAGTATGATTCATTTGCAGCCAGAGTCTCTGACACCGTGAAACTTTTTTCTAAGAAGGTAAACGATTTCATTGGAATACAAGATCTTCTGACAGATTTTGTACATAAAAAGATGGCTTGAATGAATGAGGGTGGATCAGGTGGCCATTTAAATAATACTGGATGACCAAACCTATCTTATGGCAGGAATACGGATCCATAATCTCACACCGGAAAACTACTATGATTAGTGAATTTTGAATCTTTGGTGTATCTCGTCCATGGGAACAGGCCCTGTGCTGTATCTTTAAAATGAGTGGTGTACACTCGTTACGTATGACAATTCCTAAACGTGTTGTTAGCCACGCACACGACTATCTCATGTACAAATGGCTCCCTGCCATCGAAATAACAGGAAATATATACCCCTACTATGTATAACGTTTATTATGAGTTAGTAAATTTACAGAAACTCGTATTACACGCAGCCACCAATTATCACTAAAATCACGTAAGCAGTTACATTCATGAAAACCACAGATAGACGTTTTATTATATATGAGGTCCTCTGATCACAACACTTGTCTACTCTGAGATATACTGAAGTCAGATGTGTATCTCTAGGGGGGGGGTAACCTTATGTGACCTTTGCAAAGTTTCAGCAGCAGGTCTAACATGATAAAAAAATATTATACAACCTCAAACGCAATAGGCAAGCCAACAATCCGATACACCCTATATCTTTTCATCTCTTACCTTTGTTAAAAAAACATTGAACTTCAAAATATAAATTTCCGTAACGGTTTCCATTATAAAATAGTTGGGATTGTTAGCTTGTAATGTTAATATGGGGTTACTGCGTCAAAGAAATGTATATGCATTTCTTGTCCCAATGCTTATGGATACACACTGAATTGCGAATCTTTGCTGCAATGGTTGTATCAAGTATGATAAAGCGGACAATATATATTATATTACTATTACTTAAATTTCATACAACATTGTCCATTGCACGATGATTTGAACCACTGTTATAACATTAAAGTTATTGATTAATTAACAGCGTAATATGATTAAACTGGGTTTAACTCGACCAAGCAAAGGCATATATCACAAGGAATTTACATATATATTTTACATGCCTGTAGCCTATTGAATTTGATACAAAGTTCCCTCTTTGTTTGAAGTGGCTGTATGATATAAGGTACCTGAACGTTGTTTTAAGAGAATGCTGGATGCTGTGGAAAAATAATCAATCCAAACTGGATACTATCACAATTAACACGATTGGTTCGAAACTGATTTTTAAAGGTTGCGTAAGACTAAGCAATGGTCAAGTACACATATATGTCCAATACTGGGTAATCTGTCCATAGACTCTTACTTCCACAGTCCATTTCCAAGATATTCCTATAAACATGCCCATGGATTATATGAAATTATAAGAAGACACAACACCGTGAGAGAGAAACTTTGACAAATAATGCTGTACACAGCGAGAGTTTTGCAGAATGTCTGTCAGCTGTACTGATAGCATTTCCAGCAGGAATGTCATTACAGAGATTCTTCTTGGTGTTGCTACGAATACATGAATGACCAGAAATACAGCTGTGCTCCATACATTATCAGACTTTGTATGAATTAGCCATTTAAATTAATGTATTAATAATTTTTTGAATAGTAGAGCAGTCGAAGCATATACTATGTATTCTCTTATTTTGTTTTTCTGCATACTTTTTATAAAATAGCTTGAAAATTGTAATTAATTGAAAACACCTGACTCAATGCAATTTTCAGAATGATACTTCATACCATTTGTCTCTCTTATTGAAAAGTCAAATTGTGACATTTTGTATTGTAGGTTGATGTATATGCCTTTTTTTGCCACGTCAAAACTATTGTGCACACAAGCGCTCGTGAGGAAAAGGTAAAATTTATCCCGGACCAATAAAAGATACAATGCAAGTCACTGTGACATCTTTTATTTTAAACTTGAATTTATATTAAAGATGTATCGGCATTTTCATCATCGCCATCATCATCATTGCCATCGTCATCGTTCATCATCATCGTCGTTTTCATCATTAATATTACGATTCCGATACATGGCACATACTAAATACATATAAAAAAAACTTTATTAGAAAATCATAAACTAAGAGTAATCATAACCTACTATTTTTATGAGACAATAGTGATCATGAAGATGGATCCTGACATGTTATTATTATAGATAGGGAAGTGTTCACGAACAACAACACATGCGGTCATGACTAAATGGAAAATCTTAACCTAGCTAGGCAACTGTCAACAAAAGTCACATTAACTTTTCTTGCTATATTGTAGTGCAAAGAGAGATTTGCATAATCACGCAATATAATGAATAAAATATGCACATACAGACACATCAAATAGTTGCAAAGTCAGTGAAATGTTAGTCACGATGACCTTCTTACAAGACTATGTTGAAGCAGCAAAAACATTACATCCTCTTACTAAATTTAGCAAATCCATTTATAGCAGCATTATATAGCAAATGAAATAAAGTAAATGCCGACAATTCACACAAGCTAGCAATTGTGGAAAGCAGGTCACACACACATACACACGCACACATACACACACACACATATATATATATATATATATATATATATATATATATATATATATATATATATATATATATATATATATATATATATATATATATATATATATATATATATATATATATATATATATATATATATATATATATATATATATATATATATATATATATATATATATATATATATGTATGTATGTAATCTAAATACCATTGAATTTTATATCCGTTCTGTAAATAAACGGTTTGCGTAGAATGTAAGTAATTGTATGAGAAAAAAATTTACGTGATAGATGGGCATTTAGAAACCCCAATTTATGGTGATAGGATAATTACCTCTGAATCGGATATTAAATAAGTATTCACGTATAACCCGTTTTAAGTTGGACAAATTTAAATCTATACGTTTCCAATAACACAGCCGCAAAGTACATGGAAATATATTCATGCGTAAATCAAAGTTTATAGTTATATCCTGGCGATTCATATCTGCTAACGGGCTGTGTTTTCCCGACATTCCAGCAAAGGCCATGGAATGCTAACAGGCTATAATGAGTATTATCAAAAGTTTTATGCGCAACATAAAATATCTTACTTTAGTACGACCGTCAATTATATTCACAGGTAGATGTAACTGGATCTTCAAAGAGAAATGACCTGTTCTTTAACGCTGGTAAACGCAATGCAAATTCGAAATGCGTATAATATGTAAACATTTACAAACAAAAACTTAATTTCTATATTATTTGCTTTAAATTTAAACTTTAAGAAATCATTTCCTTTCCAGTTGCATCCTTCGTTTAATTGTCCAACACGAATGCATCGCTTTGAAGTTTCTAGCCTAAAATATTCCGTGTTTATTAATGATGATGGCAAAAATCGCATTAGCCGTGGCTTTTTAGTTCTTGACAAAGGTATGCTACAAAAATTAACGATACACGTATCATACAAGTTCTGTTTTCTACATGAAAGTAATGGCCGGAACATGACATTATATAACTAAGGTAACTGGCGCCTTCAAAGTAACACAAAAGACGTATGAGTTTTCTTAATGGAGGAAAATATTAGATGACAGTTTAGTAATCGATAAAAGTTTATAATTAGAACTTCTTAATCAGTTTTTGGGGGTCTTTTAAATTGATTTCACAGCAAGCGTTACGTTTACATTAAACAAATGTTAGTTTCGTACGCTTTGAAAGGACACTATGCAATATATATATATATATATATATATATATATATATATATATATATATATATATATATATATATATATATATATATATATATATATATATATATATATATATATATATATATATATATATATATATATATATATATATATATATATATATATATATATATAATTTACACAAATTTGGAGATGTGATCCCATAGACGAAATGTGCAACTGGTACACTAGTATAACCTATTCTCAATTATACATCAGAAGCAATGGGAATGATCACTGCAGATGATACAGAACAATTGTACTGAAACTGTCTCGCAAATCTTATTGGAGACAAAAGGGCTACTCAGAATAATGTTGTATATGGTGAATTAGTGAGACTATGATTACAGAACAAGATCACTGACCTCATTCTAACATAGGCGTATCTTCTACAATGCTAAAGCTACATGAAAAAGTGAATAACGTAATGTTTACTTATATAGATTGTCGTACTCGAAAGGAAAAAAATATATACCGTTTCATCAGGAAATATTAAAACACCTTCGAAAGAGAGAATCGTGAATAAATTAAACTGTTTGGAATATAAAGGTTTTTAAGCTTTGGATAAAGAAAGTCTAGTTGATTTGTGATCGAAAATCCCATAATCTGTTACAGTTAGATTTTTTGTCATAACATTTTGGCCATATGAAGCATATAGGTAAGTAACAGTAACAGAATTTACGTAACTCCTATTAACAGCTATTATATCTTTACATGTGTGGGTATGTGTGTGTATGTGTGTGTGTGTGCGTGTATGTGTGTGTGATTTGGATTTTTAACGTAGCTTTAAAAATGTTCCAGTCATATCGCTACGATGTCTGCAGTGTAGCAGTTTATAGCGATGTCTAGCATTGGGGCATCATGCCGCAGACATATAGCATGATTTTCCACCCAGATACATTATCCTGACACCAGGACAATCAGTCCTAACATTTACCTCTTAATGCTGAGCACCTAGCGAGACAGCTGTTAATACTACTTTTATAAGTGTTTGGTATAAATTGCACAGGGTTCGAACCCGCGTCCTCCAGCATTCGAAGCGGACACTCTAAGAACTAGACCACTGGAGCGGTCGGTCGTCCGGTATTTTACGTATTAAAAAAAAAGAAGGAAAAGACCATAATCTATCTCATTACGTCAAAACATCTGTATATTTAGCAGTGTGTTGAAGATGGGTATAGGCTATTTTTCTAAAAATGGAAATGTTAATTTTCGGTTAAGAAATAAATGCATACATTATTAAATCTGAAATATGTTGCAAAATATTAAAATGCTTAATTCCAAAATACGTTTCAATGCTTGACATTTGGGAAAGTATATATATATATATATATATATATATATATATATATATATATATATATATATATATATATATATATATATATATATATATATATATATATATATATATATATATATATATATATAAGTATATAAAAAATTCAGAAAATTTTAAAAATATTATGTTTCCAATTTTATCTTCTGTTAAACCGATTGTTCAATGTTTAACACTTATATATATCCATTCCAGTTGGGTTACTCCAGCAGCAATTGTTGGACAATAAACGATAAAGATAAAATACCTGAATTGAAACAGGAAGAAAGTCTACCTGCACCGGTTACATGTAACCATTTTTGTACTTCCAACATCATAAGTTTATCTTAGTACTTTCATTTCCACTACTGAAGTCAAACTACATATGAGTATATACTCTCATTACCTCTTTTTGGCGCGTTAATTGTGAACCATAATGTTAATGTCAACGAAGGTGCTGAGTGAATATTTTGGTTCTCATAATTATGTTTCTTTTGCACTTTATCAGCCTTCATGTGCCCGATGATAGTTGGGTTTTCTACATTGACTTGGCCCAGACTAGTATTGTGACCTTGTTGGGATTTGGTCATAGGTAATTGCACACCGTGATTTTTAGAAGTAAGTAATAGATTAGAATTTGACGTGCCAGGTTTGGCGATGATTTTAAACTTATCTTTAATTCATGGATATTCAACATGAAAGGTCAACCTAATCGAATTTACTACTTTTAGTTCCATATAAGGAGTCTAAGGCTTATTTTAGATGTTGCAGATTTGAATGCCTCTCAATAGGTCCCTTGTCGCATCCTCGAAATTTGAAATTTTATGGAACATGCAGACTTCATAATTCGTTCATCGTCCGACGAACTGTATCCCAGTTGTCAGTCATTGGGATTTCCTTTCCCTGGTGTTATTGGATGAAGCTTCTGGGAAGATTAATGGTGTTTGTCGTTGGATGTGAGTCATGTGTGTGTTTTATTGTGTTTTTCCACAGTCAGTTGTGTCAAAAACATGGTTTGATTGGAAAATCTGTGATTTGTTGAAATGAATTAGTTTGCTTTTGAAATGTAGTCAACCTTGACAGATACTTCATAACTGCACTTCTATTTTATACATTCGATTGAAGGTACCCAGTGGAAGTGATCGATAAACAGATGTAAGAAGCTTTATCACAATATTTTCTAATGCCGATAAAGTGGCCATTATTCACACAATTGCAGTTCCATTTCATTGTAGTTCTCATAAATCAAAGCAATCGTTTTAAGACAACACCAAACAGAATTGTTGGTGATGTATACAGTTTCTATTCCATGCTCGAGATACATAAACACATTCTAGACGTATGAGTAGTCAAAATTGAATCTAAGAACAATATTATAGCTTATGTAATGGTATCTACTACTTGCTTATTCTAGATAATTACTGTCATGAACTTATAAAGATGATATATTTTAGACATTGCAGTTAAAAATTATCTCAAACCAAACCTCAGTCCCCGTTACAAGTATGTGCAGTTTTTCTTTGCAGACAGTGTTTAAAAACCAACACCGCGTCTATGGGATTTCTGTTTATAGTTTTGTCTTGTAGCCGACTATGTTCATTCCCTTGACGCCTCGCATACCATGCAGTGAATGATTTGCAATCCAACGTTATCATGGTAATGCAGTAAACATACTCCACGTATTGCCTACGCTTGTTACGACAAGATCCCTATATTCATACACAAATAGCGGAACCGCTATCCAGCATAATTAATTATGTCCTGATCGCATTTCAGTGATGCAGCATAATATCCCTTTCGGCCCAAAATAGTAATATGGGTTAGTAATGTTGATATAGTCTATGAATAATACTTTTGCCCAGACGATTAGAAAAGGCTCCAGATATCTAAGACTTTGAATTTAGGTAGGGTTAGTTACATGTTTCTTTCATAAATATGTTTAATTAATTTTCCTTTGATTCTTGTAGTTCAAGCAAAATGCTTTGATCTTATCGCGATGAATTCTCGTGATTCTAACTTCCCTCTGTCGATTTTGTTTAGACGGGACAGAAACTCAAACCTTTCGATAAAGTTTTATTTCTGCATCAGTAAGTTCTAAATGGAGATGTTGACTACTGTGTTAGTAACAGTTGCATTAGTGTTTGTTACAGAGTGCTTGCGATTCTTCCTTTTGCGGCGATTTTTCTTCTTACGGTTGTTTTTGGAAGAAATTTCGTCAATTGAAGTTTCTTCACAACAGTCCATTGGTTGTAGATCATGACTTCTAAATTTTCTCTCTCTGACTTTGTATAGTTTCGAAGAGAGTCTTTTTTCATCTTTATTTAATTTGGAGTAAAACGTTTTCAATTGTTCTTCTGTTGAGACGGAATTGAGCTGATGTTTTAGTTCTTCAATGGTTGCTGATTTGGCTAGATATTGATGATTTACGTTTTTACTAAGTAGGGCTGTGAGTTTCATGGAAGCGTCGTGAGTTATTTTATTCCATCTTTTGTTGAATCTGTTTGAACTCTTGCCAATAATTTGCGGTTTCACATGAATTTGAAGACCTTTAGTGACTGTATTTGTTTCGAGGAAATGATGCAAGAAAGTGCAATGATGCTTTAGGCGAATTAAAGCATTAGTTTCATTGCGTAAAGTTTTGAATGTTTTCTGTATTTGTTGAGACATCGTCTCCATTCTAAGAGATACGGCAACAATTTAAATATAAGAAGGAAACAATGGAACGGATACAGTAACACTACATAAATACAAGACAGAAAAGGGTGTTAGATCACACCAAAGGTAGATCGAGCCATACGAGGTAGGTAATATAAAGAATACAAATCATATGGCGAATAACAACCCTCTCAAGCGTACTGGATCCACCAAGGGATCACGTCTGTCAGGGATTAATTAAAATAGATGCAATAAACTGACGACGAACAGTACGAAACTAGTAACTAACTAGCCTAAGCGCTTTCGACTCTTAATGAGTCTTTTTCAAAGGCAAATACAAAACATAGTTACGACAAACAAATAAACACAAAAACGTTGCGTTTGTAAACCTCTACATTTCTATCTTCACATGTGCTAAAACTATAAATACAACCAGCTTGTATAGACTAGTTGCGGAAACTGAAAACGTTGTATAATTCCCTAAAAGTCTACAAGCCAAAGCGACATCTATTTTTACTTTGTGTACATATGTAACGCAGATTATATCCCGGATATTTGGTTCTATACCGGTTATTCTTATAGTAAAAATTGAAGGATAAGAAGATTTAGAAAATGTTAAATTCTACTAGTGCATAGTTTTCATTTTCTAGTCTTCTTGGTTTAGACCGCTTGGTTTCAATGTTCTAAGGCGGCGTATCCAGTATGATTCCTTTTCCTTCCTGGTTTCGGAACTCCAGCTACACATAAGGATAAACCTTCATAGATCTGATTGGATGACAAAAAAGCTGTACAGAAGCCCGGTCGCAGAACACTTCTCCTCCCCTGGCCACACTTTCAGTGATATAATACTTATCGCTATTGCCAACAACCACAGCTGGAGTTCCGAAACCAGGAAGGAAAAGGAATCATACTGGATACGCCGCCTTAGAACATTGAAACCAAGCGGTCTAAACCAAGAAGACTAGAAAATGAAAACTATGCACTAGTAGAATTTAACATTTTCTAAATCTTCTTATCCTTCAATTTTTACTATAAGAATAACCGGTATAGAACCAAATATCCGGGATATAATCTGCGTTACATATGTACACAAAGTAAAAATAGATGTCGCTTTGGCTTGTAGACTTTTAGGGAATTATACAACGTTTTCAGTTTCCGCAACTAGTCTATACAAGCTGGTTGTATTTATAGTTTTAGCACATGTGAAGATAGAAATGTAGAGGTTTACAAACGCAACGTTTTTGTGTTTATTTGTTTGTCGTAACTATGTTTTGTATTTGCCTTTGAAAAAGACTCATTAAGAGTCGAAAGCGCTTAGGCTAGTTAGTTACTAGTTTCGTACTGTTCGTCGTCAGTTTATTGCATCTATATATATATATATATATATATATATATATAGATAGATAGATAGATAGATAGATAGATAGATAGATAGATAGATAACTAATTAAACGTAACAGTACGTAATTTGGGACGAATGCCGGTTAAATCTAGATAAGTATTAGTAATCTTATTTATTCGTTATTATTACTTTTAGTTACTGCTAACGTATTACTTTCATTTCGTGATAAATTTGTTAATTATAATATTTCACATTTCATGTATGATGCTGGCATGAATAGTACTAAACAGAATGCCTCAAAAACTTTTTATAATGATCACAGGACGAAAAGTCTTGTCAAATTTGTTGTATAGCAATATTCACCAAATAACAGGAAGATTATTGCATTTTAAAGTGACAGATTGATGATTCAGCAAGACATTTTGTTGGAATTAATGAAGAAGAAAACCTTTAAACATGGTGACTAGATATTTGACTCAGGAAGGACAAAAGTCATAAAAATTTGGAAATTTTTTATACTAGCAAAAACATTCAAGAAAATAAAAATTTTAAGTGTTCTCCAGATGATTTTTACCGTATAAATCGCAGATATTGTACAGTATTTATAACATCTTTATTACTATCCAACAATTCCAGTTGATTACACCTATGTCAGCCAATTGTGGGGAAAACTAAACAAGATAAACGATAAAAAGTACTGAATTAAAACGTAGCTGACAGGAAAGTCTACCTACACGTTACAGTGTAATTACCATTGCTTTGTACTTCTAAACTCATTACTTGTTTTAGTACAGTTTATATTCAAATTATATAATTCAAACTACATATGAGTATATCCTTCTTTGCATTACTGCGTACTTTTGTTGGCGCGATAATGTGAACACATAAATGATAATGCCAACGAAGATGATAATGCTGAAAGCTATATCATTATTTGGTCAAAAAGCACAATTGCTCAATAATTATGATTTCTTTTGACGACATTGTTCAGCTGCTTCATGTGCCCGATGAAGTTGGGATTTTCTAATGCAGACTGAGCCACAGCACCTATTCATTGTGACCGTTGTCTGGGACTTGGTCTATTAGGTAAATTTGCACAGGGCCGTGAATTCCTTTTAGATAGGCTAAGTAAAAGATAGAATTATGACGTACCCTGTTTGCAGAGCGCATGCCGATTTAAAACTTATCTTTAATTCAAGCAATTCACATACATTGAAAGTCAAACCTAGAGGTCGAAGTTGTCAACGGGATAGCTATAAGAATTACACATATATAAAGGACAGCTTAAGGACTTATTTTAGAGATAGATATGAAGATTTATGAAGCCCTCCATCTTAAGTGCCCTGGCAGGCCCCCATCCTCCAAAAGTTTGAGTACATTCCTTATGGAATCAGGACAGACTTAATAATTCCGGTTCAGTCACCACGAATGTAGTCCCAGTTAATTGTCAGATCAGTTGTTTTCCTGTCTCCCTTTGGTGGTATACAAGAGTTAGATTTAGGCATTCTAGGTAAGGATTTAAAGGCAATTGTTTATTCTTTAGAATGTGAGCTCATGGTGTGTTTGATTGTGTATATTTCGGCGACAGTGCACAGTGAGTAATAAGGCCATGGTGATGATTCGGAAGTGAAATCTGTGTTCCGTTGCAATGTGTTTAGTTTACAATTCAGCCTCTCAAAAATGTAGGTCAACGCTTGACAAGAACTTCACCGTAAAGTCATCTTTGCCGGTATTTTAGATTAGCATTTGATTTGTATTGTCACACAGTGGAAAGTTCAGTATCGATAAACAAATGTAGAAACTATATGGCACAATTAATTGTGTTCTATGGCCGGATTAAGTGGACTTTAATTCACACAAGCTGATTCCACACTACACTTGAGATTCATAAGCCCTCAAGCAATCGTTTAAGAAAACCAACACCAAACAGAATCTGAATTTGGACCTGAGCTATAGAGTTTCTAATCCATGCATCGAGATAAAATAAAACTACAATCTAAGACAAGTAAAGAGTCAAAAATCTGAATACTAAACAATATAATTATTTATAGATTATGTATATGAGTAATCTGATACTATGTTAAATGTCTAGGCTATTATGTCAGGTGGAACTTTATAAAGAATGATATTATATTAATACAAACAGTTTGCAGTTTAACAAATTTATCTCACACACACAAACACACAAACAGTCGCGGTTAAACAGTATGTGTAATTTTTATCTTCTTCATGCAGCACAGTGCTTTAAAGCCGAACACGCGTCTATGCATTTCGTATTTATAGTTATGTCCTAAACTTTAGTAAAAGCACGACCGTATGTTCACTTACACCCATGACGGCCCAAAGCGCTATTACGGGCATGGCCGTACATGCATGTGCACCACTGACGGCCCAAAACATTAATAAGGTAATGACAGTACATATACATACATCCACGATCGCCCAAAACGCTTTTACGAGCAAGACCGTATATGTACATACACCCATAGCGGCCCACAACGCTAGTACAAGCATAAACATACATGTATGTACACCCATGACGGCCCAAAACGTTACTACGGGAATGACAGTACATGAATATGCGCCTATGACGGCCCAAAATGTTAATACGGGCATGATCGTACATGTATGTACGCCCATGACTCCCCAATACTTTTGCGCGGGCATGATCGAACATTCACGTACACCCACGACGGCTCCATAGATAGACCCTTAATCTAAGCACCATTGTGAATCTAAGGTAGTGTTTATTTACAGTGATTTCTTTAATAAATAATTTATTTAAAATTATACCGCTTGCAGTCTCCGATAAATTCACAAAATATCTTTTTCTTCATTGACGTTAACGAAGCGTCGTAATTCAGAACTTTTCACTGAGTTCGATCATTTAAGATATCCTGCAAAAAAGTGGACAATGAAGAACCAATTTAAGAGCAATTCTTTCATTATTTATTGAATAAATACATTTCTTATACCAGAGATCGTGAACCAAGCCGGTTTGTTAAAAACCTACATTAGTAATTATATTCTTCGAGGATTCCTGTCTATACAAATAGTGAATGATATTTTGCCTTAGTATCACACCACTTCATGGAGTTTGAGGAATTTTCTACCTACAGTAAAGTGTCACGCACAGCATATTAAGCTAGTACTCCAAAGCATATCTTACCTGTCCACTAACACCGTCAAGCCAAATTAACGCCATTCTTCCATATAACCTGATCAATAAAATGTTATTACCATATAATTTATTTGGGCGAAGTTGGCATTTATCGACTTTCAATCTGAGAGCATTCTGTATCCATTTGTCATCTTTAGTTTGAAAACTTGAGAATACCTGTGCAAAGTCCTATTTTAAATTAATCGCACACTCACCGTAAAGATTGTGTGTCTGTAGTCTATTCCTTTCTGCCTCTGTTCATTATTTTTCTTATGAGATAATTTTCGCGTGATATCGTGTCAAAGGATCAGTGACTAGAGCCCACGTCAACTGAGTGCTTTTCAAGTGAATTACCTAGTTATAAGATTTAGAGAGAAAGAAAATAGGGTAAATAAATATTTGAAATTCAAGACAAAGGTCGCTATAATTGTAGTTTTCAGATATTGCATCCTTTTTGACCGCTCAAGTGGACTAGTGGTTACGGGAGGTCACAGGCTTGAAACCCGCTTAAGTCATGCCAAATACTTATAAACAATGGTACTAGCAGCTGCCTCGCTAGGGGCTCAACATTAAGAGGTGAATGTTAGGACTGATCGGTCTGGTGTCTGCGGCATGATGATCCATTGCTAGACATCACTATCACCTGTCACAATACAGACATCGTAGCGATGTGACAGAAAAATTATTAAAGCTACGTAAAAAAATCCATATCACATCCACACATCTTTCCAAATTATATATTGTAAAAAAAATACACTGGCTTTGAAACTGCATCAAGATTCTGAATGCAACGTTTGCTGCAAATATTTGTTGCAATGATATTTAAATTTTCCAAAGCATATCTTGTATTTTAATTTGAATGTCAAGACTAACGCGTCTAAAACAGAGACACGATTATTTAGCATTCTAAAATTTAAATACTGTACTGAATACAAACACAGTGTAATATTTCATGTCATGAATGTGTGCTTTTGTAAATTTAGGGTGCAGAATAAACAGAAGTAGGTCGCTGTAGTCAAAATAAAAAGACACCATTGAACTCATTATTATTCTTTAGTTCGTGTTAAAAGAAAACAAAATATTATCCAGAGTAGTAAACTTTCGTCATAGAAGCGACACAGATCTCAATTTTAATTAGCCTACGATTACATGGGTTGAATTGGGAATGTATCCAAGGAACATTAATATTCCATCACATCCCGTACTCTCCCCCACCCCACCAACACACCTGTGTATGATCATGCAGTCCAAACTGCATGACATAGCGGCGACACAGATCCCAATTTCAAATAACCTGATTATATGTTTTAAATTGGGACATTAATGCCCTTCCACCTCCCACTAATCATCTACCCTGCCCCACCCTCCCACCTACCCCACCTCATCAACACAGCTTTGCATGGTCTAAACCGTATAAGATCATTATAAAACTCACAATTTGGCTATAGAATGACGAACACAAGTACGTATATACGGATAATGATTAAGATGGTTAAGAGATTCGTGCGGTGGAATACCAAGGAGTGGTTGAAACCTTTAGGCGAATTTATCCAAACAGTTTACTTGTAAGGATAATTGTGGCAATTAACGTACGAAATGCCATATGCTTCCATTTCATTCTTGTTGTGAACGATCACTTGTTTGCGAAGTGTGCATAATTTATAAAGAATATTTCACCAGGTTAAAATCGATATGATCGATATCGAAAATCGCTTGGGAAAGAATAGATTGTCAATGATTTAAGAAGTAATCAAATATTTTAATGGGGTCAGAAACGTTAAAGCAAATCGTGTTACGCATAACTAATATGACTTCTGAACCGTCCCACACAATATCCTATTCTGCTCTATGGCGTATAAATTGAACCGTACATTGTGCACTAACAAGTGAGAACCCGACATTTCTGAAAGGGTAAAAACGTATACCGAGTCTCCATATTACTACTAATACCACCCCGTATTACCACCCATACCATATAATCCATCTTACCAGCCATACCATATATATATATATATATATATATATATATATATATATATATATATATATATATATATATATATATATATATATATATATATATATATATATATATATATATATATATATATATATATATATATATATACACAATAACTATCGCTAACTTTTGACTACTCCCTGACTTAGGATGACTTGGATTAAAAAGTTGTTTCGTACAGCGATCTTGAAAGAGTGAATACAACTTTATTAGTAGAAATGTAACTTAACCACCAACATGTAAAATAATCAAATCACCTTTTGAGAGAGATTCTATTATGTATATTTCTTTAAAATTTAAATTATCCCAAAATGCCATGGCAAAATTTAGTATTAAAACAAAAACTTAAAATTATAATTGATACTTTAAAAAAAATTCATAATGACGTCATATGCACATATTCATCGATTTTTTTAAAACAATTTCAAGTTGTTTACATAGGACCACCAACATCTTATTTTGAAAGACTATAAAGATATGTGTATATTTTTTTATAAAAAATATCGTTTTGGTTGTCTCATATGTACCATATGAAAAAGGAGACACGTTTTAAAAATCTGCTCGGATTCTATAATGATCTGAATCTCTGAAATGATCAAGTACTAAAGTCATCATATATGACGTATTTACTCTAATGAAGAAATAACAAAGGAAATTAAACGATTCTGAAATAAAAAGTTTTGACATATTCTTACTACAGAGCCAAGGTAATAGATGACGGAAGTGTTTAATAATAGAAGTTTTATAGAATAGAAATGTCTAATTCATGTTTATGGGGTGCATCGAAACAACAGTTGTTGCATCGTTTACAATTATTCACGAAAGTTTAAATTTTATTTGACATATGATAGCAGAACTAAATCATGGTCTCAAGCGATGTTAAGAAGTTTAATACTGTTTATCTAAGTTTCGGAAAGACTTGATTTCATCTAGTATAAGCTATGTTTGAGAAAATGTATTAGGTTTCTACCACCTTTGCATATCATTGTTTTTACACTGGTGACAGTAAGCTGGATTTGGCTTGTACATTAATTTCATAAACAGATGAAAGAATCGAAATCTAAAGCTTATGTATGATAATGACTATTTGGTGTCTACTGTCTTGATGTTTAAAACGAAAATAATTATTTTTCTTGCTCCATTCATTTAAGACAAATACACTGCACTTCTACAGCAATAAATGCAAAATCGGTCCGCTATAAAATTTACAGCCAGGTTATATCTGCTACCTTCGAAATTTATCCGATAAAATATGGCAGTCAGGCATAATGGACTATATAACAATATATCGATGTAATGTGTGCGTTTGTATGTCTCTTTTGTCTGTGTGTGTATGATTAAGATTTTTAATGTACGTAGCGTTAACAATTGTTCAGTCATATAGCTACGATATCTCCAGTGTGACAGTTTACAATGATGTCCGGGACTGGTGCATCATGCAGCAGACATGTGACATGATGTCTCACCCAGTCACATTATTCGGACAATAGGCTGACCACTTCTAAAGCCCTAATACTAACAGCTTTATGCTGACAACTAATAAGTACATGCTGGGAATTGCCGGAGTTCGAACCTGTGACCTCTCGCATCCGAAGCGGACGCTCTAACTACTTAGACGATTGGAGCGGTGTAAACTACCTCTAAATCAAGAAATAGATGGGAAAGTAAACAAATTTTCACAGTATTTTAGTTGTACGATTACTATTGATGAATAGTAATAAGTTATGTAATAACCCTCGCTATGCGCGAATTTAATTGTCTTGAGCGGAGAGAGGTTGGATGTGTACAACGACATTTCTGAACCCAAACTACCTATTATGTTTCCTCTATTGTGTTTTCTGTGTTTGTCTATTTTCTACACACACAAGCACACACACGCACCATATATACATGCAATGTGTTCTTTTAATACACAATATTAAAATGATTTAACTTCTGACACAAGAATGAGGTAAGGAAACAATTTAGGAATAACTTCTTTCATTGCACCTAAGCATTGTTTTATATACATATAAAGATTCGATGAAGATAATTCGTAAGTTATTTCATCCTATTTTTAATGAACGTCTGCTATTTATAAAATGTGTTGCATTATCATTTTGTTTTTGATACGATTATATATTATATACTTGTCCGTTCCAATCTCTCTCTCTCTCTCTCTCTCTCTCTCTCTCTCTCTCTCTCTCTCTCTCTCTCTCTCTCTCTCTCTCTCTCTCACACACACACACACACACACACACAAACACTCACACTCACAAAAGTTTGCATTTCAAAGTATATCGAATCTAATTTTGACATAAATCAGATTCAGTTTTCAGGTTTTAAAGAAAATGAAAGAAGGTACTATTATTTTTAATTGGTTTTTGACATATTGGAAATGAATGAAATAATTTTCAGACATTGAATGAAGAAAAAAAAACAATGAATATAGTCATAGAATTGATTGTCACGTCATATCAAGAAACATAATACTTCTGATGGCATGTCTGTTGGAGTGGACAAAACGCCAGTTGAATCTTTATATAAAACATTTTACTCTGAAATTGTATTTTACTATAAAACATTTTACTCTGAAATTGTATTTTACGTACACAATCAATAATTTTGCTCCATACTAATGATATTGAAATAAATGTTCTCTCTCTCTCTCTCTCTCTCTCTCTCTCTCTCTCTCTCTCTCTCTCTCTCTCTCTCTCTCTCTCTCTCTCTCTCTCTCTCTCTCTCTCTCTCTCGTAATTTGAGTGCCTATTTCAAATGGCTTTTTTTGAAGCGAGTCTAAAAGTCTTTTCTGGGCCCTGGTGAGCGCAATGTATTGGCATTATTCGATAATTTCATAGGTTTCAGAGTCCATGAAATCAATTGATTATATTTATATTTATATTTATCAAACTAAGACAAATATTGATTTGATGTAACGAAGCGCACATTGAAGAAAAAAAATTTTGACAATCATTCGAATGCCTCGATCGTTAAGTCCTCGCCTTCCCTGAAGTCATGAACGTATTATATTATTTGTATTTCATATATAAGTATTAGGATATCAGTAAACTAACCTAAATGACACGGTATCCATGAGATAACTTAGTTTATGTCACATATTTATATGTAAGTTTATTTTAACACAATTAATATTTTCAGTACCATTCCAAGAAGCTGAAAACATCATAGCGAATGAGACGTTTCATAGCGATCAGTTTCTACAAATCGCATACACGTGTGGGGGTGGGGGATAAAAATAAATACAAATTTATTCTATCCCTCCATCGGCGTCAAATCAACAAATTTAAAGCCTACTTCAACTTCCATCACTACTTTTAACACACCCTACCTCCACACCCACCCTCGTGTATATATTTACTATTCCCTTACTTTTATGTGTGAATACGCGTTTCATCAACTCTAATACAAGAAGATAAATATTGTCACAAGTTACGCTCTTCATTTTAAACATTCTTCATATTTCTGGTTTGTTAGATTGGACAGAACTGTAAAATTAATGGCTGCATTCAAAAGAAATATAAATCTGCTCTGTTTGGCTTAACTATAAAATTACCATTTGCAGATATGTAAATTAAATCGGAATCTGATAAATAATGTAAAATCAAAATAAGAAAATCTGAAATCAAAGTAAACGTTTCACAACTGTACTGTATGGTGTAACTGCATCACACGCATACAGTTTCGAATAACATCGACCCTTCTTTATTCAGTCGAATAATGCGCCGGTAAGCTGTACTATAAATAATTCATGTCGTACAGCGCAGACTCTGATCTACCAGCGCTTTATGTGACATCAGATCTAATTCTGTACCATTTGTATTTGAATTCGCAATGTACACAAGGAACAAAAAGAGAAATGATACTATATCACCATGGTTTTGTGGTCAGGTTTATGGCTTGCCTTTTATAGAATCAAGTGCTTTCTTGATTTGTTCTTGCATTTTTCTTGTTGATTGCTCCAGTGCGGATCTCATCTCTTCCATCTTCAGATTGATTGCCTCCCCATACCTACCAACGTCTTGTGTCGTGTCGAGCGCATGATCGATCACCTAAGAAACAAGATAAGCTTAAATACATATTGTAATCCTTTCAATTTTGCATCTCATAAGCTTATTATATTGCCAGTACAAAATGTGGAAGAACTTGTACTTCCGCGGTGCCTGGCTGAATATATGGTTTGTTTTCACTTGTGTTTTGGGAGACTGGGGGATGCTATGTTGTTGTTGTTGTTGTTGTTGTTGTATCCATAAACATTGGCTTTATATACCATGTATTCATGGAAATATGCCAATATATTCCTTGTGTTCTTTCTAGACAGATGTGTGTGAGTGACAGTTTTTCAACTTTCCACTTTATTTTGCAAAGGTCAATACGATCCTATGATGGAAACGAACTGCTTGAGACAAGTTGGTTGTATTAAAAATTTAATTCGATAATTACCACCATTCTGCTTTTCACATATTTTGAAGTAATCGTCTCAATTGTTTTCTCAAACTGAAGATTATTTTTCAGATGCATGTGAAAGCAATGGCGTTGCTTTAGTCAGCAGCTTACTTTGTACTAACTTCGGTGCTAACATTCGCCTCTGCTATCTGGCGATTGACTGTACTATAATGTGTATTATTCGATATGCACATGAATATTACGAGTCGAACAAATAGTCATTTACACTTATCCCTATTATTATATTTGTTCTGATCAATTACTAAAGTCTATATAATAAATCTCTTCGAGTATAGGTTGAAGTATAACAAGTTCAAATCTTCGTTAAAATTAGTGACCATTTGTTTTTGTACAACCATAAATTATCCATGTGTATTTGACCGCTTCCATTATTCAAGTTATCCCCTTTTGTAAATAATGCCAAGATCTTCAGTTTCTGTGATAATTTTTTTTTGGTATGAAGTCTGCAATTTCAAAACGCTTCAATTAAAGAGACAAGTTTAGAAAAGGCTGGTGGTGGAAAATTTTAATTTTGGTAAAATCAGATCATAAATTAGCTTGTTAATATCAGAGACCTTTATTGTCAAAAGTGCGAGAAAACTAACGAGTCAGATTCTGAAACTCAAATTTTAAAACCTGCCTGTAATGCGCTAAACAATTCTTATTACGAGTTTAAGGTCATGAACTAAGTAACATAAATAAGCAAAGCTAACAAGTTATGTAAAACGTAACAAATAATTTAGTTATCCAGGTAAAACAGGTAAAACAATGAAAATGTAAATGGAACAGATATTATTAGGAACTAAATCCTAAATTCTTCAACGCAAATCCAACAAAAAAAAATCGTGTTCCGAATTTAATTCCAGGTTCTCGAACATGATGGTGTCAACAGACTTAATATATGACAATGTTATTGCTCAGAGATCGTTCGAATGAATTCACAATAATCACAGAATTATATTTTAGCTCAATGTGTACTTTGAAGATCCAATGAATAATCCAAACATAAGTTACTCACACATTGTATCTAAACATATAACATTAAATACATATGTAGACTGATGTTAAAATAATGACGTTTGAAATAAAAATGACATAATTGCCCAGCTTTACAAATTTATATTCACCTATCTAGCCTTAAAACGCTCAATATCGTTACATAATCCATCTGACCAACCCATCTAATGGGTAATGAGTTAATTCTTCTAAGAACCCACTTTACCTAACTAGACAATGAGAAAATACCACAATATTTGTCAAACGGTCCAAGATATAAGTTGACATAGACACCTTTTTTATAGTTCAATCTCTTTAATATGGAATATATTCTCATGGACAAAAAGTTAACTATATAACGTCTAGCCTATAAGTGGTTGGTACAATTTACAATCAAGAACAAAGTTACAAAAAATATAAATGCAGTCATGTACAAATTGTTGCACAACATATTGATATGTATGACATTGTTAACGGGTTAAACTATATCATGCACATGTCAGACATATCGCGTTGGGAATTTCTAACGTCTAGGAAATAATAGGTAAATGCGTTAGAATCAATGTTAACGCGTTGGTTTTGATATATATCTCGGACTTTGAAATTACACCAATAATAAATTCAGACAATCCCGGTAAATCCAAGCAACTCTGAATACACGAGAGCAAAAAAAAAATGTTTGTTTTTCATTCTATAACAAGTAAACGTGCTCTGCTGGACCGGTGCTCAGACATGGAACTTCCATAACTCTATACGGGCTCTCTACTGATGAGCTGTCCGAATCGTAATTCTCACATCTAACGTTACACTACTTTCTTTCCTTTTCGCCTTTGTCTAAGTTCCGCCTTCCAATTAACTACATCCACCCACCCATCGGAATCAAGATGCAAGCGAGGAATCCTATCGGCAAAAGACAATGTAATAGGGGAACGCTGCGCAGCCAGACTGGGTCTCAAAACCGAGACCTCCATAACTCTAGACAGTCGCTATATCGTTTGAGTTATGGGAGCCAACACGCCCATTTCTAACTGTTACAATCGCTACATTTCGGTCAATGGATGGTCGGCCTTTTCAAAGATTGTGAGATTGGTTCGTTCATAATACCTGTCCATCGAGATGCTCCAAAGTTTCCATTTTAATAGCATCATTGTCCAAGATGAATAGCTATTACGCAAGAATAAAATACACATCAAATTTGTAGGACTCGTTTTAGCGAGATAATAATATAGTGTCTTTAAACCTATATTTAGGGAAAATTGCGAGTTTGTTGCCTAATGGAGAACGATTAATGTGTGCACTGGAGAATGTCCGACTTCGAAGATAATTGGTACATTGTTGTGCCTAATGTAAATAACTAAACTGTATTGTCTGCTCAAGTCTAACAATAGAGATTGGAACTCAAGTATAAATACACATTCCCAATGGTGGTGGCATATCAGTTAAAGAAAGGCAGAGAAGGGTAGAAAGAAAGAAAATGAAGTCAAAATATTTAATATACATGCAAATAGGATGTAACGGTAATATACATGAATATTTTGCTTTTAAATATACATTTAGTAAATTTATTTAGTTAAATCACTATGTTAACACTAAGAACTAAATGTTATATACGTGTTGTTTAGAAAATACACGTATTAGTATTTTTTTATTTATCAACTGGACACACTTACATGTGTGTTCTTTTGCATCTCATTGAATTTAAATGTATAAACATTTCTGACATATTGACATTTCTGATATATATATATATATATATATATATATATATATATATATATATATATATATATATATATATATATATATATATATATATATATATATATATATATATATGAATTGCTTTCTTTAGCCATTTGAAATATCATAACTTATTTAGATTCAAATATAATATCAATATTTGTCTTATAATTTGAAATCATTTACAGGTAAAATAACATCAGTAGCTTAGTATGACGTATTGTCATACGATCAGGTTGAATCTATATTGCTTTGTCCAATAGAGAGAGACAGAGACAGAGAGACAGAAAGGGAGAGGCAGACAGACATACAGACGAACAGACAGACAGTGATTTGAATTTCTAACGTACATTTAGAAGACTCAGTCATATCGCTACAATGACTGAAGTGTAGCAATTTCTAGCGATGTCCAGCAGTGGGGCATCATGCCGCATACACGTTGCATGTTGTTTCACCCAGTCACGTTATTCTGACACCAGTCCTTACGCTGACCTCTTATTACACTGCACAAAGTGAGGCAACTGTTTGTGCCATTTTTATCATACGATGTCAAGACTCCCCTGATGTTCAAACTAGCGACCTCCCGCATCTGTTGCCGACGTTCTACGCTCTAACCACTTACGCCACCAGAGAGAGAGAGAGAGAGAGAGAGAGAGAGAGAGAGAGAGAGAGAGAGAGAGAGAGAGAGAGAGAGAGAGAGAGAGAGAGAGAGAGAGAGAGAGAGAGAGAGAGAGAGAGAGAGAGAGAGAGAGAGAGTCCCTTATGTTTTGTAACTAATGCCTGTATTTTAAATTTTGAGAAAGCTAAAGTTAATGTTTCAAAAATTAAGGTTTATATGTATCATACTTCTACCTGTTACATATCTTGCAAAATAACAATAGCCGGTGTATTTTTCGTCAACCACTTTACGTTTCTTGTCAGGTAGCTATGCTATCAATTATAGTCTTTGGAATTTTATGTCACAATCTATTTACATCGTGGCAGGTACTTAGGAGCCATAACCTCTCCCTAAAAGTCACTGTATCCACCTATTATAAATATGTCTATGTTAGTAGTGAAGGGTAGATGTTAATATATTAACATAATCTTAGTACATTATGATTACCAAACCTGTCTCTCCTATTATTAACATATTTTTTATATTGACCACTTTATTTTCCCACCAGTGACCGCTCCGTTTGGCCTAGTTGTTAGAGCGTCCGCCTCGGATGCGGGAGGTCAAGGATTCGATCCCAGGCCTAGTCATACCAAAAACTTACAAAAAAATGGTACCAACAGCTGCCTCGCTTGACGCTCAGCATTAAGAGGTTATGGTTAGGACTGGTCGACCTGGTGTCAGGATAATGTGACTGAGTGGGACATCATGCTACATGTCTGCGGCATGATGCCCCAGTGCATACATGGTAGCGATGTGACGGAAATAAATTTTAAAACTACGTTACAAATCCAAATCACAACCAAATCACATTACATTTAAATACTTGCATTTTTATTAATGTCCATTATTCACTTTAATATGGCATATTGGTCATGCAATCACTTTTGCCTACAAATAACGTGACACGTTTGGTCCCGTTGTAGCAGCTGCAAGGAAACTACCTGTATATAATATACAATACTGTCTAGATTGTATTGAAACAGTCATTGAGAAGACCTAAAAACACTGCACTTATTTTCCAACCGCTTTAATGCGCTTTTGTACTGAAATAAGATTTGCAGAACTGTGTGACTGATATAGGTTTAAAGCCTAACAGTGAGTACTGATATTACAGTGAGTACTGATATTTAAACGAGCAGTTATCTTCAAACGAGTATTGACAATTAAGCCAGTATTGACATTAAGATGGGTATTGATAATTAGTATTAACAAGAGAGCGAGTATTGATATTTAAATGCGTATTGATCTTAAAGTTGGTAATGAAATCTAAGTAGGTATTCATATTTTAGTGGGTATTGATTTTAAAGTTGGTATTGAAATCTAAGTAGGTTTTGATATTTTAATGGGTATTAACATTTAAATGGATATTGATGTTTAAGTGAGTATTAATATTAAAGTGGCCAGTGATATTTAAGTTTGTATTGGTATTAAAGTGTGTATTGATTTTAAAGTGAGTATTCATATTTAAGTGGGTAATGAAATTTAAGTGGGTATTGATATTTAAGTGGGTATTGATATTAAAGTGAGTAGTTATGTTTAAGTGAGTATTGATATTAAAGTAACTATTGATATTTAAGAGAGTATTGATATTTAAGTTAAGTTTGATGATTTAAGTTCGTATTGGTATTAAAGTGTGTATTGATTTTAAAGTGAGTATTCATGTTTAAGTGGGGACTGATCTTAAAGTCAGTATTGATATTTAAGTGGGTATTGATCTTAAAGTCAGTATTCATATTTAAGTTAATTTAAATATTTAGTGAGTTGTTGTATGGAGGAATCGTTTGATGATCTTTATTTAAAAAATACTGTTGAAAAACGAATGCATTTCCGAGTAATACAGATAGATACATTTAGGTATTTAGCAAATATGTTTTATCGATGGTTCTAAAGGTCTACAGTTTATATATAAGTATAATTCGTTTCATAAAGATCACATTTGTTCGATAAAATCATTTATTTCATAATATGATGTAATTGTAATATCACACACACACACATACACACACATACACACACATACACATACACACATACACACACATACACACACATACACACACATACACATACACACACACATACACACACATATATATATATATAATTACATGTCTATTTTGTCTTCATTTTATGTGTTGATAACAATTTTAGATGTCTTGAAAAAAGATGTCAACATTTTTATCATTACTATTTTCTGAAATTTCACATTAAAATTTTGATATATCAGGAAATGAAGTGAAAATAGCAATGCAGAACATGCAATATTCTATTAGATGTACATCAGAAGTAATGTCTAACTATACACTCTTATAGACTCAAGTTAATCGCCATCCATCATTTAGTTTCCAAAGTGAAAATCAGTGTAAATTCGTTAAACTTTCGATAACATTGATTTTATGCAGGAAAATTAGGCATCTGTGTTTTGAAACATTTTCTAACTCCAGGGCAGATCCTAAGCACAAATTTGAAACTTTTTGGGCGATTTCCATTCCTTTAAATACACGTGATTAACTTGTCGTTAAGTATGTACCATGGCACATCGATATTAAGTACATGTATAAGATAGCTATGGCTGTCTTGGTCTTTCTTATATAACATGACTGAAGTCAATACCGTGTGTTAAATGTACATATTTGTGCGTAATTTAAAAATAGTAAGAAATCGAAAAAACATCAATTTGAATTGAAAACTTCTGGATTAATGAATATTCATCTGTAATAACACTAAGGGACGAATGATGACAATAGAACTCTCTCATGCTTCCACATACTTGTGTGAGACGCATCAGAAAACGTTTTACGATTTGCCCTTTGAAAACCTGTGACCCTGACCTGTTCTATCTCTGTTCAAACTGCACATGTTATCGGTAATCTCCCCTACCCAGCTCCATAATACGAATGTTGCGATTTTCATATTCCTATCCTTTGCCATAGTATATGATGTTAAGATCTGTTACTATCATGATAAAATACCCTGCTTTTTTTTAAATGGTTCGTTTTCAGCATTATCTGATACTAGAATAGATATATATGCATTGAACTGTGATATTAATGAATACTGTTATCTGCAATAATGCATGTTAATTACTCATAATGCATAATTACTCATATTGCATGATAATTGCTTATATTGCATGATAATTACTCATATTGCATGATAATTACTCATAATGCACGAAAAAGTTTTAGTTATAATGTATTACAATTATTGATAATGCTTGATAATTGCTCATAATGCACGATAATTACTCATGAGGCAATGCTGTTTTAATGCTTCAATAGGGTGACAATATTTCTATATATAAATCGGCAAAAGGATAGATGGTCAGACTAGATCATAATTTTTGACATTATAATCCTATGGGGGTCAGCATGATTCAGTCTTAAATGTAAAACCTGCGACCTTGAAAAATACTGATGTTATGCATTTGGCGATTGTTATTATATCAAGCTGTACTAAAATTATATACCTGATTTCGTCTTAAGACTGTGACCCTGGACTTTAATTGCATCTGAAAAGTTTCATTTAAAATTACTGTGGTAATTCAATGTTACAATCATTATTTATCTGAGTATTGTGCTTAGGAATGGGAGGAGGATTGATGCAACAATATTCATGCCGCGCTGGTGTACATCATATATAAATGATTATGTCTCGTCTCTCTGTTTAAATTTAAAGGAGGATATTTGTTTTGTGTTATCCGTTCTTCTTTCTCTCCCTCTATTAATCTTCTTTTATAATTGGGTACAATTCCTCGAAAATGAGGAATACAGATGTTCGATATCATTTTCTCATACTTCAGTGACGACAACAGCGTAAGCATAATCAGGCAAAATTCACTTTAGCTCGAGGAATAAAATTTTTCCGCCACATTTTTGTCAAAATGTAGGCGACCTGATTCGAATGTGTAGTTAGACATCAAAGCATTGGGTACAAGTAATATGAGTTTAATCGCAAAGTTCGCAGTAAACTTTTGTGTATCTATGTCTTAACAACGATAACTGCTTAAATTTCAAGAAGGCTATATCATGCCTACAGCAGGCTTGATTGACAACTAGCTCTGGTAACTCTTGCTTTTATTGTGGGGAGGGTGGATGCTTTTATTTATTTTTGCTGGGTTTTTTTATATTTTACAAAATAGATTACTATATACAACTGATATACTTTGTTCAGTACGAATGGTTGCGTATAAAATTTAATCTTCAAATTTAAGAATTTTGCTACAAAAACTCATTATTTTCCTGAATTAATGTGAAGAATTTATCTAACTTAAAGGTTTTTTGTATACGAGACTTTTAACAGCATATTCTGATCTACATAGACATTGTAATTCCAACAATGACGAAGGTAGAATAAAATAATTGAAACGTGAGTGAACTGGGGAAAATGTTTTGAAACCGGAGTCAAAGCATCATAACGATAAAATGTCCTTCATATCATAAGGTCATAGAAACTGAGTGATATGCAATAAATTGTAACGAACCTAGTTATGGACTGACGATCAGGCAGAACAAAATAACTGTCTCGGCGACAGACTTACGAATATACAAACGAACATGACTGGTAAACATTGATTCAGAAGTAATCCCAAGTCGAAAGAGAAATTTCTGGAGAGACAGATAGATAGACAGACAGACAGAGAAAGCTACGGCTGTTTCCACAATATAGAAAAATTTCCTACATATACCTTTGAGGTTGTCTTTTCAAACTTTTCTATCCCATCATGGCTTGGCGGAGGATTAGGCAAGGTTTGAATGCTTTGAATTTCTTTGGACAGAAGTCGCAACGCCTGCATGTCCTCCATCTGCTGTTTCTCCATGTCTTAAAAGTGAACAACTTGTCTATATTATATATAAAGCGTATCCTTAATTTAGTCTGTACACATACTTACATGGCTAATAATACAAATCAATTTATTATCTTTACTCGGACAAATGACTTCTCTAAGGCAGTTTGTATATTATTAAAAAACAACATTTGTTTCCATTGTATGTAATCCTTTCAAAAGCCATATTTGTTGTTACATACAGAGATCGGTGAATCTTTTCTCCAATTCTTTAAATGTCAATGCTCGAAAAGTGAAACTCCGTATTTAAATATTCTCTCCAAGGTGAAATTCAAATCAATGATGATTGATTTATGTGAAAAGGAAAGCTCTTTGCTGTGTGTTTCATGTTTGCTATTTAGTCGAAAGTTCGTTATCGATCAATGAATAAACCATGGCACGAGCGGCAATATAACAGTTGAATGGGCATTATTACATTTGATTGCCTTCCCGAGGTACACTCGCTCCATTCGTACATAGTTGATCCGCTAATAGGATTCGAAGCCAATACGATCTAGTGATGTTGGCAATGTTATCACTTAGCCACCGTGGCAGTTTCTGAGATCCTATCTATCTCAATATCTTTCAAATAAATATTGGAACTCATTGCATATTTGTCAAGAATATTGAAAAGACAAATTGATAGAATTGGACAATCTTTCAAGACATCTTACAACGTTATTAGCTTAGTTGCAATTATACATTTATAAAGCGAATTATACAGAGGCTTTTGTATTCTACTGATGTCCCCAAAGCTGGTTAATTGTAACTATTGCTCTGTGTGCACTCGGAAAGAAATAAACAAATGGACATCAGCATCCCTAATAAAAACTGTTTTATATGCAACCATACGTATATGGACTGATTAACCCGTCAGAAATTTAATTTAAATGGATATTGAACCACGTGTTTACAGAACATAATCCCCTTACCTGGCAGCGAAGTTAGTACAAACATTATGTGAAGTAATACTGGGAAATAAGAAAAAGTCGTGATTAATACAGGTAAATAAAGAACACATCGTGTGTAATATACGGGTAAATATAAAAGCATGTCGTGTGCAATATACAGGTAAGCCTTGTTCATCTCTTGATTGCAAGACACATAGTCTAGTTCCTTTCATTCCCCAATACCACTACCCACACGCAAAGCCTAGTATAAATATACATTATTCTGAAGTCGAGACAAATGTAGGTTACTCTTATTCCTTCTCAGTAACAGACTGGTATTATTATATAATTTTATATTGAACGATATTCATTATTTCTGCTTTTATCCGAGGTACCGTGTTAAATTTGTCTCCATATTAACTTCATTTTTTAAAATAAAGGTTACAAAACTAGCTTTAAAACTGAATATAAGCTTAAGCATGCAAAAAGAAGCAGCGCTGTTTTACGTTTTATTTAGCAGTATTGATACGAATGAATTCGAGATAATTCAAATCTTCTAAAGGAGCAAATATATACTTATGCTTAGTTCATATCCGGGATGATACAAGTTTGGGTATGGAGCAAAAATCAGAACGCTAACCCAGCGGTTGCAGCCATCTTTACCCGCCAATGAGACTAGTGCAGATGTAAGTAAGAACAAGATGTTTTCAAAATCATCATCGGTTCTTTATTGCATTTTTCACAAGCAAACGTTTTCAAGTTAATTCTTCACTTAAATGCTTTGTCTCGACTTCATTACCATAAGTCGTAATGTTATGTTCAGACTTATGAGATGTTATTTGTCAATTTTAACTTAAACTTAAATTTTAACCAATCAGGTCTCACGACATGAAATTGTAATTGATTACTGAGTGGCACTGACACGCAAAGTATAATGTTTTCTTTGCAGATAATATGAGAACAAACTATATTAATCTAATTTGCAAATGTCTGATATCGTCATCTATAGCATTTTACTCGTATTCGACCCAAACCAGAGTTAAAATTCTTTAAATTAAAGACTATGTATGTATGTATGTATGTATGTATGTATGTATGTATGTATGTATGTATGTATGTATGTATGTATGTATGTATGTATGTATGTATGTATGTATGTATGTATGTATGTATGTATGTATGTATGTATGTATGTATGTATGTATGTATATATATATGTTCATACATTTTTGTATGTGTTTGGGTTTGCGTGCGTGTGTGAGTGTATATAGGTATAAAGTTTAATGTCAATTTATCTCAAAACTGGCTGTTTGGTGCAGACTAAAGGTAAAGATTTAAATATGTGTAAAAAAAAAATATTGTACAAAGCAACGTTATGAACAAAGACCTTCCAAATAAAGCGCTGATTAAACAAAAGGTGGACGTTAAAATTATGCAGATGGTGTAGAAAAGAAAAACAATACCGGTACAAAAATATAAAAGGCATTCAATATGCGATAAAGTGCTCCAAGGTTAACTTCATACAGAAAGGCAAGAACATGCGAAACTAAGAGAACAAAAACAAAAACAAATAAATCGAAGTATTGGTTTGGCGACAAGTATAAAATACTAATTCAGTTGTCTTTAATCTTGACGATTGGAAAAACATATAACTCTTTGAAACTGAAGTAAAGTTTATATTGGCATTCAAGCTTTCTATATTGGGTACCTGTCTTTACGAGCTACTTCGGTGAGCCAGTCAATATGTGTCACTTACCTCACGTTAATTTCGATGGAGATTATACTGCCCATAAACAACCAGCAATCTGAACAGCCCAATTGTTTATGTCTCTCAGATGGCTACATTTGTACTGTACGGCCTTGCAGCGTCTCTAGTCTAGCCTTTATGGGGCACTCTACGAACATAAACACGCACCGTGCTTAACTGTCTCTTAGGTGAAAAATTAACAGGTAAACCCACCGCAAATGATATTGTAGTTATTATGGCAGGTAAAACTGCTTACCTGTCCTGGCCACGGAGGAATAACAATATCTCGATGAGAAGAAACAAGGAAGATCATTGACGTGTTTTATCGCGCTTTTTGGAGAGCATTTGATAATGAAGACGATTTGACAGTTTAAGAATGAATGGAGCATATAGAAAGTTCGCAAGTTTAAAAATGTGCATATTCATTATTTGGGACAAACACATGAATACACATGGAGTCCTTTTGGATAGCGTGTGTCTTAGATAATAACAGTACCACTATTACAGCTGCAAATAATAATAATAATAATAATAATAATAATAATAATAATAATAATAATAATAATAACAATAACAATAACAATAATAATAATAATAATAACAATTATTTATTATTATTATTATTATTATTATTATTATTATTATTATTATTATTATTATTATTATTATTATTATTATTATTATTATTATTATTATTATTTATTTCGCATTCTGAACCTAAGTTGAATATATTTTTGTAAGTTGTCAATTTCTTGTGATGATTGATTGCGATACACTGATCGATTACCTGCGAGATTATGATTGCTTGCAATAGTGAATTATTACAAGAGCGAATCTGCTAGTTTGCGATGGTGATCGATGTCAATCGAGAGGATGCATGATTGCGATAAAGTGATGTATTGCTTGTAAGATAACGAGTTGATGTCTTTTGTATCGTTTCTATGTACTTATTAATTCGATGTTTAATTCCCTTAAAAAGAAGTAGTCTTAAAATTTTCGGAATAATCATATCTTGTTTAACAAGAAAAAGAGGAGGATAAAATGGTGTATGTGGAGGATAACAACAACAACAACAATAATAATAATAATAATAATAATAATAATAATAATAATAATAATAATAATAATAATAATAATAATAATAATAATGAGGCAATGTCGCACTATTAAACCTCAACTTTTAACGAACATCGCATCACATCAAATAAATGCTGTCCCCTCTTGAAAATAGAATCATAAAAAGGATGTTAGACAGACCCATATGCTAATTGCATAGACTCCATTACGTTAAGGCAAAGGTGAAACTCCCTTACGCTAAGGTAAAGGTGAAGGTGAAAGACTATCAAAACTTTCCCGTCGGGTCTCCCTCTGCCTGGAATTCGGAGAAAATTGCACCCCTCTCTCACGGCAATATAGAGCGATCACCGGCCCTTGTTCTTGTTCAAACAATTTTTTTTTCTTTTATAAAATAAATAAGTGTTGTTCCGCCCAGGCCCCCTTACGGGTCCAGGACGGAGTCCTGGAATATATATCCGGTTTTCCCCTTTCCCCTGGCTTCCCTGTTGTCTCTCTCAATTCCATAAATCACTACCCTGTCGGCGCTACTGAGTATAATGGAAACACCTTCATTTGACTGTTAACAGTGTTTGCCTTGTTTATACCCGGAGAATTTGACGCTATCCTTCAAATTTTAGCCCGGCAAGGATTTTTAGCTTGCATTTTTGTTGTTAATTTAGTTGCTTGTTTTTCACCATATGACAAATAAGTGAACCAAAGAAAATTCCAATAAAACAATAATCTATAAAGAGAATTTAATTTGGGCAATTAAAAATTTGTTGGTTTTAAAAGATGTTGAGATAATTGTATCACTAAGAAGCTATTTGAAAAGGATGGTTCTAAACCCAGAATTAGACAGACCACATCCTCTTTCCAAAACAGAAATAGCATAAACAAATAATCAATTAAATAATCAATCATATAATGGGTAATACTCTATCTCCTCTTCCCGCCTCATTAGATGACGATTATGACGATTATGATGATGAATTGACAATCCTTCTTCATAGTTTCTTCACGAACTTTCTTTTGTTTTCTTTCTTTATTTGTCTTTACTTTAAACAAATGATCGAATGAGACCATGTATTACAAATTTTAAAAAATACAGCATAACATATTATTGTATTTGGACATATTTATGTTTGGACTCAACGTTAAAAAGTTTGATCCATTAGAGTGTGTTGTATCAAATCATTTTTGCAAACAAGAATCGGATATGGATATCGGCAACAAAAACAATTGAGCGGCTTTGGCCAGTCGAAACTTATCGTCACTTGTAATCTTCCAGAGCACGCAGCAGAAAGAAGCAATGGACATTTGGATTCATTTAGGTCTTCATTCGTACATTTTCATGGGAAAGATCAAATTTTACTAAGTGTAAAACGTTGGGGAACTCGTGGTACTGCAACTCTAATTTGAATGCAAGATGGATTCCATATAGTTCAGCAGAGGTCACTGATATAGGGATCTTTGTCCACAAGGTAAATTTCGGGCGAAAATTTTGCAAAAAGTATGTGTTCAGTATTATGGTCATTTAATTCTGGCAATATCTTGATGTCGACGAATTGTGAAGGCGACCAAAGTCTAGTTTTATTTTAGTATCATAGTCAACAATATATATAAATATCTTTGCAACTTTTTCCATTAGGTTTGTCCTTGAGTTTTTCCGTATTCCAGTTTGATGTCGAATGTGTCGTGTACTTGTTCGTAGTTGGTCTTGAGGCCGGATCAGATCAAGTGTTTGGAGACTTCCAAAATTTCAAAAAAGGCCCTGTCTTTCCTGGAAACGATACCAAAGAAAAATTATACCTGTCTACCTATTGAAAGTGTATATAATACAGAAAAAAAATACGTGCGAAAGAATAAAACGTTGGTCAAATTTATTGTGAACCGCAACTGCACGTTTTTGTGTGTACTAGATTTTTAGCCTGGAGGATGCCGGAAACCCTGGAAAATCTTTCCATCCTCACATCAATCCCGATTATGCCCTGTACCTGATTCGATTCTGTCCGTTATTCTTCATTTATAACTTGTTCTTGAATCAGGTTTTGTGGAAGTCCCGGTGGACGCCCTCTCTATTTGCCTGTCGGTAATATCTCATTCTTGTCTTAGTTCAGTTTTGTTGCTGATGCCGTTTCTTAAGGTATTCTCAACTAGCACGAAGACGTAACTTTTCTTTTTGGATCCCTTGTTTTTCTTTTTCTCCTTTTTCTTTCTATGTTCTATGAAAGAAGATTCGTTCTTTCTTGCAAAACATTCACTACAAAGCTTGCTTCTCATAAGGACACTTAACATTAGGGTATGGCAAAATCCGGCTCTGAGTCTGAGATTGCCTCCAGGGTCTCCTCTATTTTTCATTTTAGTATACTGCTGTCTGTCTTTGCGGCATACATTTCATGTCTTTTTTGGTTTTTAAAGGATTATGGCAATACACATCCCCTGTACTATGTATTCACTAAGACATCCCATGATAAGGAACAGGTCAAGAGTTTCCCGGACGAGTTCGCTAGAAATGGCTATCACAATTATCTCCCCTTTGATGATAGATTAACTGAAGAGAGTGGCTAGCTTCTCGAGGATTAACGATTATCATAGTTTCTTTGCGAGTTTAAATTTCAATTCATGATTATTTGTAGAGGAAAGGCATTAAAATACACAACTGTTAGCCTGTTTCCCAATGTTTTCTTCATTAGTGTGGACCGTATTCACAACTATTGCGTTTGTCTCTAATTTCCCGATTTTTCTATTTGGGGACAATTTGGAATCCTCCATGATGCATATACAAAATACCTGTCTCTTCCACCATTCTGTAGAGCCACTATAACCGAGACCTAGACTCCTCTAATCTCTAGGTCCTGGAGGACTTTACAAGCATAGGGCGCAAATGTTCTGCAATGTTCGGACAGTCCGGTAGTTAGTGCTCAGTAAGCCAATACGAAATTTTTCTCCTTCTACAACAAAACAGACCACCTATCATGAGAGACCTTATTCTCAAAATGACAAATTTATTGATTATATAATGCTATGGCCTGATACGAGAGACCACCTGTCTTGAGACAGGATAATTTTGGAGCAAATGGGGTGGTCTTTCAAGACAGGTTCTACTGACTACCTCTATTTCTGCAACAAATATGCCTCTAATTTGCAGTTTGCGACCTTATCTTGCTTATATATTAATAATTTAAACCTTTCAAAAGGTTCAATACTTTCCCGAGACCTTGGTATTATTAAAATAAGAAACATGGATGATACTATTGAATGTAATTCTATAAGAAACTTTGCCTTACAGGTGAAATGCAATTAGACATGAAAACTAAGTAATAAATGAGTGCAAAAAAAACAGAAAACGTGATATTTAATTAAACCATACCTCTCCTTCTATGGCAAGGGAGCATAGAAGAAGATACGTGATATACTTGCATTAAATGGATAATACATGCAATGTATTGTGCATTGAACTGAGTAAGATGATGTGTGCTACGCTCACTACTCAATCTTATCTCTCTAAATTAGTTGTCTTTACTTTTTGTTGCAACTGTATTCTTTTAAAAACTTTCAGAAATTATCGGTGACGACAAAGCATGGCCATTTATGTATCACTTTATTTAAATAATTATGCCCACCTTCAGCAAAATTTGAACATATTACTAGAATTATAATAGTTTAACAACAGGTGTACATCAGAATAGAAAACTGTTCTTTAACGTTCTTTATTAAATTGTGAAGATTTAGATTTTCAACGCAACTTTTAAAATTTTTAGTCATATTGCTACGATGTCTGCAGTGCAACAGTTTACAGTGATGTCTATCACTATAAAAAGGACATTTAACTGAGAACTAGAGTCTAACCTACCAAGTTTCTAATTGTCAGCAATGTCACATGAGTTGCCTCCCTTAGAAATAGGTCATTTCAATTCAACAGTAAAGAAGAGCAATCTTCAGAAGAGCGATCGGGATTGAATCAAAAAAGTTTCTGAACAATTAACACAATTCCTACTCCTTACAAGTGCAGGTATAATTTATTAACATAAAAATTGGAGATTCAACCGAAACCAGATAATAATCTAAATGAGACAGAAAAGATAAAATGAAAAAACACTATACAGAAGCAATACTCCTGAACCAAAATGGAAAAAGAATAAGAGAAAGGAGAGGAAGACATGATCATGAATATTTGACCGGAATAAAAATAAAGTGGCAAATAGCAAAGAGTGAGCAAAGATATACAAGAAACAATAGACTCTGTACCTTTGCGAACAATAGTGTAGGTTTGCAGCAGAAAAAAATTCAATATCACTTGGAGGAAAATCAGTGTCATTATTTAAAAATTTCCAAGTAGTGATGGAAAGAAACCATCAAATAAATCAAAATAGTTTAATATTCTAATCTTGGCAAAAGGAAGACAAAGAAGAAATGAGCTAAAGTTTCAAACCTGAATTCAAATTATCAGTAAGAGAGGTGATATGTTCACCCAATATGAATTGGTCTTTAAAAGCACGAACAAATGTATCCAAGTTTGTTGGAACTAATGTCAGTGGTCTACAAGTAAAATACTAAGGTGTCTTTTGAAGGACAAACCTATTGTCTTTCTTGTTTTCTTTTTGTTTATTTTTTTTAGTGTTTGTGAATTTTCTTTTTGCTTTGCATTTTTAATGTGCCAAATTATGGGAATGTGCATCGATTCTCTTTAGAATGGATAAAAGAGTTTGAGGTTGGACAGCATATCAGTTAATTGTTGTTTATCATCAAGTGATTTGATGCTTCCTAAAACAAGGCAGAAATTCCAAGAAAAACAGTGAGATCATATGATTCAGATTTGTACAGCATAGTTAAGTCTGTTTTTCATTTTGTGGTTCCCCATTCCATTAAACGTAATGAGCATTTCTGTCAAATTAAATTGCCAAATCTGGATGGTTCAAGCTCAAGTTTTGCAAGTCTTGCCATAAAAAAGCCAGTGTCAAATGAATCCGTGAATTCAATAATGTTTACAAGACTCAGTGAGGGACGTAGTATATTTTGTCCCACTGCAAGTGTGACATTTCCTACTGTAGCCCATTATAAGTGCAATAACTATAGAAACAAGTCATCTTTTGAAAATTTCATGAAAATTATAGCTTCTTAGCTGTTTCTTTTATTGCATCGAAAGTTACCTCCCTTTACCTGGTCACGGATTAAGTACACACGTCGGACCAAAGATGATGTTTTATTGTGACATTTATCAGTCTTACTGGCTTTTATCTTGTATGTGATTATGTTTCGAAAACATTTTATATTATGTTAATCAATTCAATGTGCAACATTGATTTATTAAAAAATATACTCAAGGTCCTGCCCCATCATGAATTCTTCTATATGAATATTAATATAATGCCAAAATTGTTAAACTAGTAACAGCAAAGTTATGTGGGAACTGTGTATTGCAACTCTGCACCATATGAATGGTATACATGTACTGTGATTATTGATACTAATTTAACTTCCAATGTAAAACATGCGGAAGTACCATACCACTCAAAAATGTTACATTTCTAAATCATATCTTTTGGTATATTTAAAAAGAAATCCCATCGGTGTACTCCCAAATCAAGTAAACTTTATAAACTATTTCAAAGAAAATATAAGACTACATGAACAAACAGCATACTGAAGATATTTTAATATGAAAAAGATAATTTTTGCAGGCTTCACGAAAGAGAATATATGATACACAATGCATGCATGTGACTTTGGAAACATATACTGCAAATGAAATGAATAAGATCTCACACTGTCACTAGTCTCTCTCAAAACAAGCATTCTTAAGGCAATATATACAACAAAACAGACATAGTAGTACTTAATGGCAGGTGTATGCAGGCAAGAATATAAATGAAATTAAATGAAATTAATAACGTATTCATACAATAAACTTGTAAAAAAGAAACAAATATAAAACATGAAATAAAATTACATTGCATTGAATATAAGGATACACTATGCATCTTGATTTAAACCCTAATTGTATTTAAATGTTATAAAAGACATTTGGATTTGAAATGCATTTTCAAGCAACATGAAAAATACTAGCATAGAACTGGCTTTTCAAAATTTGATCAGTATATTTTAAACAGAACATTTTGTGCTTTAATTTGAATTGTCACAAATATTAACAAATTCAAGAAAAATCATTGTAAAGCTTAATACTGATGTATAAAGCATTTTTTAATGGATTTAAATTAGGATGACATACTAGGCAGACACCTATTTTGTCTGTATAGGTCATGGACGTAACTTGAATAATTTATTTTGTTTAAAATCATGAGCTTTGTCACCGAAAGTGTGATATTGTTCAATTGTTTCTTCTTTTTCACATTGAAAAAATAATAGGATTATATTACTAGCCAAAATTAAATGTCGTTTTCGTGCACATGAAAATTTGACTTTTTAAATACTGATTTTGTTTGTTCAGTTGTGTATATCTCATCTTAATGAACAGTGTACTGTTCGTTGCAATATTATGGTAGGACCTGCTCCTCAAACTGCTCATAAATTTTTAATGGAATTAAGAAACCTCTTTCCAGTATGTGAACGTATAGGCTCAATTCATACCATGACCAAATCGGCGTCTCTAAGTTTACAATACCAATGAATTTAAAAATCATTTTAAAATTAAGCACAGATAATTATTTTTTTTTTTTAATTTTTATATAAAAATGCATTTCATTAATCTCGAAGCTAAACCTAAAGAGGTTTCACAAGTGTAACAATGGTTCAAAATTGGAGGAGCTGTATGAGCAAAGTCCAAGTAATTCATGTGTACTAATGAACAACCAATGACTCCTGATTGGCTAATTCCATGGATGATGCCAATGACAAAACTTATAGTTTATGGTAATGATTTTCATTTCTGTATGGCAATATGTAATATGTTCAGTACTAGTATAAATTTGTTCCCATGTCTCAAAATCAATTTGCTGAGCAAATCCAACATTTTTATATTTATCATTCTCTGGATGTGGTCTAAGCTTATTTATAAGCCTTGTTGATTGGCAAGTAACACAGAACAAGATGTTCAATTGCATAATGCAAGACTTATCAGGGTCAACATAGTGTTTGTTCTATTGATTACTCCAAGCAATGACCCAGATCTACCAGAGCATTATAAATCTGGATCTGTACTGTCTATGCACTCGACTTACAAGTACCAATATATTGTGTCAAGAATTTTATGTCCTGTAGATAATCTGGAGAGTAATCTCCCATGTATATCATTAAAAAGCATGTTTCTAAAGAATTGAGAAAATAATATGCAATGGATCATATGTAAATAATTCCGAGATTAATCTCCCATGTACGCCGTAAAAAAAGCATAATGTTTCTAAAGAACTGAGAAAATAATACGCAATGGATAACTCAACAATGCCAATGTATTTATGCCGCAATCCCAGATTCATTTGTGGTCTTATTTTTATGAGCATCTTCTTTCCTGCACATTTCCCTCTAATTTTTCAACGATCTGATCAGCCCAGTTAAAATTTAAATCCACAAATGTATGAAGGTACTGTTCCTGGTTTCTTGTTGCAGTTTACTAAATATCTTATGTTAGATGTTACGCTATTATTGTATCCTGTTACATTTTCCTCCACTGTGGTCACCTGAACATATTATTTAGATTTTCTTTTATTACATCTTACTCTGCTGACACCTCTTTCTTCCCATTATCTCCATCAGCATCTTTAATATCATCTTCCTTCTTTTCATCAGTAACACCATCAATTTTCTCCTCTATGACTTTGTTTTCAACCAATGTGTCATCATCTGCCTTTTTCAATTCTGTGTCAGGTTTCGATTCCTCAACTTTATCGTTTGTTTCCTCAACTTTGTCTTTGGTTTCATCTTTTGCCAGATCCTCAGGATTTGCTGCATCTTCTGTTTTCTCTTCAGCTTTGTTGTCTTTCTCAGCTGCAATGGAGGATTTTTCTTTCTTTTCAGGTACTTTCTGGGCCAAACACTCTTCCCAATCTGGCCAAAATTTTTCCTTCATTCTGTCACAGTAATCACTTAGGTTCCCGCAAACCTCTAAATAATAATAATAATAATAATAATAATAATAATAATAATAATAATAATAATAATAATATCAGAAATAAGCAGAAGAACAACTGGAGCAATTTCTAAAATGAACTAACATTACTCCCTTGTTTAAGCTGCTCCTTTAATTAAATTTTCCGATCCCGACACTCTCTCTAAATTGATTTACGTTTAATCGGCATTTTTATATTTTTGCAACTTCACAATGGCTCTAAAATATATAGTGTATAGAGTGTGTAAACTATATGAAGAAAATGCATAATGGAGAATAGACAAAGGATGAGATGAAGCATTATAATAACTTTTACAAAATGAAGAAACTTTAACAATACATCATGCCAGTGTACTATGTGAATTGTAATGTGACAAATTTTATTCTAACACAGTTTTAAATGACCCCCACCCCTATCTCTCTCTCTCTCTCTCTCTCTCTCTCTCTCTCTCTCTCTCTCTCTCTCTCTCTCTGATTTATTTTTATTAGTAGCAAAGCTGACTCATCAGATAAATGCAAATAGAATTTAATGGGTTTAATAATCATTCTACAACCCAAGTAAAATGGCAAAAAATTAAAATATCGAAGTGGTGGCAGGAAAATAAACAATGGCCAAATGTCAAGCACATACTGATGCACGCCACACTGACCAATACTATAACTGGAAAAAGTATTAAAAATTATATTTTCAAAAATATTTAATGGGAATGTTGTCCATCATTACTTACTGGCACTACATAATCTATACTCAAATTAGCAAAAACAAAATTATTCAACCACTTTTTACAAAATTCTTTATGAATATTTTGTATCTGTTGTTGTTAATACTGGTGTAACTGTCAAATGAAACAAATTTGATTCTGTATGACATTTGAATTATTTCTGAATGCCTTAAAGTCTTTTAAAAATTATTCTAATTGCTACAATGTGAAACTAAAATTGTATGTTCAATAAATTGTGTTCCCATTTCCAGGTTCTATGATATATCCAAATTTATCTTTTCCTGACTAAAACAATGTGCTAACTATCATAGCATAATTTGAAGAGCCTCAGATTTGCAATCCAAAGTTCACAAGTTTAATCTCCACCCAGGTGAGCCCAAACTGGCAGCCCTGATGCATCCTGGGAAACGACACATAGCTACCATTACCTTGGCAGCAATGTGTGAAAGGTGCAGTTAAAACAACCAGCAATAGATGACAAACAAGAGTCCCTTGAGGGGACTGACCCTATAATGGCCAATTAAGAATTCCAGGAACTCAAGCAGGAAGAATGCTCTTTTCTGGGGGAGATAAATCGGATTGGAACAAAACTTGTGAAGTTGTAGAAATAGATTCATAGAACTCAAATCCTGTTCTGACTAACGGACATAAATCCCAGGCAATAAATAAAATCCACATTTAAACTAAACCAAAAAGGAAATCATTTAAGTAGGCTGAAAAAGGATTGATTTATTGATAATTTTCACCATATAGTTCTGTAATACATCCCTTTTGTTAGAGTAAGCTTCAATTAACTAAGACATATTGAAAAACAATTAGCAAAAGCAGATATTTTAAAGACACATTCAGTTTCAAACTTCCTTCAAAAATATATATATATATACTTTGGCATATTACATCCTGAAATGCAATGTTCACCAAGACATTTCCAAATACAGTAGTGGTTAGAGTGTCTGCCTGGTGCAGGAGGTTACAGGTTCAAACCCTGGCTAAGTCATATCAAAGACTTATAAGGCACTCAGCATTAAAAGGATAGTGTTTGGTTTGGTCAACCCAGTATCAGGATAATGTGACTTGATGGGTCATCATCTGCAGCATGATTCCCTAGGGCTAGACATCACTATAAACTACCACTCTGCAGACCTTGTAACAATATGACTGAAAACTTTTTAAAGCTATGTTAAAATTGTTTTACTCTTACCCTTCTTAGTCTTTAATTATAGATGTATGCCCCAGTTGCCAAAAGTACATGAAAGAAAACAAAACTAATGTAAATCGTAACCAGTATGTGAGTAACAGAGGAAAATGGCCAGATATAAGGACATACAAAATATGCCATTTTGAAGTGACTGCCAGGTCATAAAATTTTTACACTGGTCAGTTAAAAGGACTGTTCAAACACTTACCCAGTAGGTACTTCTTTCCCTCAAAGTCAGGACAATTCCACTTAATTTGAACCAACTGTCCAAATATTGCACAATCTACCTCTGTTGGTTTGTCTCCCATGAAGAATGCATTTGTACCTGTTTAAATAAATAAATAAATAAACAAATAAATAAATAAACAAATAAAAAAATATATAAAAAATTAAATATTTTCGATATAACAGGTAACAAAATTTATATTTGAAAAACATGTGCAAAATCAACAGTTTTAAGGTAAAACAATGTATTTTGAGGGCATAAGGACACTTCAAAACCTTTTGGTGTGATAGAAACTCCATTAGAAATTGGAAACTACATAAACAAAGACATTAAATTATACAAAAAAGAACCATATTAAGTGATTCAATAATTAATTACAGCAATTATTATAGATAGCTGGAAAACACTTGAAGTTTAATAAAATGAACAAGGGATATTAAATATTAAGTTTAAGCCATGCATTTATTTCAATGAAAACCAGAATATGAGCCAATTGTTTCCACCTAGAAAAAAGAACCTTAAAATCCAGTTGAAATTTAGAACATTAAATTCTTTGTGAGATTAGGAACCACAAATTCCATGTGAGATTAAGAACCTTAAATTCCATGTGAGATTGAGAACCTTAAATTCCATGTGATATTAAAACCTTAAATTCCTTGTGAGGTTAGGTACCTTAAATTTCATGCGAGATTAAAAACTTTAAATTCCATGTGAGATTAGGAACCTTACATTCCATGTGAGATTAAGAACCTTAAATTCCATGTGAGATTAGGAACCTTAAATTCCATGAGATTGAGATCCTTAAATTCTATGTGAGATTAGGAACCTTACATTCCATGTGAGATTAGGAACCTTAAATTCCATGTGAGATTAGGAACCATAAATTCCATGTGAGATTAGGAACCATAAATTCCATGTGAGATTAAGAACCTTAAACTCAATGTGTGATTAAGAACCTTAAATTCCAATTGAGATTAGAAACCATAAATTCCATGTGAGATTAAGAACCTTAAATTCCATGTAAGATTGAGAACCTTAAATTCTGTGTGATATTAAGAACCTTAAATTTCTTGTGAGATTGAGAACCTTAAATTCCATGTGAGATTAAGAACCATAAATTCTATGTGAGATTGGGAACCTTACATTCCATGTGTGATTAAGAACCTTAAATTCCATTTGAGATTAGGAAACTTACATTCCATGTGAGATTAAGAACCTTAAGTTCCATGTAAGATTAGGAACCTTACATTCCACGAGAGATTAAGAACCTTAAATTCCATGTGAGATTAGGAACCTTACATTCCATGTGAGATTAAGAACCTTAAATTCTGTGTGATATTAAGAACCTTAAATTTATTGTGAGATTGAGAACCTTAAATTCCATGTGAGATTAAGAACCATAAATTCTATGTGAGATTGGGAACCTTACATTCCATGTATGATTAAGAACCTTAAATTCCATTTGAGATTAGGAAACTTACATTCCATGTGAGATTAAGAACCTAAGTTCCATGTAAGATTAGGAACCTTACATTCCATGAGAGATTAAGAACCTTAAATTCCATGTGAGATTAGGAACCTTACATTCCATGTGAGATTAAGAACTTTAAATTCTATGTGAGATTAGGAACCTTACATTTCATGTGAGATTAAGCATTAAATTCCATGTGAGATTAAGAACCTTAAATTCCATGTGAGATTAAGAACCTTATGAACAATGCGCAGTTATGGTCTGACTTTAAAAGAATTCTATCCATCTAAGATAAATTTAAGGGCTGTAAAACTGTTATCTTCCTTTTTCAGGATCAGACGACTTTTTTCAAAGCCTCTTTAGATCAAAAAGAAGATAAAAGAGAAGATAACAAAAAGTCTAATATCATTAATTAAAGACATTGTAACACTAAATGAAAATCCCTAAAAATAAATCATTGATTTTCTTTCTCTTAATTTCTTGAAGAAGTGCTTCATATAAGAATGTTATTTACATTTAAAAGAAAATGTAATTATTTAATGCCTTAAGTGATAGTATACTGTTTACAAAGTCTAGACTATCTACTTTTGTAGTGAATAGCAAAGGATACCCTTTTGGGAGACATTGCTTGCACTATTTTATGCCAATTCCATTCATAGGCTATCATTTTAATGCAGTTTGTTTGGAAAAAAACAAATAACATTCAATTTGTGTGTCTATTGCATAAATCAAACAAAATCAATAAAGACATTTTTATTTAAGTGCAACTATTTGAACAAAAAAAATTAACACAAGATTTCCAGATTTTCTAACAATTGTTGTCCATGTTAGTGTCTAAAATACACAAGAGTCTAACATACACAAGAGTCTAACATACACAAGAGCCTACATACACAAGAGTCTAACATACCCAAGATTGTCTAACATACATAAGTGTCTAACATACACAACATAGTCTAACATATACAAGAGTCTAATATACACAAGAGTCTAACATGTGTAAGTCTTGCATACACAAGAGTAACAAACAAGAGTCTAATATACACAAGTCTAATATACACAATAGAGTCTAAAATACACAAGAGTTTAACATACACAGGATAGTCTAACATACACAAGAGTCTAACATACACAGGAGAGTCTAACATACACAAGAGTCTAACATATGCAAGAGTCTAACACAGACAAGAGTCTGACATAAACAAGCCAGTCTAACATGCACAAGACAGTCTAACATCAACAAGAGGCTAACATATGCATGAGAGTCTAATATACACAAGAGTCTAACATACACAAGAGTCTAACATATGCAAGATAGTCTAACATATGCAAGAGTTTAATATACACAAATCTAACATACACATGTGTCTAACATACACAAGAGAGTCCAAAATACACAAGAGTATATAATACACAAGATAGTCTAACATACACAAGATAGTCTACCATACACATGACCTCTACCATACACACGAGAGCCTAGCATACACAAGACAGTATTATATATACACAAAAGGCTAACATACATAAGAGTCTAACATACATAAGAGAGTCTAACATAAACAAGATAGTCTAACATAAGCATGAGTCTAACATACACATGAGTCTAACACACACAAGACAGTCTAACAGTCTAACATACACAAGTTAATCTACATTAATCTAGAGTCTAACATACACAAGACCGCCTAACATACACAAGACAGTCTAACATACACAAGAGTCTAACATAATGGGGCCACAAGTGGCTGCGTGGTTTAAAGCGCTGTCCGTTACGGATCACTGCCATCTCACCTCTGTCTTCGTGAGTTCGAGTCTAGGATTCCACGAATGTGGATATGTGAGAAAGCTTGCCAGTAGCTTCTCGTGGGTTGGTGGTTCTTTCCGGTGATTTACCGGTTTCTTCCTCCACCATTAATGTTGGCCGCCATTAATAGCCTATCATGTGCTGAAAAAATGGTGTTAAGCCCAACAACAACATCTAACATACACATTATAATCTACAATAAAATAATGTCTAACATACACAAGACAGCCTAACATACACAACACAGTCTAACATACACAAGTCTATTATATACAAGATAGTCTAATATACACAAGAATCTAATATACACAATAGCATCTAACATACAAAAGAGTCTAACATACACAAGATAGTCTAACATACACAAGGCAGTCTAACATATACAAGAGAGTCTAGCATACACAAGAGAGTCTAACAGAAAAGATAGTCTAATATACATAAGAGCCTAACAAAGACAAGATAGTTTTACATACATAAGATAGTCTAACTTACACAAGAAAGTCTAACATACACAAGAGAATCTAACATACACAAGACAGTCTAGCATACACAAGAATCTAACATACACAAGATCATTTTCCAATATTTGTGCTCAAAACTAATACAGCATTTCAGCTAGTGTCTTCTCAAAATGGTGGAGAGGTACTTTTAGAAAAAGAGTGTTTCTATGGTAAAAAAGGGTACAATTGTAATATGGGACAATATTTGGTAATTAAAATTTATTAGTAACAAAATCAATGTAGGTATCATTCTCTTAATAATCATTATTGGTGAGTGTGTGTGTTCGTGTGTGTGTTTGATTTGGATTTTTTAACATAGTTTTAACAATTTTTCGGACATACCACTATGTCTACATTGCAGCATCATGCACCAGACATGTAGTATAATGTCCCACTCTGTAACATTATCCTGACAACAGGCTGACCATTTCTAACACTAACTTCTTAATGCTGTGTGTCTAGCAAGGCAGTTGTTAGCATCTTTTTTATAAATCTTGGTATAACTCGGCCAAGGTTCAAACCCTCGACCTCCCACATCCAAGGATGACACTCTAACCATTGGAGCAGGCATAAATATGTGCCGCTTTATAACAATCCTCATAACAGTTTATGAGGAGTAGTGATAATAAACCTGGGTTGATGGACAGATAGATGATTGACTTACAACAGATTATTCCATAAGCTCTATTTGGTACATAACTCACAGAGCAAAGATCCCCAACGCCAGTAATATCCCCATCTATACTATCCATCACATCTGTAATATCCCCATCTATACTATCCATCACAACTGTAATATCCCCATCTATACTATCCATCACACCTGTAATTTCCCCATCTATACTATTCATCACACCTGTAATATCCCCATCTATACTATCCATCACAACTGTAATATCCCCATCTATACTATCAATCACACCTATACTATCCATCACACCTATGTCCATTTAGTGAGAAAAGATATCCAGCAAAACATTTCTCACCTAGAAAGTTAGAGAGTGCTTGCAGATCATTCTTCATGATCTGTGTCACTTCTGCCTGGGAATGACGTCCCATTCCCTGTCCATGTGCCATCTGGCGGAGATTTCTTCCTTTCCACCACATGAAAAGCTTTGGAACATTCTTTGGAAAAAGAGTACGTCTGCTTTCCTCCCTAAAATACAGCCATCTTGTTAGAATTGCTGTCCTGAAATTAGCATAAAACAAAAAATGAGTGTGACCCATAAGAGACTTAGGGAAGCTATGAAAATCAAGCGAAATTTTTAATCCAAAGGGAAACAGTAAGGATGTAGATTAACTTTGTAAATGATAATTTCGGGACCGCTTCAGTGGACTAAGTGGATGGAGAGTCAGCCTTGGATGCAAGTGGTCGTGGGTACAAACCCATGCCAAGTCATTCTTCACTATGTGACATCATAATAAGCTGTCACACTGCTGAAATTGTAATGATGTGACTGAAATCATTTTTAAGCATTCTTAAAATTCCAAGTCACGCACACACTTAACATTCCCCAGTCAATTCCCAAATGAAGTACATTTACTGTCAATGACAAATAACAAACAGTGGAACACATATAAAAAATTACAACCAAGTTAGAATAATATCATGAGAATAAAGCAAGTCATCATAATACCAAGCATTATGCAATTCTCCCCCCTCTCTAGTATAAATAAAAACATAAGTAGACATAGTTTTCTAGACATCAATACAGTCGGAATATTAGTAGTCATAAATTTATAGACATCAATACATTCCGAATGAGTCATAATTTTCTAGACATCAATATATTCCGAATGATAGTCATAATTTTCTAGACATCAATACATTCCGAATGATAGTCATAATTTTCTAGACATCAATACATTCCGAATAATTGTAGTCATAATTTTCTAGACATCAACACATTCCGAATGATAGTCATAATTTTGTAAACATCAATCCATTCCGAAAGATATTCATAATTTTCTAAACATCTATACATTCCGAATGATAATAGACATAATTTTCTAGACAACAATACATTCGGAATGATAATAGACATAATTTTCGAGACATCAATACATTCGGAATGATGCATAATACTAACCAATATGTGTTTTCTTCCACCATTTTCTGCATTGCTCGTGCTATAGCTAATTGGTATGGTGTCAAATCTGTGTTCACATTTTTGTTAAATTTCTGATTTAACATTTCAATAATCATAGATGAATCTGCAAAAACCTCGCCATTAAGCTCGATCCACGGGATCTTCCCTTTCGGTCCAAATTTGCGTGAAAATACATTCTGAAAATTTAAAAGAAAATATGGCAAATCGTAACTGAATAGCAAAGATTGTCTTGTGTTTCTAAAACATTTAATGTAAAAAATGCAAAACATATACTAATAATGTTAGAGATAAATGTGTGTGTGTTTGTGTGTGTCTGTGTGTGTGTGTGGTTTTTATTTTTATCGTAGCTTTAACAAAGTTTTAGTCATATCGCTACGATATGTGCATTGTGGCAGTTGATAGGAAAGTATAGCACTAGGGCACCGTGCCGATGACTTATAACCCAATCACATTATACTTACACCAGGTCGATCTAGCTACTGTATTTATAGGTTACTGCATTTGTATGGGAAAATATGAACGCGTTTTTCGGATGGCTATACTGCACGACCTTGTGAATGCACTATAGCCATCCGAAAAAAACGAGTTCTTGTTTTTTCCATTCAAATGCAGTAACCTTTTGATTATATGCTCATTCTTGTTTCATTACCATAGATTTAATAATAAAATTTACAACCAAATATATTTAATAACAAAATTATTATTTTATTATTAAAATAATAAAGTTTACAATCGTAGATTGCTTCAATGCACAAATAATAGCATTCATGCGCATATAGCTCCTCCCTCCGACCGTTTAAACTTCGTGGCGTACCACGCGCTCACGTGCATCAAGCGCGTGGAGCGGAATATGAAGGTGTTAAGTACATTTTTGGCCATTTATATTAACAGCAAAAGAAGACAGTTTATGTGCATAACTTACGTTTAATTGTGATGACCCTGTATAGCGTCTATATCTAACGAAATCTGTATTTTAAAAAAAAAGTAAATGCGGGATGTGCCAATGCAGTTTGTATGTGTCAGTCTATGAAACATTTGCTGGTATGTGGCCGTCCTTGAAATATCTGCTTTAGTTCATTCATAAAAAAAATTGTTTACGTTACAAAACAGTTCCTTTGCACGTGGGGTGCATTGTGAAGGTTTTCAATATCGTTGTATATTGCACGATTCTGACAATGTAAAGTTAACAGTGAAAAAGATGAGCATATAATACTTGGACATTCGCGACTGCGTACCGTAAAAGCAGAGTAGTATACCAGACATGTTTGATAGAAACAATATGATTTGCCCGAAAATATTGGATTATCTCCCATACCTTGCTGCAAAATAGTTACACTAGCAAAAAGGTGTTACCTATTATGTCGCTAAGTAAAAACCAGTGTACAAGACAAAAATCTTATTTAATCGATAATATCGTGTCCCCTTTTTGCTTCCAGTGCGTACTAAGTGGGTGGGCAAGACAACGATAGATCCGTTAAAAGCAACATTTTTTAAAACAATGGCTGAAACTACGACCAATTTCCATCATAGAGATTGGTTGTATTGTCTATAATCTATATGATTATTTTTCTTCAGTCATAAGTAGATAGTGTTTGAGCAAATACATGTAGGGTGAGCTCGTATGTACATTTTAGTTATTAATGTCAGCGGTTAAAATTACCAGTAGCAACATTTATAAATTTTTATAAACTGTATTTTTATTGTTTCTTTTTCTTTCCTTCTCTATTTTGTGTCCGATTCCAAACGTCGGAAAATTTTAAAATTGCGATTGAATTCCTTGTAATAACGCTGTAAAATCACGTTGAAAGAATGTCAAATTTACAAATAAGTTGGTGTGGATATGTGAGAAATCTTGCCAGTAGCTTCTCCCAGGTCGGTGGTTCTTTCCGGTGATTCCTTGGTTTCTGCCTCCACTACTAATACAGTAATACTGGCCAACATGTATAACCTATAATGTGCTGAAAATGGCGTTAAAGCCCCACAACAACAACAAAAACAGCAAATTAGTAGGGCTTTCCGCATCTCAAAATAAACATGACTACGAGTAATGTTGCTCATTTATGTATAGTAAGAAACAAAATTGGCTGGTGGTGGTACTCACGACGATTTCACGTTATTAAAAAAAAATATTTACTACCGTCTTCGTTGGGATTATATTGTTGTAATACAATGGAATATATTTTTGACGAAGTTATGCAGTTTGGTCTGCAACTGGTGTAAATTCTCATAAGGCAATATGTTTATTACAGTGGTTCCCAAAGTGGGTGGTTGTGACGCTAATGCAGACTAATGCTTGTTACTTGGTAAGGTGCTGAGCGTTGAGGACACCCAAGGAGATAGTGGCCCCGAAAATAAGTTTGGGAACCACTGTTTTGTTTTTTTTTTTCTCTCTCTCTCTCTCTCTCTCTCTCTCTCTCTCTCTCTCTCTCTCTCTCTCTCTCTCTCTCTCTCTCTCTCTCTCTCTCTCTCTCTTCCATTGCCGTCATCAAATTAGCATTGTCACTGTCAGTTACTGTTTATCGTTTGTAGCGCAATTTCCTAGCCATTGTTTCCTGTTTGGTCCATACATCCATGCGTACATTTACTTCCTTCGCTTATCTAAACACCCGATAAAAAAATGCTGTTGCGATGGCCTTCTTTTCCTGCTAAGGCACCGTAGGTTTCGGATCATGAAATATCTGGCACAGTAGGCAGGACATCGTCAAGTATAATTTCCTTTTGGTTCATTTATCAAGACCTTCACATTCAGCGTACATTTCACGAAATATTTCACTCCCTTCCAACTTGGCATTTTTGTGTTTAGTACCAATTATATTATCTTATTGTTCTATATATGGATGCTGCCTGTATTGTTTTGTTGTCTTTTCTTTCGTTTGCTTGGGTTTTTACGGCGCAATTTTAAGTCCATGCATACAAGAAGCGGTGTCTGTTATTACCTTTTGATGTTTAAGGGGTGGTTGGGTCTTAAGGGCTAGGGGAATAATAAGAACAAGCAGTTGAAGCGTACTCAAGTCACGGCAGATTGCTTTTGATGTGCTACGTCCCGCCGGAAACCTCTCAGCCTTTCCACCATTCGGTAATTATATATCTTACCGAGCGAAATGTATATTCGGTCAAACAAAACACAGGTATTGCTCACTATCCTTCCATTTTAAACGAGGCCGCTATAAGTGGTATGTACATATGATTTAGATATAAAACCATTCAAACCATTAGTCTTGTAAGATATATATATATATATATATATATATATATATATATATATATATATATATATATATATATATATATATATATATATATACTACATGGCATTAAACAATAAGGAATTACGTATACTTATCCCACCTACACGCAACACCCAACTACCCATCTGCATGCCTAACTTACAAGATGCATTTTGTCACATAATACGGAGCTCTGTGAAACTTGCAGACACACGGACGTATTATTAAATACTGCTTGTGTTCTTTTATAATTATTGTTGGGGCGACCATTCTTTACAAGTTAACCATTCATTGGTTATATGTCCCAAAAATACAATTAGTAACTGAGACTGTTACAAGTCGAGAGATAAACCACGTGCAGAATACAATGCATATAAAAAGATTTTAATCTGATTCTGTTGATTCCATGGTACATTCCTTTAATCAAATACGATCGTAAAATTTGACTGATGAAAAAAGTGTGAACTTGTCAGCCTGACATACATACATACATACATACATACATACATACATACATACATACATACATACATACATACATACATACATACATACATACATACATACGTACGTACGTACGTACGTACGTACGTACGTACGTGCGTGCGTGCGTGCGTGCATGCATACATACATACATACATACATACATACGTACGTACGTACGTACGTACGTACGTACGTACGTACGTACGTACGTACGTACGTACGTACGTACGTACATACATACCTACATACATACATACATACATACATACATACATACATACATACATACATACATACATACATACATACATACATACGCATGTTTCCAATAAAGAAATGGAATCTGACAAGTGAAGTGTCCCGATACTATTTCATTATGAAAAATAAAAGATAGTCTAAATCTGTCTTCCTCGACGCAAGATTAATGAAAAACACGACCGATATTTCGGTATTCTATTATGTTTTGCAACATACCAATTTTATGTCAAGTCATTCTTGATAACTGTAAATAGCGATGTTTACAAGACGTTCCATAAACAACGCGCTATGACAGTAGCGCAAACCTACCATAAAACTGTCACAATAGATACGGCCCAGCGGCAGAAATAATACTTTTCTCTAGCAAATGACGTGCCGACCAATTTCCATTTATTTATATCTAGCCTGGTCAGTATACTTTCCTTAATTGTACTCTTGTAAATGAGTACACATAACTTCTTCGTAGGTATGCATCTAAGTGGTCACCTCATATGAATACGAAGACACAATTTTAATTAATACGCGTAAATGTAAGTTTCCATTAGATGCCATGCTGTTTCTCTGTCTTTACAATATATATATATATATATATATATATATATATATATATATATATATATATATATATATATATATATATATATATATATATATCAAGAAACAGTCATGTAAAGGTTTGCAAACACAACGGGTTTTTGTGTTATATTTATATTGTCTTATTTATGTCTTGTATTTGCCTTTGAAAAAGAAATCTCATTAGGATTCTCAAGCCCTCAAGGAAGGTATATACTAGTTTTGCACTGTTCGTTGTCAGTTTATATATATATATATATATATATATATATATATATATATATATATATATATATACTAAAAGTTTAAAAGGTTACCTAAATGTGTGAGACTGTCGGTGCCACAAATTATAGGCGTAAAACTGGTTTTTGGTAAGGTAGAGGCCAAGTAATTACCCGTTACATAACGCAGTGCTTCCTAATAAAACTGATAAAATCAGCCGTAAAAGGCAAAAGCGGCTCTTAAATACGAAACCATTAGAGTTTGACCTTAATGGTCCATAACCACGGCAGTCATTTGTAGTTTGATTTGACTAGTACCTTGTAAAAAAAATGTACACCAATTAAAGATATACGGAAATATACTGGGCAAGTTGGAATGAATATAGGATAACTTAATCCAAGCAGTCTGGTGATCCAGAGCACCACGCGCAAGATGTGTCACACCCCGTAAATTTATCTAGGATGGAATACCATACAACAGTGGTCTTAAACTTGAACTTCAAACAATATAGGTCAGGAGGGCATTTTCGACGGTCCAAGGACCGCAAAACCTTCGTGGTCTCTATTGACACCTTATAACGCCAATAATTTTGTGGGCCACAGTATAGGAAGTGGTGTGCTTATGGGTCAGCAAACATTTGTTTATATTATGCACCTGTACAATTAGTCTAGTTTCTTAACCCCATTTTCTCAGGGTCATTTTCAGTCACGTAGCTAGGTTATCTGCAGTTTGACCGTTTAAAGAGATGTATATGACTGCACTGGGGCATAATGCCACGCAGCATGTAGCATCATTTCCCCACCCAGTCACATTGACCTGACCAGTCGACCAGTCCTAACACCAACCTTTTAATGCTGAGCGCCTGACGATTCAGCTGTTAGTACGATCTTTTGCATGTGATATGACTCGGCCGGGGATCGAACTCATGTATATTCTCTATCTTAATTTTGAATTTAGGTTTTTAATCTGTCTCAGCATTTGCAATCTCTTTTCGTAAATTTGTCGATAATATTTGTGTTTATTTATTTTTCTGTAGATATGTTGGTATAAATGAGCCTATGTGCCTGTTGTTGGGTTAAGATGTAGGCAGGTAAAGAGATAAAAAAAAAGACAACATAACTAACGTGTAACATGAATAATATGCGGAAAGGATAGGTGGGAAAGTCAATTGACACACTGAGTAAGATCCTTGTATGGATTGACGAACTGATGGGCCCACTGATTAATGGGTAAATAAAAGGGACTGTTAGTACTATCTGTTTATATTTATTCGTCTGCTAACTCAATTTGGTTCATGGAACAGACACGACAATAAAATTCAACAATTTGTCGCCACTAAGGAACATCAAAACTTTGTAGCATAATCCAAAAATATCCCCCCTTGGAGCCTCTTATCCGGTCCAGCATCAATAATGTCATGTGCACAACCGGCGATCACTGCATGCATTAGATGCGTCTGTAATGTATTCGACAATAACGTAGCAGCAGTTACTCAATACCGTATGCCCCCACTCGCCTCTCCAAATGGCCTTGTCTATCAGCCGACTAGAAAGGAAATTTTTTAATCGTCCTTGCTGGCGATAGTTGTTTTGGGGTTTAGCGCCATTTTCAACACATGATAGGCGAAACATGGCGGTGGGTACAACTGATAGAGGGAGAACACAACCGACCAGCTGTTTCTTATGACCAAGGTCGCTTAACACTTCCTGTGATATCATATCACGTATAAGGATGAAGTTACAGCTTTCTTCCTTCTCTGCATTCCTCTATTTTTTATTGGTGGGTTTATCATTTTGTACAGACTGAAGTGTTGGACTAGTCCGAGGCAGCTTGGCCACCGACTTTTACGTATTGTTTTTAGGAATTAACCATTACATTTCAGAGGGTAGAGAAGTCTTGTGTTGCTTGTAAAATAACACAATTCCGTCCCATCCAAAACGCTTGTAAAATATGCATACCGAAAGACATTAACTTTCTCCGTCATTTTAGATAAATTAATATATCTCGTGATAAATTAAACAAAATCATTCCCGGAAATAAAATGAAATTGTCAATCGCTTTACGACTGTCAGGCGTGGGAATAATAAAGCAGATTAACAATTTTGGACCATACTCATTTAGTAACAGGATTATGTGAAAGTTCTTTAACATGAAATAATGCGCTGTATAATAACACATATTTTAGTCAACAATCACCCACCTCTCAGCTGATCAATGGTCTGGAACACATTCCCCAATACAAGCGGTGGGGGGGGGTGCACAGTATTGGTAGGTCGGAGATATAGTATATGTGCAATAGTAGCATGTAAGAAATATATGTACAGTAAAAGTATGTCAGTTATAGAATATGTACAATGTTATTATGTCCGAAATATAGAGCATGTACAGTACTTGTATTTCAGATATAGGATATGTATAGTACTTTTATGCTAGAGAATGTATGTATATATGTATGTATGTATGTGCATATATATATATATATATATATATATATATATATATATATATATATATATATATATATATATAGTTTGTTAGTAGTACTATGCCATCAATTTAGCAAATGTACAATTGTGGGTATTTCAGATATAGTATATGCAGATAGAATCACATCTGGAAATAGTATATGTACAGAATATTCATGTGTGGTATATAGTATATGTACAGAACTAGTATGCAAGAGATATAGTATCTTTACAGTAGAAGTATAAGACCCTCAGGCTGTACAAGGTAGATAACCTATGACCTTTTGTTTACCTTTCATGAGTGACATATATTTTTTAAAAAAACTCTGGCATATTACCAATTATTACTTTAACATATTTTTTGTATCGTAGGTGACTATCATTAATATATATATATATATATATATATATATATATATATATATATATATATATATATATATATATATATATATATATATATATATATTAATGTCTAGTTTTGTATTGGGAAGTGCAAGGTCCTCATTCATCACACACGTATTACTTACAGTGTAAGGTATTTCAGTCATTCGCAGGTAGGTCTCCAATTTCATGGCAAAAGGAGACAAACTGGGAGCGAAGACACTTCTTTCAAACTGATGTAAAATCACCGTATCTTTTGTATCTTTCTCCACCGCTGGTGTAAAACTGAAATATGCAATAATAAGCAATACTGATAATAATAATCATCATCACCATAGTTATCTTCACAACCACATAAAAGTTGTCCTTATTATCATCGTCGTCGCCAAGATCTACGATACTGTAACAATGACAAGACTGATAGTTACATAGTGATGAAGGTAGTAATACAAATCGAGGACAAATCGAAGCGATGAATAACAAGAAGGCAAAAAAAAAAATACACCAATGAATTAAACTCTAACATAATGACTATATTTTAAAAGCGATAGCCGTGACCTCATTGATTATTAGCACATAGAGACGATAATGGTGTTTTACACACACACACACACACACACACACACACACACACACACACACACACACACCAAAAAAAGAAAAAAGAAACGCACACAAACAATAGCAGCAAAATCTAAGTTCGATTACTGGCGAGATATACTGTAAAGCTCAGAATCCGTTCCAGAAACAACGCAGTATTGGTTTCAACAACGATTCCGATGTAGACACTTTTAAAATCTCTATGTAGTTGACAGTGTATGACTATGTGTTTTAAACAATAACAACCATGATAAAAGCACAAGTCTCCAAACCAAGCCAATGACAATACTTAACTTACTGAGAGAGAGAGAGAGAGAGAGAGAGAGAGAGAGAGAGAGAGAGAGAGAGAGAGAGAGAGAGAGAGAGAGAGAGAGAGAGAGAGGGTCAATTGAAAACCTGGCCTATATAACAAACACTGCAGCAGTTACCACGCAACAAACTCTTCATTGCTCCACACCTTATAAGCGGAAACGACATATATTTAATATTGTTAAAATAATGTTCAGGAGGTCCCACTGTTATGTTGCATTCTTGGGCTTTCACGCCATTTGTCTGCACATTATATGCTATACATGGCGGTCTGTATAATTGGTGGAGGATGAACCCTGAAGACCCTACGAAGAACTATCTACCCACGGGAAGCTACTGGAAATAATTCTCGCATACCCACGTTGCTAGGGCTGAGAAGAGCGAGCTGAGATGAAATGGTGCGAGTAATATGTAAAGACGAGCATATTAGACCACTCTCATACCCACTGAAGCACCCCCAAATGTTATGTTGTGTTATATATGTAAAATTAAACAAAAAAGTAATAATGTCATTTAAGTTTCACTATCAGAGTAAACTTACAAACATTCATTCAGTAAATAGAGACGGTCATTTTTTTTTTTTATAAAACCAAAGTGGTTAGAGCATCCGCCTCAGACGCAGGAGGTTGCTGGATCGAACCAATGACGTGTCATACGCAAGTCTTCTAAAAATTGCACAAACAACCGCCTTGCTTGGGGCTCAGCATGAATAGGTTACCAACAACTACTGCTTTCTCATGGTAATAGTTATAAATTCCTAAAGTAATAAATGACATCTTTATTTTTCTAAGTTGCAATATTATAGTATGAACCGCTCCGATAGCTTAATGGTTAGAGCGTCCGCCTCAGAGTGTGAGGTCGCTGGTCCGATAATCACCACAATCATGCCAAAGACTTACAAAAATGGTACTAGCAGCTGCCCTGCTTGGCGCTCAACATTAAGAAGACAGTGTTAGAACTGGTCGGCTTGGTGTCATGATAATGTGACTGGATGGGCCTTGATGCTACATGTCTGTAGCATGATGTCCAATTGCTGGACATCACTGTAAACTGTACACATTGTATTGATATGACTAGAAATTTGTTAAAACTACATTAAAAATCGAACACACACACACATACACACACATTTTAACAAGAATTGCCAAGTGACCCTAGAAAAATGCGGACAGCGAACACTATTTGTTGACCTACTGACCTATATATTAATCCTTACGAATATCGCCACCTATCGCTAGGTATTCATAATTTACAACAAGCCGGCTAGGTTAATCGGTATCGCACGAAGGGGAAAAGCGATCCTATGACATTTTATCTGCCTCCTAAAGTGAAAATACACAATGAATATCGTAGCCTTGGAATTCCAATGAACAGCATTTCTTTAAAAATAACCCAGCCCTGTTTTCATTTCTTTTCTAGGATTAAATGAAGCTTACGAAGTTTGAATGAAAACATATTTCATGCGTCAGATAAATTTTTTGTGCGAGTCTATACATGCCAGTAGTAAGGTATCCGTATTATAAGATAAACTGACACTTTACATAAATACTTTGTCCCCGTAAACCGGACCAGCCTTAGGGCAAGGTGGTTGTCCTGGGCCCCGCTCTGATTGACTGAACAAATTATAAATACTTTAAACTTCACTGGCCGAGCCCCGCCAATAGCGTGGCGTCTTGGTCAGCGAAAACTATAAGATCGGGCCTGACCGAAATTACTTGTTATGTATTTTTAACAATTAAAATCTTGTATTACATTAATCATTTTCTTTGATCCAGCACAATTTGAGGGTGGCGTGGGGTGTTTTGTTTATCTTTTTTATCGAATACATTTTCTGTAGAGAGAAGAAAGGGTAAGCAATATTTGGTTTCTTCAAATTATATTCACTAATTCCTGTCTACAAGTATTTGATTTAGCGATCTTGTGTTTTATTATGTATTCTGGTCTACTTCATACTGTTTTCTTCTGTACGTATTTTGGCTATCAATATGAGGGAAAAACGTCATACAACTAGACCGCTCCAGTTGCCTCAGTGGTTAGAGCATCCGTCTCAGATGCCGGAGGTCGCGGGTTGGAACACGGGCCGAGTCAAACCAAAAATTTATAAAAATGGAACTAACAGCTGCCTCGCTTAGCGCTTAGAATTATGAGATTTTTGTTAGGTCGACCTGTTTTTCACTATAATGAGACTTGGTGTGACGCCATGTTACATTCAGCACTATAAACCACCACACTGCAAACATCGTAGCTTTATGGATGAAAATGAAAATGTGTTAAAGCTACGTTAGAAATCTCTCTCTCTCTCTCTCTCTCTCTCTCTCTCTCTCTCTCTCTCTCTCTCTCTCTCTCTCTCTCTCTCTCTCTCTCTCACACACACACACACACACACACACACGCACACACACGCAGCGTAAATTAAGTTATGCAACGGGCTGAACTCAGTTGCAACACGATACCACATTAGAGCAATATCATAAACATGTTGTCATTTATATACTATTTGCTCTACGATGATTATTGCTTGTTCGGAATTCACTGCAAGTGACCATGTGCATTTCTCAAAATCTACACTATTTCTTCAGTATAGAGTGATAGTTGCGCAGGCGAAGTCGCTAAGACTGGACACGATCAGAAGGAGGAAGGTTCGGTTCGTAACATATGATCGGATCGGATCGGTTAACACGTTGTGCTCTACATCTTTGCTCGACAAGGTTCCGATATGTTAACAATATCTGCACCTTGGCGTATCGAGTAGATATTTCTGTGCTTCGGGTAAGTGGATTGTATTGGATGTGGCGATTTCTTAAGTCAATTGCTGTCAACAATTTGGGTCGATGTACAAAGCACAACTATTAAAAACTATTGATTAGTTGGCATTGTATAATAAGGGAGGCAAATCATGAAATTCTAAAGAGGTCGCTTGGTTAAAGCACTAAAATATATTTTCGATCCGCCAAGAGGTAGATCCCTTTAGCATTTCGTAATCTTGTCTAGCGACGATGTGTGCTCTAGGGCATATTTTTCGACTCAGTACGCCTAGACATGATGTAATCTCCAAAGTGGGTTTTATGCTGTAAAACAGTAAAAATCAAACCAAACCGAAACCCAGCACACGCAACATTTCACAAAAGATTTTCTCCTGCCAAATCCTAGGAAAAGAGTTTACACAAGTCTTCATATTTTGTCACAAGGAATAGAACATATGGACGATGGGGGCAAACCAATGAAACATTGTTGTGAAACAACATGACAATTAACCGATAAGACACATGGAAAACAATCTCTAGACCTTATTAAGCAAGTGAAACTTGCTGTAAAACTACATACTTCAGTGGAAGATGCATAGTCCATAAATCCTGGTCCCATGTACTCGAATATTTATCAACAAGAAACTAAAGTTAACGCTCAAATAATAAATTGGTCACAGTCTGCATTTAGCATCTTGTGATTTTCACTTACAATCACAGTTCCAGAACCGTCACAGGGTTATGTGTGAACCTTGAATTATTCTCTTAGACTCAAAGCCACGAAACGATCACAGTCTGTATTTAAAAATATTGGATTCTTCTCTTAGGTGCAAAGTCCCAGATCAGTCCCATTTTATGTTTAGAATCTATGATCCTTTCCTTACACCAACAGTCCTAATAAGGGCTAAATCATTATATACATTTTTATTTAAACTCTTGAATTTCTTTCGTACACTGTTTAAGTCATATATGCACCCTAAATATCATATCTGAATTTAAGACTGAAATTTAGTTTAAGGTTAGCGCCTAAAAAGTTTTGGAAAGAATACTTATAGATATTTTAGCAAAGATCTTGAAGAAAGTGTAAACTGCTTTATACGTTAAAGTGGAAGGCCCCATAACATATGTCTGCATTATTTGAACAGGCCATTTTTTTTATGAGTCCGCGCTTCTTGAAAGCAGATATTCCAGTACTGCTCCGGTCTTAAGGAAAACCATACTACTACTGAAAATCTCACCATTTAGCTTGGGTTCGAGTATCTGTCTCTTAGGATGGGAGAAAGTTTGCCAATAGCTTTACCGTATGTCGATGGTTCTTACTTAAGTTTTTCCCCAAGTTCTTCTCCCACCAGTTTTACTGGATGTCTTGTATAACCTGTAACGTGCTGAAAAGTGGCACTAAAGCCTCAGCAACAATAGCAACATGATCTTTCAGATAGCGCCCTTAAAGTCGAAAAATCTGAAAAAAATCTACTAAAGTTTATTGCCATATATATGCCAACTCATCTAGGTCTATATCTGCAATGTCACCGACCTAAATAAATCTGTCAGAAAGGAACCCACGGGCAAACTTCAGAGCTGCTGACATTCTCCATGATCAGAGAGAAAAAACAACATATTTGATATTTGATGCTTGCCCCATTCCAACGCCCCCAAAATAGAATATTCCACAACAATAATGAGAAACGCAGTAGGAAGAACGCAAACTGGAGAATTGTGACATAAGGAAAACTTGTTACGAAGAAAGTGGTTTTTCGCAGCTTATATCAATTTGATGAAAAGAAGAGAAAAAAAATTCTCCACGGTAACAAGCAAATGTGTATCACTTTTCCAACTAATAAGTGAAACTAAGATTGTTTACTGGCCAAAGTTTATGCTTTCGTGGGAGTTGGGTTGTCATAAACTTATTCAAGATTTGTAACGTCGATATTCAATTATCAGCGGGTAGTAAGCTGGGAAATTATTAACGCCATCATGTTTCGTATATTTTGCATACATTTGCAGCTGGAAATGTATTTAATCATAATTTATCCTGATCGCCTTAATATTCTGTTTTTTTTAATAAACAATGTGTTACTTCCGGACCACGTGGTTAGAAGAATAATTTACCTTAAAAATCAAAACACACACACTAGATAGTTTGAAATGAAATGTTACAAATACCCTTAAAGTAAGGAAAGTTTGAGTGGTTTCCATGGCACAACAGGGCCTCAATCCTTCGTATATTGACGTTAGGCTGGGATCAGCAGATTGTCGCCAAATCCAAACCTATTGCTTGAAAAGTAGTATGCGTCCTAAATTTGTAAATACCTTTTGTCTTAAGTTGTTCTCATTTCCTCCCCTCCCCGATACCCCGTTACTTACGTTTGACGAAAGGAAATAACTAAACTGTGAGGTTTGTACACAAGTTTAATGCTCCAACGCCATTTTAGAAACTGTCATGCAGCAGTTGTCTTATTATTCTTGATGAATAAAAAAGACCACACTGCCCATCCCTATTTAATAATATGAACACGACTCTGCCTGATTGAAAACAATGCAGACAACAAATAACTAAGACACCGATCATTTCATATGCGGGGGTGGGGGTGAATAGCCGACAGAATTTGACCCTCGAAGAGGAACCATAATATCCACTTTTCAGCGGTCTGGTTTTCACGGTCCATTCATCTATATACATATCCAGCAACCAATATAACTGCAGTCTTCGAAAACCACCTGTCGAAGATCACCTCTTCCCCACCCACCCCTGTGGTTGTAATACCCAGGATAGCTGTATAACTGTCCACTCCTTCTAGTATATCATATCAATGACCTCATTATACGGATCACCTCCCACAACCAAGCCTTTAGTTCAGATATTGCTCAATTAAGGGAGATATATCAACGACCTTACTGTGAATAACACTCAACAACTCCGATATGGAACCATAAGTTTTAACGTTTCCTATTCGCAAGGACTTTACAGAAGCAATCCAAAATTGGATTTATGGGTTATGATTTCAGCTATCTATCTCAGGACTTGATGCCTGCGTCTGAACGATTACATGACCTATTAAGCGAATCAATAATGTAGAATGTACTCAGAATTATTGTCGAAATGAATCCCAGTAGACATTTGTTCACGCTGAATAGTAAAAGCAATGTTCAATCAAGTTTAAAATAAATTGTACAGCAGCCCAGGCATAGAAGATGAATACGCTAATATAAAATACTTGTATGTCAATGGAGATATATTTTTTATCGTTAGGACTCTTGTGATTAATGAAGGTATTTTTGTTTTAAAAGTAGAACGACTTATGATACGATAATGCGTAGCTTGCGGAGCTATCTGAATCAAATATCGAATTCAAGACCCAATCTTTTAGCATGTATCCGCCTCTTTGGCAGCATTTCTAGAACCCTGCAAAGCCGGAATCTTATGCATAATTCCGATGAAAAACAAATATCAAATCAATGATGTAATCTAAATGTGTTTTGAAATCGAATGATAGATCCCGAAAGATGGGTACTAAATATGCTGTGCATGCACTTTTATTGCTCCAGGTGAAGAAAAAAATGTTATCCCCCTGTTTTAAATAGCATTGCAAATTAGCAAGTATCAGATGATCTCGTGCAGTGTGAAGTTGCAGCCTAACTAGCTCCCATTCTTTCGCAGGCAACCTTGATTTCTGCAGATGAAAACTGAGTCACCAAGCAAGCATGTCTCATATGAATAAGAATCGATATTCATGACTAAGTTCCGTCTTTTTATTGTGGATGCACGAATAGTACGAAAAGCATTGGAATGGGTTTTTCCAAGCAAGGTGATGGGCGATGTACCTCACGAATGCCAGTTCGATTCCCAGTACAGGAACAATTCTATATACTTTGTATGATTATACAGATGGTTAAGTCGTTGTATTTCTAAATTACACGTTTTATTATCAGACTTTCTATAGGTCCGATAATCAAACTCAAAGATGAGATCTGTCACTCAGTTGTTTTAAAAACAAAATATCCCTCAAACAACGACCACCATACCCTACCCAACACAAAGAAAAACAATTATAGTATCCCTCATGGTTTTGAATGTATAAATAAATTTGTTACACAACAGTTATACACACATAAAAGACAACCGTACGTTTCGTTTATCAGTATAGTCAGTGTATTCCCCAGGAGTGTAAAACGAGGGTAAAAAAAAAACATGGTGTCAAAACTGGGGGGGTCAAATAAAAAAATCTGGGAAATAAAAAATATACCGACAAATTTGCATCTAATCCATATTTTTTTCAGCTGGAATAGGATATTGCAATTTGCACAATATATACTTACTCTCTCTCTCTCTCTCTCTCTCTCTCTCTCTCTCTCTCTCTCTCTCTCTCTCTCTCTCTCTCTCTCTCTCTCTCTCTCTCTCTCTCTCTCTCTCTCTCTCTCTCTCTCTCTCTCTCTCTCTCTCTCTCTCTCTCTCTCTCTCTCTCTCTCTCTCTCTCTCTCTCTCTCTCTCTCTCTCTCTCTCTCTCTTTCTCATACAAATAAACCAACAGGCACAATTAACGCAAATGCATTTTCCATTCAAAGGATTTTTTATTAGTTAATTTTCCTTTTAGTTTAAAGTCGTATTTTTAAGTCTCTTTATAATTTCTGTAGCAATATTATAGACCAACACATTACATATAAGCCATTACAAAACTCCATATATATCTTATTAACAAAACGACAGTTAATTTACTGCCTGTCATAAAGTGTGCACTTTCATCAGTTTCATTGTAAATCGTCCTAAAACTCATTTATCCAAAACTCAGAGGGTAATGATTCATCTTCTCTTTAACAAGTTACACTTGAACTTTTAATCTTTCTTTCGTTGCAGCAAAAATAGCAAAATCTGCAACAACCCCTTGAATTTGTAAACCAAATAATAAATTTGTCTCTGCAATTACTTATTTCTTTGCTCTGAAAGAATGGTTTAGGTAATAATGAGTTCAAAAGATATCTTGTGGTGATCTAGTGCAGATTTTAAAAATTCTCAAACGATGTCACGAAAGGATTATTCACTTGTGTAGTCATCGCAATCACGAAGTCACACCGGTAATCCCAATGCCTTTGATGTGCCATATTCTAGTCAAAGGAATATTTTATTCGTTTTTCATTAGATCAGATCCACATTTACTCTTTCGTGTTCTGCTTCTTTCACTTTGTTCGCTAATGATTGTTAGTGCACGCTGTTTTCATCTCGAGATCACATTTTAATGCAACAAGAATTGAGGATAAACATCTTGCTTGATAGAATCGCGTGCGAGCTCGTGAGATCAGGGGTAGCAACTCTGTCATAATATTGCCTAATGGTAGTCTGGTTCTCTGCTCTGCATGTTCAGTATTACAGTGTGCAACACAGAGAGCATGCAAAACAGGAAACCGGAAGAAGTATTCACGATGCCATCTCTAATGATGAATAATCGAAGTATACACGATTCCATGTTTAACGCAACGCGTTGGATACTAAATAAATCGTGATTATATTTTGCAAATCCTTTGCGTCCAAAAAAAAACGCACAGCAAAAAATTCTGTGCGTCAATTTGCTCCAGTGTGCGTCCCTGACGTACAACTGTGCGTAAAGGGAAACACTGGTATAGTTGTCCGCATTAATCTCACATCTTTATGACAGGAAATACAGAGCCAAAGAAACATGTAGAAACAATAACTGATTTTATTGAATGAATTCTTGTGATTGAATGGTTTGGTAAGTTTTTGTTGGTTTGAGAACATTTTTTATTTGTTCAGCACATGTCGGGCAGTATATGTTTCTGGAAGAAAAGCTTTTGATAACATTGGGAACAACAACCGACCCACGGGAAGCTTTTAGCAAGCTTTGTCCCATACCAACGTTGGTGGAGGCGAGCCAAGAACTCATGCTGACGGATGTGAGATGAATGGGTGATCTGAAAAAGCCAGAGCTTTAAATCTTTTAGCCACACAAATGCCATAGACGGAAGGAAAATCTATACATAAATAATTTCATTCATCCCAATGTCAAATGCCCATCCTAATATCCCTTGCTACGTCCAATAGAATCATCCTTCCAGTCACCCATATATATATATATATATATATATATATATATATATATATATATATATATATATATATATATATATATATATATATTAAAATTAGTCAGAAAGGTGTGTGTGTGTGTGTGTGAGAGAGAGAGAGAGAGAGAGAGAGAGAGAGAGAGAGAGAGAGAGAGAGAGAGAGAGAGAGAGAGAGAGCACAGGGGCTCGTATCGTTTTGCTTTTAATTTAGCGCTATACATACATGTACTTTATAATAATTATTGTACGACGGTAAATTGTAAGCAACGATGGTAGCCTCTCTGTGTGTGTGTGTGTGTGTGTGAGAGAGAGAGAGAGAGAGAGAGAGAGAGAGAGAGAGAGAGAGAGAGAGAGAAAGAGAGACTAAAATTAGAAAGTTATCCAGTGAGCAAACTAAACAAATGTTTAGGTACTTAAATCAGCATAGAGAAAAATGGGTTGCCAAATTATATTCCAAACAGGTGGCCGCTAAACATTATCGTTAATTATACGGATACGGGTCTGCTTGCGGGAAATGAACGTCAATTGGACTTGAGACTCCATTTACTATACATTATAATAGTCGGCGAAAGCTGACCTTCTTGAGTGCTGGATTCAGCACTATGTGATGATGAGGCACTACCACGTATACAAGCCGACAGTTTAAAGTTCAGTGCATAGGTCAAAATATAAATACCTCTTATTCACAAACATTGGCTTCATTTACCAGATCGTTACGATCCCATTTATGTGAGACAATGTTTGTACCAAGTAGGATTAAAATCACGATCTCCGATGTCCTATGTGAGAGACATAGATCTGTTTTAATCAGATTATTTCGTTACCGAAATATTAGTTATGGAGGTAAAAACCGTCCTTTGAATGGCAGTTGTTGTTAATACAAGAGAGTTTGTTTTCAAAATAAGTTTTAGTATCATAACAAATTCTTTGAATTTTAAAAACTATTCTTTATATCATATCTTTAAACTGCTTGGTGAAATAGTAAAGGTCAAACCTGACTTGGTCCCAACGTAGTAATTAAAATTATTATCAACGACAAGGAAATCACTTGACTAAAACTCTACTTGCATAAGTAGACTTGTTTTTCTTTCAGGAAGTTGGACTTATGAAGCTCTTAAACCAATACAAAGTAAATGAATGGTTTAACAATAACCGTCCATTGACGACCGTGACAGAATACCAGATTCTCGCTGTAATTCACTTTCAAAATAAGGAGTGCTATATTATCTTTGAAGAATATAAGATCATTGTGTGCCATATTTACTAAGATATGCCTCCACACCGAAAAACAAAGGACACGTTGTCCGTGTGCGGCACATCTAAATAAAAAGAAAGAAACTGAACGCGGAAGTAGTTCTAAGAACTAATCCGGTTGACGATCCAAATCGGTATTAGTAGAAAGAATACGAACACTATTTTACTGATGTTTCTACAGTTCAATTCGGCACGACTTATATATATATATATATATATATATATATATATATATATATATATATATATACACGTGAATTATCTTCAATATATTATTTAATTTTCTCGGTGTGACGTAATTGGAGCGTAATTTTTGAAGGTCGTTCACGCATGCCACATCCGTCCGCACATGTTTAAGCCCGCACGACCTACGCAGGTATCTGTTAGGATGCTTCTCCCTGATTTGTTGAATTCTTCCCGGTTATTTTATACCATCCAGATATACAGGTCACCACGTCTATTAGAATGAACTGTAAGTATGTGCCACATTTATTGTGGACATTACTATGAGTTTATTTAACGTCAGGTTATCCTTCACTCTTAAACCTGATTTCATTTTAGTGAATGAAATAAACACGTTATATGTTTACACAATGCGAAAGAAATAAAAATGTCATCTCCACTTTTATCCAATCATTAAGTTCTAACTTGCATTTCATTTGCCGTGACCCAACTACGCTGGTTTTTTTCTTTAGTGCATTGTTATAGTACCATTTAACCTGCATTGTTACAGTACCATTTAACCTGCATTGTTACAGTACCATTTGACCTGCATTGTTACAGTACCACTTGACCTGCATTGTTACAGTACCATTTGACCTGCATTGTTACAGTACCATTTGACCTACATTGTTACAGTACCATTTGACCAAAATGTAATCTTAAGAGCTGCACGTGCTCTGCACTGCACTGCAGTTTATTGCCGTTTAATTGCTGGGTTTGGTCACAATAGCGGGAATTTGGCCCATACGATGTGAAATGAGAACAACACAAACTATAACTTGCTTGTGTGTGTGTGTGTGTGTGTGTGTGTGATTTGGATTTTTAACGTAGCTTTAACAATTTTTCAGTCATATCGCTACGATGTCTGCTGTGTGGAAGTTTATAGTGATGTCCATCACTAGTGTATCATGCCGCAGACATGTAGCATGAGGCCCACCCAGTCACATTATCCCGACATGAGACCGACCAGTCCTACTACTAACCTCTTAATGCTGAGCGACAAGCGAGGTAGCTGAAAGTACCATTTTTAAGACTCTGATATGACTCAGACTGGGTTCGAACCCGCGACTTTCGCCATTCGAGGCGGACGCTCTGATCATTACGCCGACGGAGCTGTATGCAAAGACGTTTCGAAACAAATCAGATAAAAACACACGATAGCATCTGTTCATCGATCTTTTCACAAATGTTGTCATTTATTTAAACAATGTTGGTTACTACTGAAATGCTTCTACAATGTACGTTGAAGGGGTTCATTACAAAGTTAAATGGCTTATATAAAATTGGTACCGCTCTAGTTGTGGATGATTCATAGCTCTTCCTTTACCGTATATATGTACGGTTCGGGCTTTAACAATGTCCCACGTGACAATTGCCCCATGCTAATTACTCGAGGCCTTCACGTCCATGAGCCTTGCTCTTGATCGAAAATTATTATTGCTAAGTTAATCACAGTCAGTCCATTAATATTGATACCTGTGAGATAACCATAATATATTTCGCAGAAGACTGTAGTTACTGATGCCTTCAAACATTTAATTCGTTTCGGTCTCGTATTGAATCAAATTAATTCAATCAACCGTTTTAATTAAATGTGATTGGAGACCCTCATACCCTGATTTTTACTAAAAAAAACCCATAAATTTGGGACTAAATTTCTTACCTTTATTATAATAAACATAAGGCACACGTATATCTTAGGTTTACCTTTTTCTTTTCAATATATAAAGTGATAACACGAAAGACGTAACATTCCTCTTTCAGCCATGATCGCTAAAGTGTGTACGTTAATAATTTGTTGACGACTACCGATTAACTACTAAATCGCTGCGCATGAATAGATCTAAAAACATAATCGTAGGAAAGTCGTAATACCTCGCACAAATTATAGGAACTTCACGAAATTACTGTCTGCCTACACAATTTAAATTTCTCTCGAGCGCAAAAGTGTCTGCCCTTTAGCTCTCATCCGAAGATATGCGTCAAAACTTCATACTCTAGGACAGATTATTACGAGAAAGTTTTCCAGTATCTTCCCGTTTGTCCTTGGTTGTTCTTGGTGTATCAACCACGAAATTTACTGGGGTCACTAGGTTGCCGAAAGACTAAATCACTCGTCTTCACCGACCACTGTCATCTTAGTATTTCTGTCTACGAGGGATCACGTCTCGGGTTCGGCCAATGTGAGTCATTGGGTCCTAGTGTCAAAAGCACCGATATCTCTGAAAATGACTACACTGTACAAGGACAAAAACTAATTAATCTAGTCCAGTGTTCAAATCCTATCAGAAAATATCACATATAACTAGTTATCAGAAAAAAACAAAAATGTCATTAAATTGCCACTGACATTTATATCCATATTTGGTCACATAAATGTAAGCTACTTTTATATAAGTGATCTTCTCGAAACACCCAACAATCCAAGGTAGAAAAGCACCTGGGTAAATGTAATATTCACCGACCTTAAACGTGTTGAGATATACATGTATTGTGTTTAACCATGTTGATTAATTACAACCGTGACAGCCAACAAAAATGAACGAAGCACCATCTTATAAAGCATGCAACTTCTGATATATCTTTTTTGATCAGCATGTAACTTTGTGTAAATACGCCTTTTTCTTAATTTTACTTGCACTCTTTTTTGTGGGGAAATGTCTTCTCACACACTAGCGGAAACGCACACTTCACACTAGAATAATTGTAATGCATGCAATCCAATTCAATATACAATCCCATTTATGCAAACGTAAAAGGTTTATTTAAGATTGGTAGCGAATGGCAAGTATATTCATTATCTTTAGACGGGTATTAAAAACGAACGGCTGTTGATATCCCAATATATAAAATTTGGCGTATTAATACATGCACAAGAACATCCCGTAAAAGATGCGAAGAACAGAAGCAAAATGTAAATAAGCAAATCTGTCGTTTTAAAGTATATACTTCAGGATGTTTTGAAATATATCGGTACCGACCATATATGAATTTTAATATGGAAAGTTTGATAACAGTTGGGTTACATGTATGTGAATCGTGTAGGATGACTGCTACTCAAGAGACCGGGTTGTCTTTAAGAAGACCAATATGGCAGCCCCACTTTTTGACATAATCATGTTTGCCACGTTTTTTTTTTTTTGTACTCAGTGTCCAATGTATAAGAAATATGTATCGCTCGCTGCATCTTGATATATGCGACACGAAAATTAGAATGTAAAAGCTTAATACTATCTCAATGCCGTGATCTATTACGCGTAAAATCATGAAAATCCTTGCTCAAATAAATACAATTTCCGCAAAACAAATTGTACCTGAACATTTAAATGGCAGATTTTTCTTTAAAAAAAAAATGACGTTTACATTTAAACACATTGAGTAATATACGTGAGATTTGATTACACCAACCCACCTGTAAAGGCGATTCGTATAACAAACTGGCCTTAAAAATAGTGTTACTCCACCAAAGCCACAATCAGTTACAGGATGGTTGTTTTTAGATGAGACACGATATCAAACACGCACACACACACACGCTCTATAAATAAATATATATATATATATATATATATATATATATATATATATATATATATATATATATATATGAATCCAGATATATTTGTTTGTTTTTTTTTCAACGCAGCCTGAGGGCAGTACGTTGGTATGTTAATGTCGATCAACATGGGGGGGGGTAACAAACATAATACTGCGTTCCAAATAGCACGTAACCCTCAGGAAACATTCTTAAATGTAAACAGATAAATTTAAAAGTAACATTATACATACGCCTCTATAAAATTGTGTATATTTCTTTTTTAAATAAAGCTCATGGTCGATTGGTTACCTCAAATTCACGAGTTGTATGAAGACTCGTGCTTGTATTTTGGATATGCAATTGACGGACGAGAGAGAGAGAGAGGGGGGAGGGCAGGCAGACGGAGACAGAACATGTGAGCGACAAATATTACAAATAAATTGTTTGAGAGAGTGAGTGAGCAAGTGAGCGTGTGTAATCATTTATGATCATATGATGTCTCCATTAAAGGAAATTAAATTTATTCTAACCCTAGGTTTGCGAAGGCTTTTGACTATTCAGTTAACTGCACATAAAAAACGCAACAAGAAAATATGGTTTAAAATTAAAACTAATCAATATACGTATTTAAAATCATAGTCATCATTTATCTTATCCTGGAGAATAAGTCTGCGAATGTAAACCATTTTGTTTTCTTCTCAATTTTTTTCCCATTTAATATAATCTGATGCTTATGAAAAATCGAGAAAACAAATAGATGTTTTAACATCTACTGAAACAAGCGTTGCGGTAAAGCGGATCGCATATTATTCATGGAGAGAGGCCGTTATACTGATAGATCATGATGACTAACTTATGAGTCATGGAAGATCGTCTGCAATCTACAGCAGTTCGTTTTAGCCCGAACTGTCTTGCCACTTCAACATCTTTTCGTTTCAGTTTATTTAGGGTACGTTTCTCAAAGTTGATATACTTCTCATAAATTATCTCGAAGCTCCATAAATAGTACGAAAAACGGGAACTATAACATATTTTACGATCTTGTTTCTGTTAAGCTCGCTCAGTACATTTTAAAATGTGCGTTTTAGTGCATAATTTGATTGAGCGATTACATTTGAGCATCTTGGACAAACCTAAGCCCGGCATTACATAAGGGAAATTCCGTCAACATAGAAGTAAATTCTTACCTTTGTCCTGGCATCTTGAAAACCTTGTCGCACTGACCAATGTCCACTGACCACGCCCAACAATATTTCCTGTACGTTGTTTGCTTGTCGCGCAAGACGAGCACAATTATACCGGAACTGAATAACACACCGCTCACAACTACCGACTGGAACAGAGTGAGGAGTCTGTGAGAAATATAGAATGGGGCACTTGAGGGGAAAATTTAAGAGCCAATGAGGAAAAAGTATTTGATAACTGGATTCCAGTCATAAGCCCTACCTATTTATTGCTGTCAAATAATGTCATTGAGGTTTGTTTAACTTTTCAAATTCAAAAAAGAAATAACTTATTATAAAATGACAAATAGTATATAAACACATAGTTCGAATTCCATCCTATCGTATTTCATACTACCATAGTGAGATTTTTATGGCCGTGCAATTTTGAAATTTGTAACGTTTGTCTACTCCCTGTAAAATTTGTAATTTTTATGAGACCTTTGCATTCAGGCTTTACATAAATATGTAACCAGGATTGTGTTATCTATATACCTGCTCTTATGCTTGTCTGTCTGTCTGACCATCTAATTGTATTTAGCTTTGACTATACCACTTGAATCGTTTCTTTTTTTTCTGCATTTGAGTGCCAAGGAAAGTAGTAGTACACGATTGTAAATGACTAAGATGCTTACGGCAGGGGTAGGGATGCGGGTTTCTCCTATCGTTCATGTTCGTAGGTGGATTGGTTTGTGTCTAAATACAAAGTGACTGTGAATACAGTATTTAATTGGGCGTGCAACGCTACGTAAATCGTAAAGTGCGTGGGTGTGTAAATGGGTTGGTAGACACTTAAGTATAAAACAAGTAAAAGCTCTCTATTTCTTTGGTACTTTTTCTGCTTGTTATTTGTGATTTACTTGTCTTTTTGTCTGAAAGCATGATGAATGCAAGCGTATCGGCTGCTAGTCTTTTTAAATATTTTTTTCCTTATGTCTGTTTACGTAAACTTTCCATCATTGTTTGTGTGGCTGCCTTGCTAGTTGATATTTTGTTTGTATGGGGTTGGGCGGTGTTATTCTGGATTGGGGGTGGGGTGGAGGAGGGCTGGGTACGTGGGATGTGGTTATTTCGCAAGGTCATAGGGCCTAGTCAACTTGCGTTTTTGCCATTTTTTTTGCTGTGTGGTGCGTCATAAATTTAAAATTTTAATTTACAATCAGCACGAAAAAGTGTTAAGAAGAATTTGTCAGAACGTGTCCTGGCAGGAGACGGCTTCAACTACAATCAAATGATGCCAATCTCATATCTAATATGGCCCTTCCAAGAATATATATATATATATATATATATATATATATATATATATATATATATATATATATATATATATATATATATATATATATATATATATATATATATATATATATATATATATATATATATATATATACATACATATATATATATATGTACATATATATATATGTATATATATATATATATATATATATATATATATATATATATATATATATATATATATATATATATATATATATATATATACTTCCGTAGTTAAGATAGGAAAAATAAAGACAGAGATGTTCAAAATATACGGAAAATGGGAAGAAATAGAGCAAGGCCTTGACGGATAAATAAACAAAGTTTTCCTGAAAAGCCTTGTTCTGGGATGATTTCCGAATCATACCAAGGAAAAGAGGTTCGTGTTAGGACTGGTCGGCCGGTGTTATGGGACTAGTTGGGATGTAATCCTACATGCCTTCGGCACGATTAGCTTTATTAGACATCATTATAAAATGCCTTACCCACTTAATTAAAATTGTAAAAGCTACATTAGAGGTAAAGTAAAAAAAACAACCCACAAAACTCTTCGATTTTGCCACAAGTAATCATTCGCAATGCCAATTTGTTCAAGGCCGCCTCGCATAATAGGTTTTCGTTACTTGCAAAGAGACACAATTAGAGTGACCTTGCCACAGGTGCTCTACTCTAGATTGATGTTGAGATAAACAAAATAACACTCTTAAAAAAAGAATCATGCAGTGAGAAAACTAATTTAGATTAACCCCATGACCCGTTTTGACCTTGAACCATTTCTATCATACTATGTAAGAAACAAGGTAAGTAACTTCCTAATACTTTGATCCACCCATGTCCCTCGATTTCCTTCTGCTATTTTCGTTGTTATGGTCACACGACCATATTATTTGGCTTGTGTTACTCCTGACAGATTGTTCTATTCACCAAACTATCATTGACTATTCTTCGATGCAGCATACGGAAGTTACGGGATCTGAAACATGCGAATTTCGTGAATTTTGCCTCCTGGGACAACGTTACGCTCATGTGAAAACCGGTGCAAAGGGCTACTTTTACCATGCTTATATAACATCAATGCATCAGATAAATACATATTTTCAGACATTATCTAACGTATTTCTGGAAATTTTAATTTGATGTAGTGCAATCATACTTCAATGTATACTCTAATTAATTTAACGCAATCAAATGATTTGTTACATTATGCGAGCATGTTGAAACCTTTTATTGCCTGGATACAAATAGTCTACACCATGAAACGGTGACGGTTCATGAATGTCATTTAAGTAAAACATTTTCAGCCACCCATATTTGACCGTTGACGTGTGTGCCGCAAAGTGTACATGTTTTAAAAATGAGAGTCTCTTATAGTCGATGTATGTGTAGTGAAGAAGAAAATGTATAATTCTTTGATGAATATAATTCTTTAAGTTGAATCGAGTTAATGGTATGTAAACCTTACTTTTTAATCTACCACTGTTCTGTAGCAGGAAAATTCGCGAAACTCGCACGTTTGGCTGCCCGTAACTTCAGATTATTGTTTTCTTTCTCAATATCAAGCTCGAACCTAACACATGTGAATTCTTACTACACTCCGCCGATCTTTCTTCGCTCTACATTGAGTCAGTATGTGTGAATGGCCATGTTGAGCAAATGCGATATTTAGGCTTGATTATGCAATTTGGACAAAGCCAAAAAGAAACGAAGATGCAATCTCATGAAATATTAAGATAATAATCGATATCTACATTAAGCGCAAACAATTCTTCTCTAATGGAGATTGAAACACCCACGTAACATAATCGAACCACTGGACTAAAACATGAAAGTATTTCGGGATCTCGAAACACTATTGAGCGTATCCGAACATAGAAAATGCTTTATATAGAGAACAGATCAGAAACGTTGTTGGAATCAAATGATCACGTATCTCAGGCAGCATTCCTGTGCGTTTTAGAAAATCAGGTGCAAGACCTCGACAGAGATAATCATGGAATTTTGTCTTCTTTTTTTTTCTCACATGATGTCTCTTAAAATGAGGTTTTCGAAGTGCGATTCTCGTTTGCCTTACGATAATGAATACACGATCTAAAGAACGATCACGCGATTCAACACTCTGATCTGGTCTCTCGATATTGCGTATTCTAATTTCAAGAACGTCAAATGTTTTCACGTTGATTCCCTGTCTGCTTAGCATTAAGTTTGACTTCGCGAAGTAGAGAAATCGGTGGAGCGTCAGAAAGAATTCCTTAATGTAGTACCCAAAGATGGTGTGTTTGAGAATTATATTTTGATTAGCTCTCCTGTGTACGCGTACAAGAACCTTGAGAATGAGACGCGTTTCTCTGCATGGCCCTTCAATACACGTTTGATATGACATGCCCGTCGAATCGGAGAGGAAGGTATGCAGAGCCATTATCACTTCCTACGGAAAACGTTTGTTTTATTTACTTTTAAATTGTATTTAATTGATAAAGAGAGCTAGTCTCCAGTATTCATTGGGCTTCACACCTTGCAAAGTTACACGTCTTTCTTCTACTTTCTCTTTGTTGCTGCCACAACTATATATGTTTTGGGTCTTTTGGTGACGATGATACAACTTATATTACTACTTTCATATTCAACACAATTCATGGTACGCTTCTCGTGCTACAATTAATTCAAAAGATAATCAGAAACATTTTATTCAGTTTGAAATTGAAAGTTATCGAATGCATTTCCATGATCTGTGCTTATTAGTTTATGTTAATTATATAGCGTCATTTTTGTGTATGTGAATCTGCAACCTTGATCCACGTTTTGAGCGATATAAACACAGATAGAAACCAGACTGGAACGTACTGCCTTTTCTAAATCAACAGGAGGCTTGCAATTTAGATTCTTGCTATCTACGTAATTTAAAACATAATGATTATTCTTCTTGTTATAGTCGTTGTCGTCATACTTTTTGTTTTTTAACTTTAAAAAAAGGTTTTTTTCCAAATTTGATGGGGAAAAAACAAAATTTGGAATGTTTCATTCAAAAAAACGTCAACCCGGGGAAATTAAAAGAAATTGGCCCCATTTCAAAAATTTCCCTTTTTTTTTTCTGTAATTTAAGAAAAATAAAAAAAAAAAAAAGCAAAGGAATATTGGCCCCCCTAAAAAAAACCGGGGGAATTTTAAAAAATTTTTTTTTTTTTCCTTTTTTTTTTTTTTTCCCCCTTAAAAAACAAGAAGAAAAAAAAAAACAGTAAAAAGGGTTAAGTTTCCGATTTCCGGGGATAAAAATGTAAAAAAAATTTTAAATTGTTTTTTAAAAGTTCCCAAATTAAAAATCCCTAGCAAAAAACAAATTTTACAGTGGGGAAAAGGGGGAAATTTACTTTTTTTTTGAAGCCTTTTTTTTTTTTTTCCTTTTTTTTAACTTAAAATTCCCCTACAATAAATAAAATTAAACCACACCCCAAAATTTTATAACATCCAATCTAATTATTTTTCTATTTAATTTTTTTTTAAAATTTTTTAAAAATATTTATAAATTTTTATTAAAATAAATTTTCCCCCCCCCCCCCCCCCCCCCCCCCCCCCCCCAACCCCCCCCCCCCCCCCCCCCCCCCCACAACAAATAAAAAACAATCAAACAAAAAAAAAAAAAACCCCCCCCCCCCCCCCCCCCCCCCCCCCCCCCCCCCCCCCCCCTTTTAAACCCCCCCCCCCCCCCCCCCCCCCCCCCCCCCCCCCCCCCCAACCCCCCCCCCCCCCCCGCCCCCCCCCCCTTTTCCCCCCCCCCCCCCCCCTTCTTTAACCCCCCCCCCAAAACCCCCCCCGCCCCACCCCGCCCCCCCCCCCCCCCCCCCCCCCCCCCCCCCCCCACACCCCCCCCCCCACCCCCCCCCCCCCCCCCCCAACACCCCCACCCCCCCACCCCCACACCCCCCCCCCCCCACCCCCCCCCCCCCCCCCCCCCCCCCCCCCCCCCCCTTTTTCCCCCCCCCGCCCCCCTTTTTTTCCCCCCCCCCCCCCCCCCCCCCCCCCCCCCCCCCCCCGGGGGAAATTGAAAGGGCGGGGGCCCTTGAATGGGCAGGTTTTTGGCCCATGGGACCGTTTTAATTTCACTATTTGGGTTTTTTTTTAAAAAACGTTTGTTTTTCGTTTAAACCCTTTCCACTGTGGGGAACCCCCCATACAAATCATATGTTAATCTAAAATACCTTCAAAGATGACTTTACGGTTTAGTTCTTGTCAAGGGTTGACCTGCATTTTTTGGAGAGGCTGAATTGTAAACAAAACACCAGGCAACGGAAGACAGATTTCACTTCCGGATCATCACCATGACCTTATTACTCAATGTGCACTGTCGCCGAAATACACACAGACAACCACACCATAAGCTCTCATTTTAAAGAATAAACAATTGCCTTTAAATCCTTACCAAGAATGCCAAAATCTAACTCTAGTATCACCACCAAACTTAGACAGGAAAAAGTCTATAAAAATAGACTGGGACTACATTCGTGGGTACTGAACCTGATTTTATTAATTGTGTACTGATTCCATCTGGGATTTGATTTGACTAAAAGGATTCGAGATCGACTGCGACGAGTAATTATTTACTCGAGCACAACTAAACCCGTTACACTTACATCGTCAACAACAATCCTGAGCCCAGTTAATAAAATTATCAATGCCGCCGCTTAACAGATTATAGCCGATTCCACGACTACCAGCACGATGACTTGGAGCGTATTAAAGGCTTCACACACAAGGCAGTATTCGAGACCATACATGTATTAAAGAAAGCACATTTCATAGATTAACGGAATTTACCTGGACGCGGATGTGTTGTAAGAATAAGCGATCAAGATTATCAATACTACGAGTACGAAATTTGCGTACCAGATCCGAAAAGGTCAATAGAACGTCTAGTTCAGGATACATCTCTGTACTTTATGCTATGTGAATCATTCTTAGAGTCCAACAAAACCTTGCACGCAACAACAACACTGCAAGAAACGAAGAGAATGATCGAATCGGATTTGGCAAAAAAAGATTCATATCGTTGTTTAATAGATTCTTATCGTTCCTGGTTTCTTCTATGATGTTTATCAAAGGTAAAAACAACCAGATGGATTATATCCTACATACCTTTAGTCAACTTACACAGGGTGGTTTCGTAGGAATCACAACCCGATGTTATGTCTCCCATATCGGCTGCTGGCGGCCCCATAACGTTTGTCTCCAATACAAATTTAAACCTTGGCTTTGCATTGCGACCGAAACAAAGTACCTTGAGTGGCTGTGGTTTCCTACACGATTCCACTTTCAGAAACACTTTGGATTTTGCAGAGACGTCTAGAAAAAGTTATGTTGGGGCCAAGTACACAATATTGTGAACTTGTAAAAGCCGCAAAAATAACGATGTAATTTGGCTTGAATAAAAAAAAATAAAAAAATAAAAAATAAAAAATAAACGCATTCGATGCCTTCACTGAATCCCTCAGAATTCGTACACTATCGTTTCACAGCAGTTATCGAGCCTGGTGGCAAATCGTAAATTTCCTTTTTCGCGATGACCATCAACTCAACACCAAGCTCAGTTCGAAGAAAATTATCATTACAAATATAAATACCAAGCAATGTGTTAATTGTACAAGGCAAGTGTTTGTAACATTTAAAATCATGTCTAATATGATCAACTAACCGGTAAGCTCGATGACATTTTTAAATCAGCACATTATCAATTACTTCTTATGCATACATCAATAAATTCCGTCACATCAGTACATATTCCTAATCCCGTTATGCTACGCAATATCACAATGATAAGACGAATTTATTTACATTATAACTCACATAAAGTACGCAAATATTCAAGTATCCATACGCTCATATATGCATACGTCCATAGTAACTAATCTTGCATACTTCAACCATGTTTCCAAATTCACAATTCAATCATGTGTAATTTCCAACATAAGTCATTACTAAGTGCACTGGTTTACTAAGAAATAACCTAATAGCGAATTAAAAAATTAATGCTGACCACAAGCTAACAAACAATCTACATAATTCAGCCTCACATCTTAATAATTCTCTGCGCTAGGCTCAAGCCCATTTCTCAAATACGCATGTAAAAGAAACAAGACAAAAATAACTCTACGTACTAAACGATGATAGTATTTAAGTGTAATACTACAAATAATTGCAATCATGATGCCGTAATATTCTGCAAAAATGGAAGAAATAACTTAGTGACCTTTTCGAAGCTTTTTCTTTCCTTAGAATCTACCTTTAAGTTCTGCTTCCAGATAAAGAGTTGCTTCTTTCTCTGAGTAAATTCTATTTACCTGAAATACTTCCAGAAGAATACTAAATTACCCTTTCGATTTTGGAAGGTATCATTCGGGTCAACATTGTAATCACGCTTTCTATCTCAATTATGATTGGAGAACGCTGTACACCGATCCAATCAAACTTAACGGAAATGTCCCTCTCGCTGTCTGTCAATATGGGAACGGATAGGAATACGCCCCTTTCGCCCTGTGGTCTTTCTTTTTGATCCATGAACTAAGCTTTAACATATAGAGGAAATAACTGCAAGCCTCTGTTACGTGACAAGAGTGGTAGCCTTGGCCGACTCTAGAGTTCAACACTAAGTCCACAGCAATCTTTAGAGATCAAACACAGGGCCGCGGTAATATTTCCAAGACGGGTAGATTACAACTTATACATGACTTTCGCTGGGTGATAAGCAAACGCGTCAAGCGCAGATTGTTTGTCATTTATTGAATTCTCTTATATAGAGAACAGTTTTAAAAAAAAAATCTGATGTCAACCAGAAAGATAGAAATTATATAATTGATAGCATTTGGTCAAAATAAATATTTAATATCGTCAAGAGAGATATAGATCCTGTAATTATTTTTTTGACGTTAATAAAAACACCTGGTATCGACAAGAAAATTCTGCTACCCATAACTGATCTAATTTAGTCAATGAAAGCATCTGAAATCGAAATTAGAGATATAGACCCCATACATGATAATATCGGGATGAATAATTACTGCATTTGATGCTGTGGAAGACAAAATGTCAGAGCTCGTTTAGAAAATGTCAACGACCTAGGAAAATATTACTATTATGTTCAGAAGATACAATCTCTGGCAGTGCTTTAATCAGTAACCATAACCAGTCGTTTTATTGACCAAGGAAAAATGATGGGGCATTGTATGGAGAAAATGAGGCAAACGCTCGCTAAAAGAATCAAGAAATGAAGGAAGAACTGACTAGATAAGACAAATCATAAACCAATTATTGTGACCATCTGTGTACCAATTACATTCCAAAATATCGGTTTGTTTCCGAACAACATCAAAACTATCTCCGTTTCGCGTGGCGGAAAGTCAATCACGCCCATAAAGAATTTATTTTAACGTGCGTGACTTGAGTTAAAAAACATTAAAATATTATTTTTTTTTATAGAACTGAGCAGGTAAATTTATTGTCTGAACCTTTTCATTACATTAGGCGTGCTTAATAGCGCACGCATTGCCCTCAACATTATCTTGTTTGTCAAACCCAAAATTGCATCACAAGATATTGGAAATGAATATCTATATAATGATATTGAAATGGAATGTGTATTGTGATATGTCGAGTAATTATCAGTCTGAAAAAGAATTGCATACAGACGTGTCACACGCAGTGTTTCTTTCTTAATCCCTAGTTGGTTCTTTGTAATATATTCGCTTCATATTTAGTATAATACATACATACATACATACATACATACATACATACATACATACATACATACATACATACATACATACATACATACATACATACATACATACATACATACATACATACATACATACATACATACATACATACATACATTATATATATATATATATATATATATATATATATATATATATATATATATATATATATATATATATATATATATATATATATATATATATATATATATATATAATTTAATAAAATATATTCATATAACATATGAAATTTATTCTTACTGAATCTGAAGTACAGCACAAATTAAAATATACAGCAGTTATAGATGCCAGTAAGTATTGCATCACTTTAATTTTCGTCTTCTTCCTTTGAGGGAGTAGGGGTGGCCAGAGAATATAACATATTAAGTCAGTCACTTTACAAACACGTTCCAAAATTTCGATATTTAGTATAGTGCACAGGGCTATGGTGACTAATGCCTGTAGCATTTTGTTTTAAATGCATTTGAGAATAATATAGATCCAATAAAAATATTTACATATAAAATTTACATGCTAAAACACAAAGGTCAGTAAGTTCGAAATATACGCTAAACTAAAAAAGGAGCGGGAAATAGGGGGCACAGGTCATTTCAAACTTCTTTAATAAAGAGCTCCAGAAAGCAACTTAAACTTCACATAGCAAGTTTTCATCACACGACAAAAGGTACTAATTGTATGGAAACTGAGAACCAGTCTGGAAATGGGTGAATATAAGATAGAGTATTAATTGGTTTTACTGGCCAGGATTTGTTGATTATTAAAGTTATATTCTTAGAAAAAGACTCTTTCGAGAAGCACTGTTTTATGGATGTAATTGCAGTCCTTTAACAGTCTTGAGTTTGGAACACTCATTGCTGAAATTAGCACCTGCCTCTTTGGTGCAGAATTGAAAGTACGTTTCAAACACGCGTAGGTCCATCAACGGCCTCGGCTCGTGTTCTTTTCTCTACACAGCAGTTTTCATTTCTCTACACAGCAGTTTTTATCCAGGTTTCATCTATAATGATGCGGGGCAGGATTAAGTTCTTTGGGAGCCCTGGGTACATCCAACATAGGGGCCCATATCTATCCTGCATTGCCATTTATATAGGGGTACAGCAGGTCTATTATTAACAACACAGTAGTATAGGAAAACCAGGTTTTCAACTCACTTTGTTTTTTTACCCTCCAAACAAGTATAAATTATAATCCTAAATTATCCCCCACCCCACCCCCTTTTTTTCCAAAATAAAACAGGGTTTTGACTCACCCTCCCCCACCTCTTTTTTTCCCCCTACTACTACCTGTAAACAGGTATTTTGTAACCGAACAAAACAACAGGTGTTGGAATGTGATAAGCTCTTTACACAGAGGTGACTAATTTGTTAGAACAGCGCATGTGTGGAATACAATTATTCTAAAGACGGCAAACGGGTTTTACCACAAGATAACAGGATGAAAATTAAACTGTGTGTTAGAACGTTTCAGTTAACAAGGTGGAAATTAAACTAGCATTAGAATGAAAATGATATTATTTTAGTTATATTATATCTTAAGTTTAGATAAAATTTTATGTTACTCATATTTTTTATGATATTTTTTTTCATACTTGCTAACCCTCATTGGTAGAATGGAATGTCTGTTAACATATTGTCAATAATACGAAATTCACGTAATAAATCATCCATATTATATTTAACTCCTCGTAGGTAAGACCGGATGTGATCAAGTAGTTTCTTGTAAGTTTTAATTGATGTTAAACAACCGTGCTTCTTTATCAAAAGTCTTGGTTCTACTTTTTTACACGCCGCTGTAAGTGAAACACCAATAGCGGATATGATTAACAAAAAAGGATTTAATGATACCCCACTTGAAATTATACCAGAACTAGTCATTAACAAGGGTAGATAAGATATTACTCGAAGGATCTTGTTGTAGTATTTGTAACATTTTTTCACACACCAAAGTTTTCTATGATAATATTTATAATATTGTATTAATGCGTCTACATCTTGTTTTGGAATATCTTTTGAAATATGATTGAAATCAACTATACTTCTTTTCATTATAATATTAGTTCACATAGTCCTATGTTTGGTTAATCCATAATAAGAGCTGGTTGGGTTGTTCAGCTATAAATTCCAAACACCAGAGAAAAATTGCTAATTGTAAAGTTTTATCAACTGGTTCAAGTACAAATTCTTCTTCAGAATTTTTGTTTATTATTACAGATAATACTCCAGATGAGTCATCATTTGGATGACGAAATAGATATTTGGTAGATATTTTAAACTTTGCACTGCTAAGCACTGACAATCTATACACACCGGTAACTTCTGCAATATATTTGATAGAATTATTTTTTGGTGTCCACCCAGTATAACCAGTATCAACAGTATACACAATATTTTTAATCTGTTTGTGAGGAATTTTAACCATACTCGTTTTCTCAACAATATTCGGAATTCCACTAATAATATCATTGAGTTCTGTGTTAATATCATTAAATTTTGTTTTGATATTAGCGAGTGTAATGCCAACATTTGATGGATTTCCAAAAAATTCATCTCTAATTTTGTTTATGCTTCTGCGAAAACTTAAAAATGTGTTCACGTGACTTGACTGGTAAAATCAGTTTTGAGCGCTGTGATTTCATTAGTAATTGAAGCGTCCCAATCATTGACATATTTTTTAGTGACAGCATCCCCATCCTCAGTTGGGTTTCCAAGATCTGTAATCTTATTTTGTTTCATAACAATATTCCCACTAAATACATCACCATCTTTTTTAACAAAATCATTAACTGACCTACCAGAATCTTGTATATTACCTAGATTGTTAAAAGTAACGATATTATTAGCAATCGCAGCAGTATTTCGTACAACTACATCTGACAGTTTTACATTACTCGTCTTTAATCGTCCTTCTTTGTCCTGGAAAATGACAACTTCATCTGGATCTACGCTGGTAAGATTTAGTAAATTATTGATTTCATTTTTGAGCCGATCAAGAGTTGCATATTTGGATAAGTCACCTTTAAAACTTTTTGTGGATAAATCTCCTAATAATGTTCCAAATTTTGTATAATAACTCATTATTTACTATCCTATCCTAGATAAAATTATCAACACTAGTTTAATATTATACAAAAATGGCAAAATCGTTGATATTAAACTTTGATACAGAGAGACTAGTGAAGCATAAACATAACAATGAACTTCCTGATTGTCATTATCTTATTGTTGGGCGAACTGGATCGGGGAAAACAAATTTGCTTATGAACTTGCTTCTTGGTGATAATTTTAACTACGATAGAGTTTATATTTACACAATCAATCCACAGCAAGATAAGTATGAGTTATTAAGTGAGTATAATGAAAAGCTTCGTGATGATCTTAAAGCTGGTGAAGATTTTTTTATAATTAAGCAGCCAGAAGATCTTATTCCAGTTAATCAACTTGATGCAGATGAACATAAGATAGTAGTTTTTGATGATATTCCGCTAAACAACATGGAGATGAACAAAATAAGATCATATTTCTCACTGTCACGTAACAAACAGTGTAATTCTGTTTATCTCGCTCAAGGATTTTATAATGTTGAGTTGATAGGTTTATTAGGCGAAATACGGGTTGTTTTATTTTATTTCCAGGACTGGATAATGTTGACGTTAGAAATATTGCAAGCGAGCAATGCGGTGGCGTGACAAAAGATAAGTTTATTGAACTTTACCGTAATGCTACAAAAGATAAATTTAACTTTTTCTTATTTGATAAACTTACAAATGATCCAACTAAAATGTTTCGCTGTTGTATTAACACTTACTTACAATAAAGCGTTTCAATTTTATAAAATTTATAATTATAATAATGGACAAACGAGCAAGATACAGACAACACATAGAAGATCTAAAAAAACTTGCTCAATCTCAGGCATCACTTAAGCAAAAAGTACAAGAAGCGCGACGTGGGCAAGTAACTGCTACAGAAACAACAGCTATAATTTTCAAGCCGGTTACTGAAGCATTATTAGGTAAACAACCTGAAACTAAACCACTGTCAGAAGAAGAACTTAAACAACTACAGGAAAAAGGTTTTGGTTGGAATTGTTAGAGAACAACAGGAAGCAGCTGCTGCAAAACTTGTTACTAGATCTGATGAAGAAAAGAGAAAACTGATTGAGGCACTTACAGCAAATATAGCTGATCCTGCGGCTAGACAAGCAGAAACAGATCGATTGATAAACAATCCGCTGAACTTGAGCGAAGATTAGCAGAGTTAACAACGCAAGGAATAACAAATATTATAACAAGTTTATCAGGAGACATAAAAGATATCAGAGAGGAGCAACAAAGAGTCGGTGATCTTACTGTAAAATTTATGGAAGTTGGAGATCAAAGATTTTATTTTACAAAAAGAGCAAATGATGAGATAAAAGGTAGTGAATATGATGATTTTTAAACAAAGAAAATATAAGGGGTAATTGATGATAAAGCAAGTGGACTGATGCAGAATATCAAGCATTAATCGATAAATTTGATGTAATATTTAATGACGGAGCTGCTGCTAAAGATGAATTAAACACGAACACGGTTACAGAGATTAATAATATGATTCCACTTTATGAAAGAATGAGAAAGGGTGTCATTGCTCTCACGTTAAAAAAACAGCAGAAAATAGCAGAGCAAAACCTTTTGGTAAAGGGTGGAGTTTTAAAAGAAAATTTGATAAACTCGATAAATCTCGTGTAGAAAATATAGAAAAGAAAAAACAGGAACTGGTGTAAAAGTATTTACTTCAACTACTGAAATGATAGGTAGATTAATGTTATTAATATCATCAAAGGAAGCTGGGAATGTTAGTGTTGAACTTGATAATGAAATCATTGACATACTTGATCATCTAAGATCGAGTGAATTATTAACATCTGACGAATATGAAACTTACACCGCGACTTAATCGCGGCGACTTAATTTTGTAAAATGATATAATATTAAAGGAATGCAAACAACATTATTACTAAACTCTAGCGAGTCTACAGAAGATAGCGCAAATTTTTCAGTAAATTATATTTATTCCACCTATAGAACTAGATCCTGCAAAACAATATGAAATTGGATAATTTCTTGTACTTGCTGGAATGCTATACCTAACGTGAAAAATGATGTTAACGATGAAATGTATTTTACTATGATTACAACATCTCCAATATCTACAACAAAAAAAAATAAAAATTCCGCAAGGAGCTTATAATATTGAAGATCTAAACAAGACGATCAAAGAGCTCATAACAAAAAGCTAACGGTGTGGCTGATAATTTTGAATTAGCAGCAAATTAAAACACATTGCGAACTAGGATAACTTTGAAAAATATAGCAATCAATCTTGAACCAAGAGAAAGAAGTATTGCACAACTGTTAGGATTTACTGAAAAAACTTTCACTGCACTTGATCCGCCTATTACATATGACAGTGACCTGCCATCAAATATAACGGAAGTAAAACAATATTAGTAATTGCTCTACTGCTTCTGGCTCTTATACATCAAAAGGTAGCAAAGGAAAGGTCAACGATTTACAGTTTCTCACCAGAAGTCCCGCCAGGTTCTCTCATGCAAATAACTCCACGACATATTATATATTATCCTTTAAACGTTGAAGATCAAATATCAAGTATAAGGATGCAGTTGACAGATCAATCAGGAAAACAGTTACATGTTAGTAATGAAGTTGTAACTTATTATTTACATCTACGCGAGCAAAAGTAAAAATTATGAACATCAAATATAATGAACAAAGAAAAAAAGTTTATCGAAGAAAAATAGTAGGAGGATTTTTTGGAAATATATTCACTAAAGTTATTAAAAATATTCCAGGACTAGCGCGTAAAGTTGCACCAATTGCTATTGACGCGGGTAAAGCTTTTGCAACTGGGGCTGCATCTGCCGCTGGGACTGCGGTGGGACAAAAATAGCTAATAAAACTAAAAGGAGATCCACCGACTGCATCTGAAATAAAACAAGCTATCTCAGAAATCGCTCCAACAAAGAAAAGAACTCAAAAAGCTATGATAACAACAACAAAAAAATTATTATCACCAAGGGCGAGCAGATCATACAAGAATTAATATCTAAAGAAACAATGCCGCAATAAAATTTTATATAATCTAATAAAATAAAATGTCTACTAAAAATTATCTCGAGTTAACAGAAACTTATGACATCGACAACGATGTGACAGAATTCGAGTTTGTTGAGTACCTTGATGAAACTTCTTAACCGAACCAAATAAAACTGGTATTAGAACCTTTAACACCAGAGACGAAGATGTATTTCTACTGCCACATAAGGCTATGTTAGAAGTTCGTGGTCAGATTATGACAGTAGCTAATCCACCTGCTGCAATTGCAGTTGGAGCCAGAAGTAGCTCTTATAAATAACGGTTGGAGTCTATTCAAAAGTGCTAGATATCAACTGGCCAATCAAACTGTAGAAGATATTTCAAGTTCATCTACAAGTTGCAAGTACAATACAATTTTCAATATTATTTCATTTTCCGACGATTACTCGAGATCAACTGCAACTACTATGATGTGGTTTAAAGATACTGGACGGGGTATAGCTGAATCAACAGAATTTTTAAAGAGAGGCGCTATAGTACATGGAGCTAATGCTGATGAAAATACTGTAATTGTGAGAAATTTTCTCATTGCTAATGCTGCTGCACTAGATATTGTCGCACCTGCTGCAGATGCTAATGCAAACGCTACAAGAGTTTCTCTTACAGCAGCTTTTAATAATCTAAATATAACACCACCAGCTGCAGCTGCAGACGGTACTGCGATGTTAAATTTACTTCTTAACACACTTGATGTGAGAAATCCACGCTATAACGAAGGTTTTGCTAGGCGAAGAAAACTTACAGCAGGATCACGTCAAATTACAATGATGCTTCCGCTAAGCATGTTTTCGGCTTTTGTCGCGATTATGATAAAGTATTTCGCGAGTAAAAAAAACATACTCTTATTTTAGATCGAGCAGACCAAAACGATTGCTTGTTAGATCTGGAGGGGTTGATGTACAGTTTATCATAAACAAACTTTCTTTGTGGATGCCACGTATAACACCATCAATCACTAAAATGTCAGAATTAAATAGTACGCTTGATAAGCATACAAACAGAATTTACTTTAAGCAGCATAAGGTATATCAGACAGCGGTTCCAAATACTACTGACTACACATGGAGGGTCACAACAACATCAAGCGAACAACTGCCGAGAAATATCTTTGTCGTATTTCAACAGCACGCTCGACGAGGAACCAACAACAAAATAATGCAATATTTGACCACGCTGATGTCAGACGAATATACGCTAGATTAAATTCAAAGCAATATCCAGAACGAGCTATCGAGTGCAATTTTGCTGATGATGTTAATAAAAATATTTCTCGACCGTACATGTACCTGCTTGACGCAATGCAAAAATATCAAGATGTTGAATGAAGGATGGAACTCAAATATCCGCAGAGGAATTTCGTACGCTTTATCCTATATTTCATTTTGATGTTAGTAAACATAACGAGCGAGCTGTAGACAGCACAGCGGATATTGAAATTACCTGGACACTTGGGGCGGTTCCAGTAGCACAGTTGTACGTATACGCATTAGTGATTAGTGATAGATTTATCACGGTAGATTCTATTGGAGGTAAAATGACAGTTCAAGTTTAATCTACAGTTGTTATATAAAATGGTAAGGTATATTGTAAAAGATTTATACTTAACTGATGGTCAAGTTAAAAAATTAGTAGCTGCTATTGCAAAGCGAGAACAGGTATCATTAAAAATCAATCCTAATATTTCTGATGGTGTTTTAACAAAAATAATGCTAACAAAAAATCAAGTAAAAAAGTATGATCGTAAAAAAACTTTTGTTTTAAATTTGAGTGCTGCACAAATGACAGCGATGTCAAAAGAAGGTGGTTTTCTTGGTCCAGCATTATCAGTATTAGCTAGTACAATAATACCTAAACTTTTACCAGTCTTAGGCACATTAGGAATAGCAGCAGCGTCTGGAGCAATATCTGGCGCAACGGAGAAAGCAGTCAAAGGTAATGGTATCATTCATGGAAGTGGAATAAAAAAATTATAAATTTTATGTAAATAATATATTATAATGCCACAAAAGAAAAAGAAATCACCAACAACCAAAAAACCGAAAGGAATAAAATCAAACTCACCAACACCTAAGTGCATAGGCATATGCAATCAACAAAACAAGGAGGAATTATTCCGTTCGCTCCACTTTTGGCGGGACTAGCGGGAAGTCTGCTGCCAAATCTTTTAGGAATCGGACGTGGTCTAACATTACCAGGAACTCGTCGACCCCGTTGAGTAATTTTGATATCATTGATAAGTTAAAGCGGTTCCTGGATTTCCTCGGAGTTTTATTCTAAAGATGCTCGCAGCAATAAATCACCATCCATCTGCTGTAAGTTCATGTGTTTTAATATACAAGATTTTAATGACGGATCTGGTACGCATTGGGTAGCAGTTTATAATAATAATTATTTTGACTCGTTTGGACTTCCTCCAAGCGATGTAATAAAAAAGTATATGAAAAAAAAATTACAAAAGTATATTATTCGTCAAATCAACTCCAACCTGTTGGAACGTCTGCTTGCGGATATTATTGTATTATGTTTATCCGACAGATGAGCAGAAATCTTAATTTTTTAAAATTTATTTTACAGTTTGATAAGCAACCTTCTCACGCTAATGATGAGATCGCAATTAATTTTATCTAAACTTATAAGTATAATAATGTCAACATACTGTCTCAAGTGTAAAACTAAACAGAAGGTATTAATGAAACAACAGAAAAAACAAAAAACAACAGGATAATATTAAAAAGTATTTGTGCAATCTGTGGAAAAAGAAAAAATACATTTTTTAAAGAAAACGTCCCCAGCGATAGTATCTCCAGCGACGTCGCTAGGATCTGGTTATCCTAATATTATTTTAGTCGACGACTAAAAATATAGAATGATATGCAACTGTGATTCTGACAGAGATTTGTGTATGAGCAAAATAAAATTGTCGCATACTGTCAAATGTTGTTACAACATTGAAATAATAGGGTCAGGTATAGATATACATAAACTAATTGGAAAATTACCAAAACCAAAAGGCGGTTGGACATTGCCAGGGCATCGGTATACTGGTCCATGGAATCCGCTACATCAACAACTAGATGAAAACGACAATCCATTGCCAGGCCAAGAGCCTTACAATCAAGTGGATGCAATAGCAATGCGTCATGATATCTGTTATCGTGATCATGAAAGTCAAAATTAGATAGTGTAAAGTTAATGTTAGACGAATTACGTGATAGGAAGCCAACAAATTCTACGAGAACGTTTTGATAGAAAATTTGTTCCAGGAATAATTGGAGCAAAATAATATAAACTTGGACTCGGAGAGTCTCGTCAATCACCTCACGATCGGGGAATAAGTATACGATGATCTTGCAGTCGAACTACACAAACCTAAAAAAAAGTTTCCACGACGTAAAGTTGTCGCTAATGGTGTAGATGATATCTGGGCAATAGATTTGGTGGATGTATCTAATCTAGCTCAGTTTAATGTTGGCGCTGATAGCGCTCCAAAAAAGGTATTTGTTTAATGTTATAGATGTTTTTAGCAAATATGCTTTCAGTGTTCCTGTTTCGGATAAGACAGGAACTTCAATGGACTGATGCGCTAAAGCAGATAATAACGAGTACAGAAAGAAAACCAAACAAAATCTGGACTGATCACGGATCTGAGTTTTTTAACAAAAAGTTTGAACAGTTTCTAGAACAAAATAATATAAAAAGGTATGTACAGGAAACGAAGGTAAAAGCGTTGTTGTTGAGAGATTTAATCGCACGCTAAACGAGAAAATACACAAACACAAACATATGACAGCTAAAAACACCAACAGGTACATCGATGACCTTTCTCAAATCGTAAGCGAATATAATAACACGAAACATCGAACCATCAAAATGACACCTAAAAAAGCTGTTAAAATCCAATATTAGCAAATGAAAACATGTACCGCAGACATAAATTTAAGGTTGGTGATAAAGTTAGAATTTCTTTGACAAAAAAAGGTATTTGCAAAAGGATTTACTCCGAACTGGAGCGAAGAAGTTTTTGTAATTGATAAGGTACTTTTAACAGTACCTGTAACGTACGTTTTAAAAGATCTGGCAGGGGAACCGATTGTAGGTAGTTTTATGAACAAGAACTACAGAAAACTGAGCAGGATGTTTTTGTTATCGAGAAAGTGATTAGAAAAAAAGGGGATAAAAGTTTAGTCAAATGGCGTGGGTATAGTGATAAATTTAACAGTTGGATCCCAACCAAGCAGATTATGATATAATGTAATGCTATTATAAATTAACTCATACTTTTGTTTGACAGATTTACATTTTACTGGTTTACATAATGATATTAGATACTGCTTACGATCGTTAGAGATCGTCATTAGATTAAAAATCTTGACAAATATGAAATCAAATTTAATATTTTTCTGTCGGCCTGGAATCTTGATATTTAAAAAAGGTTTGATTAACTGCCAGAACAGTTGTTGTTCGGCAACGGTAAAATTAAATTTAATTAGCTGCTTAGCAATGTGATACTTGACATTATAGCGTTTAGTTGTTGATCTGCTGTAATTAGATCTGTCAGCAACAGTGACTATTTCACCATCATCAGATTCATTGTTATATAAAATATCATCTTCGCTATAACCAACAGATTTGTCTATAAAATCTTTGGAAAATGTAATACTATGTATGACATCATCACTGACGACCTTATCACTGACGACCTTATCACTAGTATCTTCTTCGTAGAGTTCAGCGAGTCGTTTCATCCATCAAGTCCATTATTATAATATATTTTTATCTAATTTATTATTATAAGATGACCGATGGATAAAATATCACCAAAAAGTTAATATAGTAAATTATAACGAACTAGCCGAAGCGGTAAGAAAATGTTTGTTGGGTTATAGTGTTGATGTTATTGTAATGCAAGGGTGATTCTCATAAAATATTACTAACAGAAGCAGAAAAAGATAAAATTAATGAAAATGCAGTAACAACGTTAAAATTTAATCACGATGATATCATAGCATTTGCTCATCATTGCTTGACTAAACCGAGCTATCTAATATCATATCTAAAACCAATCCTAGCATCGTATTCTCTTTAAAAAGTTTATTTTGTTCCCCAATCAACTATAATTTTTACGACTGCGGGATTTATCTTATAATATTTCGCCGCAGCTGAAATCGATTTGAATTCGATCTCCTCATCCGTTTCGAGGTTTTTTGAAATAACAGGTTTTATTGGGCATCTAAAATTAATACCATTACTATTTTTCCTTTTCTCACATTTTCCTGTTGCGTTACTATCTCCAGATTTTCCAATCGATTATCAGTTTGTATATTATTGATGTGATTAATAACAAGACCATTGGGTATAGATCCATTGAACACCTCATAAACAAACCTATGACCAAGATAACGAACTTGATTTGTTGATGTTCCTCTAACAGTTACCCTGATATATCCCATATTGCTAATAGTACTAAGAACTTTTTTAGTTTTTCTATTTCTAATAATACCGCGATCGTTAGCCTCGTATAAATCAAATACTGGGTGCGGCTGAAACTCATCTTGTAAGGATAAATTTTCAATATTATCATCAGTGACTTTACCATTATAATGATATACACGCTGTCCCCTGGAATATCATCGCAGAACAACGTGTAAATAAAATCTTTTCTAAATATTGCAATCCTCTCGGCATTATCTCCCTTTACACTAATATTATAACCCGCTGACGTTAATTTGCCTTTGCCAACAGGTATTCTAGTTTTAATGTTAATAACCGAACCCAATTACATTTCCAGCGTATAAGTTATACTTTGGGTGAATTTGATAAATCTCTTGCCTCACGTGCGCTTGTCAGATTTACTGTCATTATATTATAGGTAATATTTTTTATCTCTATTGATTTTTAGCGCATGCGCAGTGTGAGATAAAGTTATACTTTGGGTGAATTTGATATGCTTCTTGCTCACATGTGTTTGTTAGATTTGCTGTCATTATATTATAAGTGATATTTTTTATCTCTAATTGATTTTTAGCGCATGCGCAGTGTGAGGTAAAGTTATGTTTTGGGTGAACTTGAATGCTTCTTGCTCACATGTGTTTGTTAGATTTGCTGTCATTATATTATAGGAGATATTTTTTATCTCTAATTGATTTTTAGCGCATGCGCAGTGTGAAAAATTATCAATTAGATATTACATTATAGTATAATAATGTTAAAATTGCGTGATATGATATAGCTAAGAGAAGCTTTATGGGAGAACCTAATAAAATAGCGACTGCTTTTGCAGGTTTTGATAATAGTTATCAGTTTGATAATCAAATTGTTTTAGTAAATTTTATTGCAACTAATCTTTACCACCTATTACAGACAATTGTAAAACGTGAGCTCGAAAAACACAAAAGTATCAGATATTTGTGCAATATCATGTTATATTTTCAAAGTTAGTTATAATGGAAGAATTAACTAACAAGGAAATTGCAGAACCTTATATGAACGCAAAATCAAGACGTGTTTTGCTTGGGACTGATCTGTTATCACTATCTGATGAAATACACCAAGAAATTGCAAAAAAAAATAAAGCAATTTAGTAAATAAGTTACGGGTTGGAAGTTTGAAATGAACAAAGGAATATTGTATCACACGATGAAATATAATGTATTACGAGGTAGTTCATACGTCGACCTGCCACCAAAAATAAAAAGTAAAAGAAAAGAGTTGTATAAACATCAAAAACGTAGATAACAAATGTTTCCAATGGGCTGTTCTTTCCGCACTATTTCCAGCAGAAAAAAACGCTACTCGTGTTGATAGGTATTTCAGTCTTGTGTCTAGTTTTAATTTTATAGATATTAACTTTCCCAGTGGCAGAAAATCAAATACCAAAATTTGAAAAGCAGAATAATGTTTCAATTAACGTTTTCGGACTAGATGACAAGGAGGACGTATACTCCGAGATATATTTCAGAAAAAGCTTCACAATCAACTATAAATTTACTGTACTACAAAAATCATTATGTTTGGATTAAAAACTTTAACGGACTAGTTTGTAGACAGTACAATAAGGATAAGAACAAAAAGTTCTTTTGTTACCGCTGCTTGCATGGCTGTACAAGCAATGAAACATTACAAAAGCATTTTCAGTACTGTAGTGATGTGCAAAGAATAACAATGCCAATCTAAAAAAAAAAAGATAGTGTGTTACAGTTTGTCCATCATAATCACAAACTAAAAATTCCTTTCGTCATATACGCTGATTTCGAATGCCTACTTCAACCTGTACTGGGTGTAGAAAATAATCCTAATCAATCGAGTACAAGAAAGTTCAAAATCATGTTCCGTGTGGAGTAGCGTATAAGGTAGTTTGTTGTACTGATTCTAGATTATCTAAATCAATCAAATTATATCGTGGTAAAAATCCAGCTGTTTGGCTTCTCAAGCAGTTGATTAACGAAGTTGATAATATATTTACTCATTTGAAAAAAGTAACGCCAATGTTAAAATTAACACCTCAACAAGAATCCGCTCACGAGCAAGCAGAAATTGTCATATTTGTGAAAAAGCTTTTGACGATGATAAAAAAGTACATGACCATTGTCATTTGACTGGACAGTATCGTGGAGCGGCTCATAATCAGTGTAATTTAAAATTTCATGCTCCAGAAGATTTTATTCCGGTTATTCTTCACAATTTTCGAGGATATGATAGCCATATTATAGTAGAAGCTTTGGTGATCCTGAGATAAAAGCTCGTCTAAAACTCGATAACATCATCAAATGCATCCCAAATAATTTTGAAAAGTACATGTCAGTTACGCTAGGTAAATTGCGTTTTATTGACAGCCTGCAGTTTATGGCAGCCTCGTTAGATGAGCTAGTAAAAGGTTGTAGTAAATTTGATAACCTAAGAGACTGTTTTGGAGATAAATTTAATCTACTAGCTAAAAAAGGAGTTTTTTCCATACGAATACCTCGACGATTGGAGTAAATTTGATGAAATATCTTTACCTGACAAAGACAAATTTTACTCACAACTAAAAATGAAAATATAACTGATGACGAGTACAGGTATGCACAAGATATCTGGAAAGAGTTTGATTGTGAGACTTTTGGTGATTATCATGATTTATACCTGAAAACTGACGTGTTATTATTAGCAGATGTTTTTGAAAGTTTTCGTGAAGTGAGTTATAATAATTATGGACTAGATCCTTGCTGGTATTATTCTGCCCCTGGGTTGTCATGGGATGCTTTGCTAAAGTTTAGTAAGGTAAGGTTAGAATTACTGACTGATGTTGATATGTTCAATTTTATTGAAAAAGGTATCCGAGGTGGTATTAGCGTGATAACAAAAAAATATGCTGAAGCAAACAACAAATACCTGAAACAGTATAACCCTGACCTTCCTTCGAAGTATATAATTTATCTAGATTGTAATAATCTTTACGGTGGTTCGATGGCAGAACCAATGCCTTTTAGCGGATTTCATTGGATCACGGTTGATCGATTTCTATCAGAGACAGAAAAAAAGATACCTGACGATGTTTCCTATTTCGTTGAAGTTGATCTTGATTATCCAAATTCGCTACACAAATTACATAACGATTACCCTTTCTGTGCGGAATCGATGGTTATAGATTATAGTTTGTTATCAAAAGAACAACAAGCGTTAGCATCACCAAGGCAACATTCCATGGTCAAGAAACTAGTACCAAATTTACTTGATAAGAAAAATTATGTTTTGCATTACAAAGTTTTAAAACAAGCAGTCGATGCTGGTCTTGTGTTGAGAAAAGTTCATCGTGTACTAAAATTTAATCAGTCGCCGTGGATGAGAGGTTATATTAACTCCAACACTTCAAGAAGAGCTGCAGCGAAAACAGAGTTTGAGAAAAACTTCTTTAAACTGATGAACAATTCCGTTTTTGGTAAGACGATGGAGAATATTAGGAAACGTGTAAATATTGAAATAGTTAATGATGTCAATCGCAGAAACAAACTTGTGTCAGACGATGATTTTGTGAGCATGAAAATATTTAATGAAAATCTTGTTGCGATACAAAGAAGAAAAACAAATCTAAAACTAAACAAGCCGATCTATGTTGGAGCTGCAGTGTTAGATTTATCAAAGTGGATGATGTACGATTTTCATTACACTTTTGTTAAAAATCAGTGGCCGGCTAGTAGATTATTGTTTACTGATACTGATTCACTCGTGTATGAAATTGAATGTGAGGACATCTATCAGGACATGTACAATAATCGACATCTGTTTGATCTTTCCGATTATCCACGTGACAGTAAATTTCATGACGACACAAATAAAAAGGTTATTGGTAAGTTTAAAGATGAAATGAACTCGAGCGCTATCAAATACTTTATCGGATTACGTAGTAAAATGTATGCCGTATTGTTAGATAATAATAAAATAACGAAAAAAGCCAAAGGTCTGCCTCGTAATTTTGTTAAAAAGTTTATGAAATTTGATGACTACAGGTATGCGCTTGATGGTGGTGTTAGTTTTATGAGAGCTATGGCAATTCGAACTAATCATCATAAACTCGAAACAGATGTCATTATCAAACGTGGATTGTATAATTTTGATGACAAACGCTATTGTGAAAATGGGGTAGATACATTTGCCCTTGGGTATTGTTATGATGATAGATCTATACTCGACATTATCTTTTCCAACTGAAATTTTATCTAAACTTATAAAATAATGTTTGAAAATTTGACAATGACAAATAGCTACAATAGTAACATCAAATATCTAATGATGGACGGTAAACAATTGACAGTTGAATTTAATAATGAAACATCAGGTATATGTTTTAATGGAACATGTGACAAGTTAAAACTTTCGCTCATCAGATCTGATAACAGCATGTATTTCAATTATCTCGAACAATTGTATCAAAAGTTGCTAGCGGAATTTAAAAACTTTCACAGCCCCATTAGCCAACAAAACTATACTAAACTCACAATTGATCTCGATCGGTCAAAGGTATATTTTATCAACAAAAAATATCCTCTGAACAAACCAGAAATGAAAGATCTGTTTGAGTCCCGTCGCTGTGTGAGTGGTAAAGTAAAATTTAGTATCTATAGTCGTGATAGTGAAATATTTTTAATATCAACAGTTGAAACATTAATCATTGGTAACGAGATATAAAATAATATCATTTTCATTCTAATGCTAGTTTAATTTCCACCTTGTTAACTGAAACGTTCTAATGCACAGTTTAATTTTCATCCTGTTATCTTGTGGTAAAACCCGTTTGCCGTCTTTAGAATAATTGTATTCCACACATGCGCTGTTCTAACAAATTAGTCACCTCTGTGTAAAGAGCTTATCACATTCCAACACCTGTTGTTTTGTTTGGTTACAAAATACCTGTTTACAGGTAGTAGTAGGGGGAAAAAAAGAGGTGGGGGAGGGTGAGTCAAAACCCTGTTTTATTTTGGAAAAAAAGGGGGTGGGGTGGGGGATAATTTAGGACTATAATTTATACTTGTTTGGAGGGTAAAAAAACAAAGTGAGTTGAAAATCTGGTTTTCCTATACTACTAACACTGCCGTGAAATCGGACTATAATATACGGGGCTACTTGAGCCTCGGAGGCCCTGCCTGTGAAATCAGACGATAATATAGGGGTTCTTGAGCATCGGGGGCCCTGGGCACGTTGCCCACTTTGCCCTATGTATTATCCGGCCCTGTACTGATAAATATAGGTTTGATCATGAGCTCGCATAAATTAAAAGTTATTGAATTTTTAATAAGGTGTTTGCATAGGCATACTATAGAAAATGAATGAGGACCGAGAGTCCTCAGGTAGATGGCTTTGGAAAGACATAAAACGCGCTTGCTTTTAGGGGCTTCTCTTGTTCGACTTCGCCCGCAATGACGGTTCCATCCCGCAGAAATTAAGCCCACTTGTTTACCCTCACCAACCCTGCTTGACCACCCACCTCTCATAAGCAGACATTCTTAGCTTCATATTTATAAGAAAACGTTCTGCCCAATTAAACTTTCACCGAGTGCACCATGAACTCGCATTTGAATTACGCTCCTCGAGGCTGAGTAATAATTATTTTTTTTAAATATTTGGCTAGATTCTGAAGCCTTGATGGGAGGTATTTGAAAGGACTATAAATCAAATGAGAGACAAAAGTGGAAATTCTAATTATACGATAATTGTAACAGAGGTAAGCATGGATATTTATAATGGGTCTTTAAGTTATTTTAAGTATGTGAAACCGTGATATGATTATTGTATGAAGTTAATAATTATATAAATTTTCATCCTTCGTCCACGATTGAGCGATGCAAGCAGATAATAAAACTGTAATGGATGGGTATGTTTTTTATAAGTCAAAACGATGATTACTTTGTTAATGATTGTTTCGTTTGTTTTTCATCAATTAGTTATCGGTCTTATCGTAACACATGTTGTCGTAATAGTCACTGCTGTTGACGTTCCAAAATGAAGTGTCTATGACGGTAATGTTTTTGTTTTTTTTCCGGTACATCACGAATTGTTCCATATAACTACTTGTCTTACATAATTACTTGTCCTACGAAGCTACGCGTCCTAATAATTACTTTTTCTATATAATTACTTGTCCTACGTTAATACTTGTCCTATATAACTACTTATCCTACATAACTTCTTGTCCAACATAATTATTTTCCTATGTAATTACTGCTCTTACATAACTACTTGTCATATATAGCTACTTGTCCTAAATAACTAAAACTGAGTCCCCTCTCTCCTATGATTGGGGTTTTCAACATGTGACAATTTCCGTGGGAAGTCAAAAAAAGAAGAATTAAGACGCAGATAGCAAGGTAATAAAATGACACAATTTGATATCTGTCTGTATGTCTGTGTCCATATGTCTGTCTGTCTGTCTGTCTGCCTGTATGCATGCATGCATGCACGCACGTATGTACGTACGTACGTACGTACGTACGTATGTATGTATGTATGTATGTATGTATGTATGTATGTATGTATGTATGTATGTATGTATGTATGTATGTATGTATGTATGTATGTATGTATGTATGTATGTATGTATGTATGTATGTATGTATGTATGTATGTATGTATGTATAACAAGACATATATAAGCAAAGTTTTATAGTGCCGAATAAAAAAAGATCGTTAGCAATCCAATATGGCTTATTTTATTTGTTCATTATGCGCGGCAATTATTCTTTCTTGGCATCATGGAATCCTTATATACCCAATAAAAAGCCATTTCAAAGAAAACGACGTAAATAAAGTATAATTCTAACACAAATATAAGCATGGCATTGTCTTCTAAACATTTGTATTAATCAAGGCTGATAAATCACTTGATGCAATAACACTAACTTCACTTCGTTTATTAGAAAGAACATTACACCCTACAAGGTTCACATAATGTTATCGAAAGGGAAAGCGTGCAAAGAACTGATTACATCACAAACGGTACATTTTTATCTGGATAGAAAGATACGGCCTGAGCACGAAGAATGCACGGTTGGAGTGGTAATATATTCATGTAACACGCAAATGAAAATATCTAAGCCTGATTTCATTTGAAATAATATCTTAATACCAATACTGAGGTCAAGCACAAGCAAATGTCTTCGTACAAACGTATTTGTCTTACTTTCTTTCCTTTCATTGAATGGACAAGACATTACTAATTAAAAAAGTCTTCAAGAGGCCAAATATGTTTATTCGATAATATTACAAACGATTTTCCCTCCATATCGACAATCTGCACAGTGACGTCGACTCGTCAACGTCGACACCTGTTTTTAATTTCTGGACACACGAAATCGAGCCACAATTAATAATTCCGGTTCAGATACCACGAAAGTAGTCCAATTCTATTTTTAGGTTGGTTTTTTTTCCCTGTCTCCATGTGGTGGTGATACAATAGTTAGATTTAGGCATTCTAGGTATGGATTTAAATGTAATTGTTTATTCTTTAAAATATAAGCTTATGGTGTGGCTGTTCGTGTGTGTTATGGCGACAGTGTACAGTGAGTAATAAGGTCTTGGTGATGATCCGGAAATACTCCATGTATTCCATTGTAGGTTGGTTTATTTATAGTCAAGCATTTCAAACAAAATGCAGGTGAAGCTTTGACAGAGAACTTCACCGTGAAGTCATCTTCGAAGGAATTTTAAATTAACACATGATTTGCATTGATTTTCACACCGTGGGACATTCAGTACTGAGAAACAAATGTAGAGAAGATATGGTAAAATTAATTGTGTGCTATGGCCATACAGATAAACACTATAAATCTAATGACGCAATGGGGCAGCATACAATACAATATAGACTAAACAAAGAACAAAAATCAAATAAACGAAGGCTGTCCGCTCTACATATATGCTACGTCTAAAATAAATAAACAAACTGTTTAATGGATTTATGCATTTTTTAACATTATAATCCTGTCACTGTTTCATTTATTTAAAATAACTAGGAAATCCATTACATATTTCTACACGTCACACTGATGCAATCAACGCATCTCTCTCTCTCTCTCTCTCTCTCTCTCTCTCTCTCTCTCTCTCTCTCTCTCTCTCTCTCTCTCTCTCTCTCTCTCTCTCTCTCTCTCTCTCTCTCTCTCTCTCTCTCTCTCAGAACGAACGAAGTATACATTTTTCCTCAGTCACGAACTACAGTGCCGTACCACCAGTTCAATGAACACATAAAACCAAAGAAAAGTCGATATGACAATTTTCTTATAGATAGGAAGATAATAATTAGCTGCGTTTAGCACATGCCTTGCAGAGCCACACGATGTGTAAGGTATTACGAGCAGAGTTTAACTTCACACACACACACACACACACACACACACACACACACACACACACACACACACACACACACACACACACACACACATTGGCTTAATACACATGAACAATGTACGTGGGGGGTGGTGGCGGTGGTGTTGTACTCTTGCTACATAGTCTTGACAAAATATGACAATGTTGGGAACTTTTATAGCTTCTGAAAACGATACTTATTATCTTTCCCTCTAAATATTTTCCTCGTTCAAAAATGATGGATAATAAGACTAATGTATATTTTAAAAATCCTCAGAAACATTCACCTATTAAAAAGCAATTAGATGTGAATGCATGATATGCACGATTTTTAAGCTCATTTAAGCCTAAATTTCACGAGAGTATAAAAACATAAGAATGTCAAAATATGACGAACTTAGCAGAAAACTCGTTTGAGATCTCATTTCGCCAAAGAAAGGCCTTTCCACCTTTGCCCAAGCTAAACGTATTCATCATATTTCAACATTGTTGTCAGAGGAAATGATAACATTCCTTTTATTTTATTTTTGAATACAAAAAGAAAGCAACTATTTCACTTGTTTACCTAATGTTAGATTCGCCGATGTTCATGGGCTGTAGTTCATCAGTTATGCGTTGCCCTACATCATAGTTATCGATAATAGAACGAATTCTCTTTAACCTAAATCGTATTGTTCTGTACTTTCTTTGCTAAGTTGGAGGAGGAGGAGAAGGAGTCTGGAGAAGAAATTGGGAGAGGCAGAGAATGAGTATAGAGAGATCGAGGAGGAGGAGGAGGAATTTGGATAAAGTCGGGGAGGAAGAGAAGAAGGAATTGGGAGAAATAAGAGAGAGAGAAGAATACCACCCATGAGCAGAAGATAAGGACAGGCGGAAATCGATCCCACACTGTTAATCAAGTGATGCAATAGGTTATTAAAGGGTCGAGCAGAAGGAATGTAATTGAGAAATAGAATGATTTTATTATTAAATTGTTTTTCAATTGTTATTAATTGAATTTCACATTTTTTCGTATATTTAACCATCTAACCGTCAGCATTGTTGACTGGGGTTTCGGAGCTTTAATCTATCATTCACTATTTTAACTTCCAACCAAAATCGAACTTGGGCGGGACTTCTAATACAGTTTTAATTTTTTAAAAAATGGGAGCACCTCACTACAACCATAACAACCTTCACAAATGGAAATTATTAAATTTCGTGTTCTTTTCCATCTTCGCAAACCAATGTTCCGACAACCCTGTCTATACCTTGCCATATCGAGTATATATTTCTGTGCTTCGGGTCTGTGAATTTCATTGGATGCGGTGGCAAGCCAATTCATCCAATCAAAATTAAGTTGTTAAAACTTGAACACTGTTCCTCCGTGATCGAGACAAGGGGAACACAAACTTTGAGTGAACTGATAAATAAGTAATTTTCTAATGTTGGTCCTTGTTTGGTCAAATACTTCTCACTCAAATACACCTCTAAAGGCTTCCCTCTGGTACATAGTCACACATTGGATATGAAACTTAAAAAAGTGTCCTTTTTAGGTCAGTTGCGACCACCTTTTCAGCCGGCTGTACAATGCACCACGCTATTGGTTAAGTGGCATTACATACTAATGGAGGCAGCAAATGAAATGCAATAGATGTTGCTATTCGGTCCGCCAAGGCATATATATGGTCATCGGAAACTTGGCTAGCAAAGATGGTTCATTTTCATGAAAATGTATACTTGTTTGAACACCGGCCTGTCCAAATATATATGCATCTATAAACAAGAGGATTAATAAATACTAGAAAAGTAATTTGTTATGCTGCATATAATCGTCAGTTTTGTGTGTGTGTGTGTGTGTGTGTGTCCAAACGGGCAGCTCCAGTGTTTATGTGAATTGACTTTTTATTTTAGCTTTTTACAATTTTCCAGGCATATCGCTATGATGTCTTGAAAGTGGCAATTTATAATCATGTCTAGCACTGTTGCATCATGCCGGAACACATGTAGCATCATGCCCCACCCAGGCACATTATCCTGACCCCAAGCCAGCCAGTCATAACACTAGTCTCTTAATGCTGAACACCTGCTAGTACCACTTTTGTAAGTCTTTTGTAATTCTTTGGAAGGAATCAACCGGGTTTCGAACCCAAATCTGAGACGGATGTCCTAACCACTTAGACCATTGGAGCGGATATAGAAGCATGAAGCTCAGTTCAATTTGTAAACCAGCAAAAAACGAGCAATCCTTTACCGTGATTGGCCAATAGTGTAATCTGATGGAGTCCCATGTGAATGTGAAGCTTATAGATATCGTAGTGTAGTGTTGTTAGCTTCGTAAAGACCTTAAAATAATTGCAATAACAGTTGTACTGATGATTAACTTTAGGTTGTGGGTATTTATTGTTATTGTCTTACGGGTTATTATGTATCAACATTTACATTATTTTAAAAAAGAATATATGCAAGTAAATAGACATGTACCTTCAGCACCGGAAATCTTAAGTATATTGTGTCAGATGTGACTCTTGCTCACCGGAAGTACCAAACAGAAAAGAAACGAAGCTGCTAAACCACATGAATCTATGTTCAAAATAAAATTTGTCAAAAGATAAATGCAAATTTTGATTGGAGTGTCCATTGTAATACCAACATAATTTGTCCTTGACATGCATAACTTGAACGATCCAGACAGAGTTCGTACCATCATTAGGAAAAGTTTGAATCATATTTGATCTGATGATGCGATGCACTGATGCTTTTTAAAGCGTTTACTACAGAGAATGTTAACTACGAATTCACATAGGAAAACTAGATGTCCAAATCAGAGCTTTTGTTCAACCCATGGTACTCTTAAGGTCATGGCTAAAACATCAGACTTATATCAAGTACTAGATATTTGCATATATTTAGTTAATCAAATCATAAGCTAATTTCAAAACTGTGGATACACCATACAGTGCACACAGCTCAGACGCCTGGGGTCTTTTATGACTCTTGAACATTAATGTTCTGAAGTAACTATTTATGCAAATAAAATATGGATTAAAACAGGTCCGCACAGAGGGTATGATAACTAGATTAAAAATTTCGGGGGCCCTACAAAGTGCAGGGGGACCAACCTCTATCACAATTTGTTATTCATAAGGGCCTACCGGAGAATTTTTCCTGGGGCCCACAAATCCGGTTCGTGGTCCTAGACTTCAAAAGGAAAACAATGGCACCGTGAGTCAGATAGACATATATACTATATCTAAATTAGACACACACATACGTACATACATACACACACACACACACACACACATATATATATATATATATATATATATATATATATATATATATATATATATATATATATATATATATATATATATATATATATATATATATATATATATATATATATATATACACACACTCACAGACACACACCGTTCGAATAAGATTTTACTGGATGTACATTGAATTTGCAGTCGAGTCGCCATAATCGTGGCTAGGAACGAAATTCAGTTCAATTGGCAAAACCATAGCTTGACTCATTCTGGAACGGAGGCCTACATATTCAGTGGAGGGCGAAAGGAACATGACTATAATGAAAAACGAAAATGAAACTGAAAATTCCAATGCTACATCATTTGCATCAGTGATACATGTGTTAAATAGGGTTCGTGGTTATTTTAAGAATATGAATCTGTGATAGGATGCTAATAATGTTATAAAGGCAAAGCGTACATTGTGACAACAGTCATCGAAATGCTGGTTGTACGAAAAGCTTTACTGTGTAGCCTATCGCTGTGGTGCCTGAACCTTATAGGGTCACATGATGTGGCAGGTAAAAGTAACATATATTTTCTTTTTGTCTTTCTTTCTTTCCATTTCATGCAGCATAGGAAATTCAGGACATATGCATAAGCAGGAGAGAGAGAGAGAGAGAGAGAGAGAGAGAGAGAGAGAGAGAGAGAGAGAGAGAGAGAGAGAGAGAGAGAGAGAGAGAGAGAGAGAGAGAGAGAGGGTGGCAGACCTATCTCATATGATGTAGACTCAACGAGAAATGATGATGCTGGTTTTTCACAGCTTTTGAAACTGAAACATTTTTTCTGATTATTACTCTTTCGAAATTGAAGTTGCTGAAAGTAGAGGCAAGAATATATAAGATGTACAAACAAATTTTTTAAATAACCCTCAAGAATCATTACCCTGTAATAAAACAAAATATCATTGTGCTAACAACAGGCATGCGCACGACTCTTGTCATGAGAGTAATAGAAAACAGAGCTTTGATACAAATAGAAAAAAGATAGAATCAAAAGGAAAACGTTTTTGTTTCCATAAGCCCGTATGACCCATTAGACACTCTTTTCAAAGCTAAATCAAACGTCGCTGTAAGCGAGTAACAGGTATCGTTGACCTACTTACTAAGAGACATATAAACAAAGAGTTGTATGATGTTGTATAGAGTAAATTAAAATAAAATAATTTATACACTAAAGTGATTGCAGAGGGAAACGAATGACAGACACATTCACCTATTGCTGGAAGAAAGACGTTTTATTCACCGCAAGACACTCTGCAAATCTGCATAACACTGCAGCTCATGTGCATGAAAATTATCCTGAATGCAGTTTGTCGCTAAAATCACTGAAATGTCGCACTGCCTTAGTTCTGGTTACTAAAAGGTCATTCACACAAAGATGAGAAGTGTTTCAACGCTTGTAACCATCCATATAAATATTTCAATCTAAATCTCCACTTAGATGTTTTTGGTGACGGTTGTACAGGTGAATTCTGAATATGAAACCATTTCTTTGTCAACGTTTGCAAGACCCATTGCAGGATCAGGTCACTAATTGTGAGAGGGCTGGGGAAAATTTCAAAAATTTTAATAGGGTCCTGACTTTCCTCAAAAGGGCACCAAAGCAAAAGTCTATGTGGCCATTGATTCAAAGCGTGCATAATACACGTGCGCAATAATAAAATGATGGTCATATGTTAAGTGAAAAGTGAGAGTAAGTGTGTGTGTTTGTGTGTGTGTGTGTGTGTGTGTGTGTGTGTGTGTGTGTGTGTTTAATATATTTTGGGGGCGGTGGTTGTTGGTATTTCCCGAAACTCCTTTGACCCTCCAATTCGGTGCTGAGGCCATCAGCATACCGAAAGAATAATTTTATATAAAATGCGCTTCTGATAAATGGAAGAATCACGTTTCTGTTTCTTCCTACCATCATGTACCTAAAGACAACCTAAATTTTATGCACAAGAAACAAGGATATGTGGCCCATTCCAGCAATCGCGGTGCTGCACACAAACACATATTTCAAAATAGCGTATAAATAACAGTCGAAAGCAATAAAGAAAACCCAGCTAAACATAAAGAGCTTATTGCCTGAAAACACACTTCATATTTAATTTCGCACTTACTTACTGCGAAACTTAATTAATTTTTCCTCGTACTTATTGTCCAACTTTGTTTTGGAAGGGAAATGACAACTTTCATTTTTATTTATATTTAATCCAGTTCACTTGTTTACCTGACAATTATGTTCGCCCAAGTTGACAGCCTGAGTCTCGTCAGTTATGCGCATTGCTCTAAGAACAATCTTTCCTTTTTCTGTAAAGATCGTAAGATATCTGATTTTAATCGTTCCGTGCAGCAGTCTAGGTATTTAGATGCTTAATGTGGCACTTTACCTTTACAGCCTCGATGAATATATATATATATATATATATATATATATATATATATATATATATATATATATATATATATATATATATATATATATATATATATATATATATATATATATATATATAATATATATATATATATATATATATATATATATCTTGGGGGTGTAGGCGTTTATAAGAATTTTGGGGGGCCTAGGCACAAACTTTAATCTTAAAAGTAACCAGAAATGCGCCTCAATCTCTCGCTCTCAGATACAGAGTATTGCATTGCATTTCAATGTGCATGTATGTCATTTTGTTAAATTTTTTAATATAGCACTAAACTGCCAATAAAAAACACCAAAATTTTGTTTTTGGGCCGCCAACGTGCCTTCTTCTGCGCAGGGCCCTAGGCACGTGCCTCGCGTGCCAATGCCGTGAAAAGAAAGTGATGATGGGCACGATCTCTCTCTCTCTCTCTCTCTCTCTCTCTCTCTCTCTCTCTCTCTCTCTCTCTCTCTCTCTCTCTCTCTCTCTCTCTCTCTCTCTGCGTGTTTGTGTGTGTACGCATGTAAAGCTATTTGATTTAATCTCAACTACCATATTGGCATCATAGTTACATGACTTAAAATATTTAAATAATCTATCTAGACAAAACAACTAATAAATGAGCTCAGTTGGATTAAATATGCTTTAAGAGATCCGTTGAAATTCTATCCGAATGTGCGAAGTATAGATATGACAAAGTAGCGTACTTTGCTTCCTTGAGACCTAAATTTGAACACAGGGGCAGTTGTGATATTGCTTAGTTTTAGTTAGATATCTCTCTATATTTTGAACGGTTACTAAGGTAACAATGAATTATTTTTATTTTTATGGAGATTATAACAACCTGATGTAACTGTTGCATATCACTCGACTCGGTCAAAATGAAAGCTCCTTTGTTAACTGATTGACTGATTAAATAACTATTTATTTCACCCATCTTCTGCCCACGTCACGGCCACGGTATCTTCTTTGGCACCACTATGGTTGTATAGTAGGATCATAGAAAGCAGGCGAGTTCGCTGATAGAGTGAGTATACGTAACGATGGAAATCTTATGCACATTCTTTGATATATAGCTGTTGTTCACTGGGAGACGTAAGCCTTTGAATCTTCACTTTCACTACAACCTAGAAATAAGAAAAGAAAGCCAGTGACGAGATGATGAAAATAATTTTGAAATTTATTTAATCTCGATATAAATGCCAGTCTTGAGTGAAGGACCCACTATGTCGTCTACATTAAGTATTTTCCAGATGCATAACCCAAGCTGTCACTATCAGATTTTCATGTGCATAATATTGTGGTATGCAGATGTTGGTCGTTCAATATAGTTCGCTTTATGGAATGTTAATTTATTACAGTGACGTATACTGGCACTATTTGATAGAAGTAGAACACTTTAACATATCCGAGTTTCCAAAAAAATAAAAAATGAAAAAAATCATAAAGATAGCGAAGGATAAACATAAACGCACATTGATGAATGTCCCATCGATTCTTTTCTTTAAGGTCATAGTATTGCAAGGGTCAATACAATTGTAATTGTTGTTGTTGTTGTTGTATGGTTTAACGCCATTTTTCAGCACAATATAGGCTATACATGGCGGCCAGTATTAATGATGGAGGAAGAACCCTGGAAAACCCGGGAAGAACCACCGACCCACGAGAAGCTACTGGCAGGCTTTTTTACTTACCCGAGTCTGGACTGGAACTCACGCAGTGATCCGTAACGGTCAGTGCTTTACACCACTCGGCCACTCGGAGCCCCGACAATAGTAATAACACGTCAGATATTTTCTCCTCTCCCAGGTTCTTTTCAGGGACCCCAAATGTGTCCATTTTGGTTTGAATAAATGTTGTTCATTTATTGCTGTGTTCGTCCGACAATTAGTTCCATCCCTATGAACATGTGCACGTATAATATATACCGTAACTATTATACGTATCGAGAAACACCAAAATCAATTTGCATAAATATTGATAATAAGCGAACTTGTAGAGGTTGACGCGATAAAGCTAAAAATAGCCTCTCGGAATTCCCACTGATGTTATATGGTAAGATATCGATAAGCAGTTTCAACGCTTTGAGCTTAATGGCGGCCTTACCTATAACCACATGTATGTTAAGGGCTTCTATATTGACGGCAAATCGTCTGCTTATATGCTTTCTATGCGCAAGAGTTTTGTTTGGGAACGTAAGTGGCTACCTCAACCCCACCCACCTGGTTTATAAAACCGAATATGGAACACCCCCTGTGGAACGCTTGAAGGAGATAGGTAAGGAAAACAAAAACAAATTTTGCGCATTTACATTAATTGGACGCCAGGTAACTGCTACGCAAATAGTGAACATATCATTGTGCAGGTCATAAGTTTACTCGCGATGTATTGTTGTTATTGTTTTGTTGGGTGAAGTGGGGGATTCTTCATAAACATGGCAGTTAACTTATTACAATCTGTCATTAATGACAGTGGTGTATCAGGATATAATCAAACCTTGCCGAGAACAACTTTCTGGTTAGCTTTTTTTCTTTGTTATTGTAGTTGGCGGCCATGGAGGGTGGGGTGTAAGGAGGGCACCATACCATAACGTTGCACCGAGAAAATTTTATTTGAGACGTTCTTTATGATGGTTTGACTGAAATCATTCAATTGGTGCCAACTAATGACTCAGAATTTTTTTTGTGCTGATCTGTGTTAATTATTTAATACTGTTTGGTGTGATTTTAATTTTTTAAAATTTTATTTAAGCATATTTGGAGTTTTTTTCTCCCAGTCCTACCAACCTTCTTTTCGAGCGTACGTACCACGAATGAACTACTACACATCACATTTGTATAACACGATTAAATTGTTGTTGTTGTGGGGTTTAACGCCATTTTTCAGCACAGGAAAGGCTATACATGGCGGCCAGTATTAATGGTGGAGGAAGAAACCGGGAAATCACCGGAAAGAACCACCGACCCACTAGAAGCTACTGGCAAGCTCTCTCACATATTCACATTCGCCGAATCTTAGACTCGAACCCACGCAGATAGAGGTGAGATGGCAGTGATCCGTAACGGACAGCGCTTTAGACCACTCGGCCACTCGGGGCCCCTCGATTAAACGTAGTTATACTCGCACAACAAGGAATGAAGAAAATATCATGTGTCAAAAAGAAATAATAATATAATTATACGAAATAGAGGTATACAACGATGTTATTTCCCCTTTGCTATAATTTCCCACCAACTGGACGACGAAGTATATGCTTGTTGTTGTAAAAAAAGAAGACATATAAACCATGGATAAGGAACGTTTAGATGAAAATATTCAAAACGATGTTACTGTTTAACCGTATATCGACTTGCGTGTAATATCGATGTACGTGTTATATCGATGTGCGTGTACGACACACTAAATTGTATCTCTTTCAAAACTGTTCTATTGTTTCAATATATATATATATATATATATATATATATATATATATATATATATATATATATATATATATATATATATATATATATATATATATATATATATATAGTATTGCCTGTAGTCGATGTACGGCGATGAATAATATATTTTATTGCACGTACCTGAATCAGGTGGTTGCATGCCCTGGGTCAGAGGTTACCTTCTAAATTATATATAATACAAGCAGATCAAGTCCCGTCATCCTTTGGAATTTATGGTATTTTGAGCAAGCTATCAAAATAAGCGTTGCTTTTCGAGTTAGGGTAAATCGAAAGTTCAGTCACATGACTTTTTATTGGCAAACGACGTATCTCAGTTGCTGGTGGCACATGCTGACAATTAAGAACGAAAATAAAATATAATAGATAAACAGAAATGCCACCATGCTGTTTACTTGCAATATAAAGTTATTGCTACATTTATGTTAATGAGCCAATCAAAGCACGTATTTTTACATATAGTTACAAACAACTGAATCTTGATCAGATTCTAAACTCAGACACAATTACAATTATTTTATGACATGTTCAATGCCAAATGCCATGACAAAGAATATTTCACATCACTTGCTTGTATCTTATGAAAATATAAGGACGTTTGTATGTTAACCTGTTTAATATGTTCTCAAGAACATCAAAACTAATTCAAATACTTATCAATTATGAATTATTTTTTTTTTCTTATTGGATTCCTCAAAATTCTTTCCAGGCATAAGATCGCCTTCAAGGTGCTCTTGCTATTATTATTATTATTATTATTATTATTATTATTATTATTATTATTATTATTATTATTATTATTACAGCTCAATCAGATATCGACCAAGACCACCTGACTTGTTTCCAGGCACTGGATCAGGTTTACGTAAAGACTGATCCTTTGTTTTCTGGATCAAATTCTTCTTGTCATGTTAAAGATCAGTGTCCCAGTCCACAGTTTCATGTCGACCCATGTGCGGTAATGGTGCCACGGGCAGGTTGGGGAGCACGTGCAACTCGGAATGTCAGTTATATGTATGAACCTGTCAGTATTGTATTTATTCACCACACAGCGATGGATAGATGTTACAGTTCGAACAAATGCATCAAGGAGATTAAGAACGTACAAGATCTACATATGGATATAAACGGTAATTAAATAAATCGTCATATATGTCGCATTTGCCTGTTATTTTCAACTGTTAAATATAAACCCTAAATTACGTCAAAGTCATATTTTGCAGGAAGAAACCAGTTTTATCACATAGTGGGTATAATTTTCCGATAGTATGTGTTCTTTCACAATTTTGATATTGCCACACGTTAAAATATATTTTTATGTGATAATGATTGGTACAAACAAGCACATGAAATTAGTGTGCACGATTCTTTTTATTGATTGGTTGGGATCGTAGGAAAACATTTTTAATTCAGCCTTCTGGATTGTTTTGCTTCGAATGAACATTTTTTGGCAGCCATTTTTTTAAAAAAAACTCTACTCGCGTAAGGAAATTAAGGAAAAATTATCTCGGCTGTCTGAATATGGATTTGTTACAAGAGTTTGTCATCTGTAACAATATCATCATAGAAAAATGGCGTAAAATATAAAGACAAGAACAAGAATAAAGAGTAAAATTTATAGATAGCGGGTTGCGGAGTGGGGTGGGAACATATAGAATCGCCATATACACAAGCATGATTTAATGTTAACTTAAAGAAGTAAATAAACTCACCTCTGTTCACATAATAATCTGGACATGAATGGGTCTCCTAACTGACAGAACTTTATCTAACCACAGTATCTTTATGTAGCATACGTGGGATGTAAATCCGATACGAAATAAAATTTAATGATGTCGTCTGTACAGTCCATTGTTCCAAATCAAACACTGCAAATATCCGGTCACAAATGCATTGGAGTAAATGTGGGATGTGTTGCATCCGGTAATCATATTTCACTTAAAAATCGCAAAAATGTAACGTTTAGTTCCGATAGTGATAATATAGGAAAACTTGTACTTTACTGTCGGCCTACTGTACTGTGTAATATGTCAAAAAATATGGCAGCATCATATCGCATTAATCATTGTTTAGAAAAATGATATTGTCGTTATGAAGTGTTATGTTTATTCAAATGGAAGGTTTTTCTTAGATTTATAGTTTTGTAAAACAGCAAAATCTACTTTTATCAGTTCAGCTTTGTTTGGGACTATATTTTATGCACAACAAATGAAAGTCGCACCATCTGACAGAATGAACGAAATTATTCGTTCTTCTTTCTATCTAAATAATTTCCACTGTAATAAAAACTGCGATAAAAAGAATCTCAAATAGGTAATGATTTAATATTAAATTTATGAAACAAGTTGAATGTCCAGATTTTGCGAGCCATTGTTCAACGAGTTTCATAAATTTACCATTAAATCATTACCCATTTGAGATCTTCTATTTATGCATTTCTCTTCAGTGTTCAGTCAATGTTTTTTTTGGCGATTCGAGAGTTCACGAGTATTGCTCGAGTTGTCTCCCATGTACGAGATAATCTTCCCTTAAGTATATTATATTTCCATGTTTAGGCAATGTTTATTTCTTTCTTTATTACATATCCATCCCTATTTCCATTAGAATATACATATTTTAAGACAACAATGATAGCTTGACGGTCAGCAAAGAGATGCGATCAGAAGACACGTAAAACCAAAAAACAAGTAGGTTTAGCAAATGGTTTTCTACCCCCAATGTAGAAATTGTCGGTGACTGAACTATCATGAAATCTTTCTACTTGATATTCCCTCTCAATCATAGAAATACTGCAGCACTCTGGATTAAATAAAACAAACAAAACAACGTTTAAAAACAGATTGAATGTTTCGTGAGTCTCCGAATTATGTTTGAAAACCATGGATAAACTGGGAAGGAACAACTACTAATTGTAAACCAAAATTAAGTGACTATCGAAATTTGGCACTTCCATGGTCACATAATTCGCGATTGAATGCAAAAATAAACAAAATAAGTAATCAAAATCCTAACAGTTAAACATAGTTTTTAAAACTATTATGCTCTGAAGTCATCTGGAACCATCCGAACTGTGTTATGTCCAGTCCCACGACCACGATTTGCAATTTATCAATCGGCGCAAGAAACGTGTTAAGGAAAAAAAACAAAAATCGTTCGTATGAAAACAATCATTAGTTCAAAATTGTTTCCTTGAAGCTACTAATCTAATGTGGATATCCTCTAGTGTTGTATTGTATTCATACAGGAGATATCTCTTTCTACATACAGATTGTAGGATTCACGGTCCTAAATAATTTCTATAGTCAACCTATGCAAACACCATGATATTAAAAATTCAATAACTTAAAAATTCTGAATGATAGTGTTCAAACCTATAATTATCAGTATAGAAAAAACATTGATGTCAGCTTCTGTGCAGAGAAAAGAATATGAACCGCGGCATCTTTTGGACCTAGACGTGTTTCAAACACGTGCTTACAATTCTGCACCAAAGAGTTTGCAACAAAGAGTCGATTGCTAATTTCAGTAACGAGTTTTCCAAACCGGAGACTCTTAATGGACTGACATTCCGTCAATAATATAATGTCAATATTTTTTATTTGCAACTAGGATAAGCTGTCAAAGATTATTTTCCCCCTAAAATAATAACTTGCATTATTTACCAATTATGGCCAGCCAAACCCATATATACTCTTCTATGTGCAAACATTTCCAGGCTGGTTCCCATTTTTCCATACAATTAGTGTTATATAGGTCCACGAATCCACAGCCCTTCTATTATAGCCAATGGCCGAACGTCTGATATTTTCCACGTAACGTTATTATATCTAATGTACGCTCGAAACAAAATGTTGTAGTCTGCTTTGGTGATTGTTATGCGGGATTTTTCTGTCTTAGCAATAGCGAAATAGTTAGAGAGAAGTGATATAAATACAGGAGTGAAAATTTCGAGCGATTTACATCCTCAAAACAGTATAAGATGTATTCCAAAACAGCAAACATCTGTCCTCGTACACATGATAAAGGCGTGATGAACCCTCGTCGTAAAAGTGACGGACGGAAGCAAACGTTATGACCTGATATGTGTTCTGTGATGATGCCAAACGCAGACGTTATGTGTCGTCAGAAATTTGAAAAATTATGATTGGATGTTCTTTCCGAATTTCATATCCAGAAGTTGGTATTTTTCACTTTCTTAAACTAGGCGCTAATTCTGAGCACATGGTTTCGTATTCACACTCGGATGCAATCATATCAGAAGCATATGGTACATAACGAATACTTGCATGAAATGTAGTCAAGCAAAAATACGGATTCCCGTATAATCTATGGTAGCTCTCTACTTCTAGTATTTACTTCCCTGAGAAGGGACCCGTTTAAGATGAAGTTGTTGGCATTTGCATCGTGCCCATTAGAGCGAATGTTGGCACACCTCTAATCTACTTTCATTTACATTTACTGTACTGTCTTTGCAGGTGGTCCTTACGGACACTATGAATTTTATAAAGCACATGGCTGATAGAATGACTTTTTGTGCTCGAGAAATGATTCTTAGCTTGTCCAAAGTACATTAAGTTTAGCAGATATTAAATTAGGTAAAACTAATTTGGCCAGATTAAACCACAATTTATTGAAAGTTCAATCAATCAATCATAAAATATGCACAGAGTGAAAGAAAGTTATTGGCTAGTTATTTTACATAAATTAAGTTTGAAGTCAAGAAAAGTAAATGATTAACAAAGGCGGCAGTCTTTTCAGAGCAGCACATCTGAAATAAGGCCAAGCTGTATGGTATATAACGCAAATTACACCCACCATCACGCACCATATACAGAGTTATGGTTTGTTTTAATGATATCCAAGATACAAGTTGTGTTGTAAATAACCAAAATAACCACTGGTGTAATCCAGGAAAACGTTTATTTTTCATTAAACCAAATGTGCAAAGCGAATCAGTAGAGCCCAACTAGATGACCCAATATTGTCTGAAGCAGACGTTCATTATTTGTGTTAAAATGTAACTTGTTAAAATATAAAACAGTGTAGCTGAACATTTGTTGTTTTTTTTATGTCCACAGGCTGGGATGATATCGGCTACTCCTTTCTGGTGGGGGAGGACGGCAGGGCATATGAAGCACGCGGGTGGGACCGGGTTGGCGCTCACACGCTCGGATGGAATGACATTTCTATATCCATATCCGTCATGGGGAACTTCAATGATGTCTTTCCGCGAGATTCAGCGTTGCGGGCTATCAACAGCGTTATAGAATGTGGACTGCGTACGGGGAAAATAATGCCAGATTACAGGTTATATGGTCACAGAGACGCTAGACCAATATTCGACAGTCCTGGACATATGCTATACAGTTTGGTAAAAACATGGCCCCATTACAGCTACATGTTGCCCGACAGACAGAAAAAATATTAATGAAAGAAAATCTATGCATTGTTTCCTTTATTTTAAATACGTCTTGTTTTTTTTATAATAACGTGTGCGATATTTTGTCTTTGACAGTTGCGTCACATCTTCATTGTGAGATTGCGGATGTCTATTGTCTTCCATCTTGGTGAGAGTACGCAAGCTCCGTAATGTTTTTGCACGATTCACCGAGAGAACGTAAAGAGATCAGCAAACATTGTAGTTCATGGGAAAGTTTCCAAACTAGCTTTTTGTGGTAAGGCTGTAGTGTTTATAAAACTTTTCTTTTAATGTACTGTCTGCAGCCGTTGACAAAGTGTAAACGAACACGAACTTGTCTGTCAGTGACAAATGAACTGCAACTTTGAATTAAATTTTATATCTTCTGGTCTCTGCATGAAAGACTATTAAGTAAGTTTTTTTTTCTTGGTAATTTTTTTTTGGCATGCATGATTTTCATACCGAATGTGACATCACCAAGAAAACGCCGAAGTTGACGTGATGTTGTTTTAAGGTTAACCTTCCTAACACAACATTACACGCAAAGCAGATTTACTGTTAATGCTGACAATTCCTTGAAAACCATTTATTTAACTCTGGCAAGTATGCTGACTAACATAACTGTTTATGTCTGCCAAACAAAATAAGTGTACCTAACCAAAATTATTTTGGACCAATGTCTAGTTTCTTATATTTAATGCCAGAGTTTATGATTGTTGATTGAAAGTATAAAAAGTTTACCTTTTCATACAGTAATTATAAAAACGGAATGAACATTTAATCAAATGTTCTGCAAACCATGCTATGCTTTAGAATTGTATACTTTTTCAAATGCCATCAAATGATGAAGTCAAAGTATTCCAAACAAGGAACGTCTGCTTATACCATAATATTCAGACAAATGATATATATATATATATATATATATATATATATATATATATATATATATATATATATATATATATATATATATATATATATATATATATATATAATCTCCATTCATTCATATGCTGTACAAATGAAATGGTCTGTTTTAGAATATAACTGTGGAATTCTGTATACCAATTTAAGTACAATAAACACCCAATTGTGCAATAAATAATGATGAAACACAAATAAATTACTATTCATTTCATTCTACATTAATCAATAGGAGTATCCTACTATATATCTACGAATATCATCCCCTGGTCTTAAACAACCTATCAAGTATAATGCTAAGCCTATTATCATTTTACGCCAAGATATTACGAAAGTGCCAGAAATAGCCTCTGTACGGTAACATCGCGTTGGCCTTGATTTTATGATATTTACGAGGGTAATATTTAGAATCTTGCGGAAGGATATTTAGATGCACTTTGTATTCCTTGTATTATTGTTTGTTCAGCCAATTATACATATTTTTCTGTATTTACATATGACATGCAATGTACTCGCTGCTCAAATTTTTTTTTGCCATTAAATAAAACAAGTTCCATATCTACTTGTGTCATTATAAATAATCACAATACTAATCAAACTGTGTTGCACGAGTCAATCTGTGTAATCGACATATCTGAATTCATCATTTTGTCAGTTTTAAAATGTTGTCTTTTATCCCTGAAACCGAGTTTGAGTGCCTTAGACTTTTGTTCACGCTGCACATTAAGTCTACACTATATAGTTTTTCATTTTGCATTGGGTTTTATTTTTTTCAAGATATATAATTTGCCAGGTGTTTCTCATTATTTAACCTATTTTCTTAAACATTCCTCGTCTGCCTTGAGCGTTGAAATCCCTGTTAATTCCCCATATTTTAGCGTGTGATTGATACAATGTATACTTTTGGGGTTTATAGAGTATGCAGCTTGGCCTTTCTTAAGATGTTCCCCTCTCGAAAGACTGCCTTTGTCATCTTCACTTACCGGACTGTAAACCTAATTGGAATAAAGGAGTTGATAACTTTAACTTTTTATTTTTATATTTCTTTGTTGTAGTCATTAAAATTTTCGAACTTGATATTGCCTTATCTGGCAAGATTAGTTTTTCCTATGGAATAATTGCTAAATTTAAACTGCTATGGACTAGTAGGCCTATACGTGCATTTCTAGAGTACACATGGGCAGCCATTTTATCAGCTGTCCGCTCTGGATTGTTCCTATTTCACAATTACCACATGTAAAGCCAGTACACACAATTAGCATAGAGTTATGCCAAATGTAAACAACTTCACCTTGTGGGGTCCTGAGTGGCCGAGTGGTCTAAAGCGTTCTCCGTTAAGGATCACTGCCATCTCACCTCGGGCTGCGTGGGTTTGAGTATAAGATTCGGCGAAGGTGGATTTTTGAGAAAGCTTGCCTGTAGCTTCTCGTGGGTCGGTGGCTCTTTCCGCGTATTGCGGTTTCTTCCTTCACCATTAATACTGGCCGCCATGTGTAGCGTATCGTGTGCTTGAAAATGGCGTTAAGCCCAAGAACAACAACAACAACAACTTCACCTTGTACCATCCCCTCTCTCAGAAGTGCATACGAACTGTAACTAAAGATAAAATATGAAAGTAGCAAAAATCTTTATAGTCTTATGACGTTATCAATCATGTTTGAAGAGCTTCCATGAGACCTTAAGAAGTTACGACCCTTGAAAGGTGTTTCAGGTTGTGAAACAAGCAGAATTTGATAGATCGTAATGTAACCACCACATTGGGGCATGCCATTAATGGTAATTACGATACACCATATCATATACATTCTTGTTGTTGTTGTGGGATTTAACGCCAATTTTCAGTACACGATAAGATATACATTGCGGCCAGTATTAATGGTGGAGGAAGAAACCGGGAAAACCGGTTACACCGACCCACGAGAAGCAGAAGGCATGCTTTCATGCATATCCACAATTAGTAGCATATAACACATACCAAAGTCCTGATGACCATTGTAGCCATTAAGATGAAAAGTGTTTACCAACATGCAAGTCATGTGCCAGGTCTTTAAAATGTCTTTAAATACATATTTTGTCTTTCAGTGTTCGCCAAATACATATATCTATATTGCCAATCAGATCGCTGCTGTGGGTTATGTTATTATGACCAAACTAGAAAGTATATATATATATATATATATATATATATATATATATATATATATATATATATATATATATATATATATATATATATATATACACACACACACACACACACACACGGGATAGCTTGCCTAAGCATTCTCTCCAAAACTCCAAGAAATCGAAATGCAATGGCATTTTTCGGCGTCCTTATCATCGTCATAATTATCATCATTTTTACATCATCAGATTATATTATATGATTATATGGTTGCTTTTACATGATTGCTGTACACAAGTACTGTGGAAGATTGGCCATTATCTGGATACATCTCTTATTTCGTATTCTTTACATAATACTATCAGCATGTGTATAAAATACTACTAACATAACAATCATTTTTGCAAACACTTTAAGAAAGAACCCAATCCTATTTGATACCTTTAGAAAGCCTTCCTTCATGAAACTGGGTCATGTACAACAGCTATCTCGTAAACAATTACAGTTTTTGGTATACACCAAAAGTCTCACGATCTCTTTAGATTATCAATGTTCGAGTTCTAGCAAACGAAATATAGATGCAGTTGAAGTCGGAAAGATGCGGTCAATAAATATCCAAGGCAGCATTGATATCAAAGAGCTGGTAGGCAAATAGCATTCATTGGTCAGGTGTTCAAACGCTACATTTGTTGATTCGGACCAAACACAGAGCGAACGCCTGGACGATGGATGTCAATTAACGCATGCTTGAGTGTCAATGACAGTGAAATATGGGTCGATACCCATGACCTTTGATCAGTACTGCTACTAGTGCACATATAATGTATGTCTCCAGCTGTCGCAAGCAACTGAAATAACATTAGTATTCAATATAGTGGACGGGCACTATATCACACATCAAAATTCAGAAGTACATAACATTTTAACTTTCTAGCCAGAAAAGATTCAGGATATATACATCATTTTATATTGGTGTAATTGTCAAATTAAATAAATCTGACTTTGTATGATGCGGCATGTTGACGAGTAGGTACGGCAGCTCTTCGTCGTACAATATGATAGATGTGTAACGAGCATGCGTTGCTACTTATTGTCATACATATCTGTATGGAGAGGGCGTGGCTGGTCATAGTCATACCTCATCATACTGATCGGTAACGATTATCCATGACTACTCTACACCATACTATATGACACGAATCTGACGATATTTTTAATTTCTTGCCTGTGGTTCAATATTTGTAATGTCTGCAACATTAACTGCTTGCTCCTTTTTTACTTGGGGTGTATCGATACTGACTTATCTACCAGGAAATTGACGCATGTATTCATCTATCAGAAGGTCAATATCGTAAGCGTGTTCTACCGAAATAGGAACAAGGCTGATGAGTCCAAGGAATAGACCCTCCTCCCTCTTGATGACCTTGACACTCCAACCCGGATGACTAACCTTCTGGAGATCGGTATCACTCCTTAGAAGTTTGGAAGTGTCTCGAATTTTTTCGACGATACTTGCTTTTGTCTTCCTCTGAGTGTCATTTTCGCAAACTGAATGAATTTGAAGAAGGGGAATAGAAACGGATATGTATAATTCCTCATACAATTTATTCATGCGCTCAATTAGATTAATATACAAATCAAGGCTGCCATTTGGTTTGAATCTTGTTCCCTGCGCATCCCTGATAATGGTTTCTAACTCTTGTAGGCTTTGTAGTTTGGTCATTGTGTTAGGAAAAATTTGTTTCAACACAGTCATTAATTCTCCGAGACTGTGTTCAATTTGGTTTTCTAAATCTCGAACTGACATCACCTCCTGGTTTAACAATTTTTGGTATTTCTTGATGCGGGCAATCATAGTCATGTCGCTGTCTGAAACGAAAATCAAATTTGTAAAAAAAGAACATGATGCCGAGGTTAATATTATTGGAAACCTATTAACTCGTACTGAAAACACATAGAGGGGTACAGAAAAAAGTTTATACTGTAGCATATCGAAGTATTCTTGAATATTCCGTTATATTTATTAATGTATGCAAAACATATACTTTGTTTCAATGTCTGCATATGAAAGGATGGCAACGATGTAGCTAGCCCGTTGCCACAGAACTGAAAAGTCGAGCTTCTTAAGTAGTGGTTAAGGCTGGTCATGTTTTCGTTACGATGTGTAATAGAAATATTCCAAGTAAGTGAAATACATGCAATCGAGACAGACCAAAACAGGCTTTGAATAATCGAAGTGTCCACAAAGTGGCATGATGCTAAAAGAAATAAACTGCAGTTGAGGATTCAAAAATGCATTAATAGATTTAGGGAAAATCCTATATACGTAATCTAATGTCGATGAGTAGTTAGTTTAAATAGATGACACCTTTATCATCCGAAGACAGATGTAGAAGTTATAGACTCGTGCCGAATTCATTGGAAATAATAGACTTGCACCGAATATCACTGGAAATAATAGAGCTGCACCCAATATCACTGGAAAAATCAGATTTGCGCTGAATATCATTGGAAAAAAATAGACTTGCACTGAATATCATTAGAAATAATAGACTTGCACCCAATATCATTAGGAAATAATAGACTTACACCCAATATCATTGGAAATAATAGACTTGCACTTAATATCAATGCAAATAATAGAGCTCCACCCAATATCACTGGAAATATCAGACTTGCACCGAATATCACTGGAAATAATATACTTGTAACGAATTCAATGGTAATAATAGGCACCTACCGAATATCATTCGAAGTAATAGATCCATACCGAATATCATTCGAAGGATGATCAGTAGTACAAAATTCAACTTTGTTAAAACAGATTGACCTAACATTATGTCGAATTTTATTGAGCATTATTGGAAACCTATTAATGTATTACTATATACATCAGGGTATCACAATTTTTTTACTATGGTGTCTTGTGGAATTTTGAATGTATACCATAATATACGGCGATTGTATCATATACCTAATTGTGAAATATAAAGACTTAAAAGGCGAAATAATTTTTGTAATTTGTAATTCTTATATTTTCACATGTGAGAAATATATCATCTATTTTTATGTGTGAAGATACAAGATTCTCCATCATGCCATGGGGTTCTTGATTGTGCGTTAAGTTATAGAGACAGAAATTAATATTTGATAAAGAAATCTGACCAGGCGAGTACCTCTGAAGTTGGGTAGTTAGTTTTTTTTCTGGGATTTCCCGGGTTCGTCTGCCACAGTTTATACTGGCCGCCATGTAAAGCTTATATTTTCACGAAACTAAAGCCCTGCTTTTAATATCATGGCATTCGTGACAAAATTAATCGGTAACTTAACCTCATTTCATTGCTGACAGAAGCTACCGAAGTAAAGGTACAGCGGAAAAAGTACCATGTTCCAATAATATATTGTAGATGCATCCTTATCAGAGTGTGGATAATGTACACGTATGATACTTGTACCTGAATGCTTGCGACTAGTATCATGTCTGGCTTACAATTTTGCCGCTGATTATACATGCGTGCAGTTTTCAAGCAAGTGCACAAATAGTTTAATTCGGTCTTCAATACCTTTCAATATGTACGAAAAGTCGATGATAAATCATGTTGCATTTCATCAGAATCTCTTAAACACTAACGTTCTTACTTACGCATGGATTGAATATCTTCCCTTTTACGTGCCTGGATATAGATCTCATCGTGACACTTTTTGAACTCGTCCTCAAATAGGCGCGTATGTAGTACAATTGTTGATGCTTCCACTGAGTGCATAAGAGAGGGCGTCAGCAACGCATCCTGGAGGGCGGCATTGAGTTTCCCGCTTTTGAAACTCGTCCATAAAGATCCCAGGGAATCGGCATCGTCAAACCCAACAGCCATTATTATACCTTAAAAAAATTAGACATGCATATAAAAAAATAAAAGCGTGTCCACTTCGTAGTGTAACCCAACCCCGGCAATGTCCCAAGCCTACATGCATGACAAAGCGTCTACACTATATTTTATATAATAATCCCAAAGTTGTCTTTATTCGTAAATTCTTATTTGTTATTTTATCTTCAAAGATTCTTTTAAACTCGTTCATCCCAACCTTTTCATATTTTTAAATGTATTTAATATTTAAACATTCTTTTATTTCAGTTTCCAAACATGTGGCAGTGGGATTCCAAGTTTTTATTATGTTTATACTATTTTGTATTTTGATATTTAAGGTTTCTTTTAATCTCGCTCATGCCAATCATTTTTTTACTTTTTTTCTGTGCTTCTTATTTTTACAATATATATTTTTGTCCCCCGCCGCCATACAAGATGTTGACAGTTCGAAACTTGCTATGACATACCAATTTTTTATTTTTATTTTCTCGTATTCCTCTTTTTTCAAATTCGTTCATCGCAAATCGTTTTAATATTTCTTTGATTTTATTTTTTTGTGGTCTAGCTGTAAAACAAGATATTACGACTTTGATTTTATTTAATTATTTTTTTTATTTTTTTTTATTTTATGTTCAAACTTTCTTTTGAACTCACTCGTCCTATTTTTGTGTTATTTTTATAAATTTAAAGAAAATATGTTAAAGCATTTTTCTCTTATTATTTATTTTAGACCTCACTACAAAAGCTCTGGCATACAGATTAGGCACTGTTTGCAGAAGAAAAGTTAAAGATTTTTACGGAACTTTTTAATTGATACGCCGATTATATAGTATCTGTTGTGTAAACAAGATTAAAAAGTTCTTATATCAAAAGGTAAATATAAAGAATTGACGTACGTTTTTTAATCTGATAAAATTAGGTTACTTCTACTTCTACCATTTTTATCGCATATTTTATATACGTTTATTTCAATTAGGACACTAATTATTAATAAGAGACATAGAAAAATCGTCGTATTTTGGAACGTAAAAGAAAAACAAGTAGAAGAGCAAGGTGCTGTGACAGACATTTGAACACGTTGTCTTTTATTTGAATGAGCCCGTATTCTCTCATTTCCAGTACTGACAGCTTTATATGCCATTATGGCATTACCAATCATTACGGCTAAAACAAAGTGGACATTAGAGAAAACCCTTCACAAAGTCGACTGCGAGAAAATGAAGACTGGTTCCCTTCTAATGTTGCATTCAAAGTAATCTTCCAACATCGATAAACGTGAATTAAATTTCTTAAAAATAGTTCCTATCGTGTTTCAATAAAAAGATTTTCTTGCAAAGAAAAAATATCATTATGGAATATGGACGGTTAAATACCGGAAGGAAATACCAGCTGAAGAAATTATTAAAGTGATGTACTAAGATGAAAGAGTGGGATAGTGACATTGCTTTCTTCAGTGTCAAACCTGGCTAACATATGACAGAAAAGCGCAACAAAGTCCAAATATTAGATTATTGTGACATATATTTTAGGTGAAAAACTACAGAACATAACAGTCATTAAACTGTTCAGTACAATAAAATGTTTTAAAAATTAGATGACAAGGTAATGACTGATGAAACAACGCACATCAAGATGTCAGTAATATTCAACAGTTGTACTAAACTGAATCGTTTGGGGTGACGATATTTTTCTAGCAGCTATTGATAATAATATGAAAACACAACAAGATTTTAGAAATATATTAACAATTCAAAAGTTGGACTATAATAATGTTGATGGAATCGAGAGTAATTTTCTTACACATATTCATATTTTTATGAAATATTAAAATATTTTATAAATATGTTTAAAATTCAAAAGTTAGACTAAACTATGTTGTTGAGGGTGACATAAATTTTATCGCACATATTAAAATATTTATGAAAGTACTACGTAGAATAATCTTCAATAATAAAAAGTACAGTGATACAAAATATAAAAAGTATAATAATATAAAAGGTATAATACATAAAATAATAACAAGAGTTATCCCATTCCTTCGGACGAGGAAAATAATGTATTATAAATGTGCCGGCGTGAGAACAGATTTAACTAGATAAGTAGATAAAGTACTTAACAAGTTATGAACTGGAAGACCTCAACTAATTTAATATTAACAAGAACTTTGCCAAGAATTATGACGACTTCAATCAATCTGATAAATTAATTATTGCACTACATTTTCACTTATTAAATTGTTCAATATTAATAAGGAACCCATTTTCTGTCTCCGCTTAAACGAACATAATGCTTCCTGAATATATTATCCTCCATAAATCACAAATTGAAATGGTTAGTTAAAATATGTCTACTTAGCTGTTCTACTCCTCAAATAAGAAACGGGATGGTTATCCACATAAAGATATATATTGCAAACGATTTATGTATGATCATTACAGTAAAACATAATGAAGTAATCTAACATCTGTAAAATCAGAAGAAACCCATCAGCTCCAAAACATGCAAACACAACAGAACCCAGTATTCAGTTTTTCATTGCACTTTGTAGAGTTCAGGGTTTTTTTCGGTAATAAAGTGTGATTGAAAGGATTTGTAATGTTGTTCTTTTGTGGTGGAAAGACTTGCGTATCAGGAAGATACTAGAATAAATAAAAATGACATAGCGTCATTTGGCCCGAGGCGACTGTGGTGAAACAAGATCTTTTACTGGAAAAGACCTTATTTAACCGAGTAGGACCAATGCAAAAAATTTACTATACATCTTACGCAAATCCAGATTTTTATAGATTCGTCAATTTGCGTCATATTTTTAAGAAATTTAAAAGGTATACATATGAATCTTGTTTCAGTCCCTGGAATACATTCAAAAGGTAAAATGGCGGTTTGAAAGAAATACGCCGTGAATGCTACATAAAAGTAGTCAGAGAAGGCTCAATTTTCCTGACGGGTCAATAGCTAGACTGTCCAATGGAAGAAATGTGATGAGCAGTTTTATGTTCCCAGTGGGTGATACAATATATCTTTACGTAGAGAATGTGATCTATGATATCCTCTTTAACCCACCCCTACCCCAATCCTGTATCGAATCGGAGTCTAATTTCTTGATTACGGAATATGACTGTTACGTTGCATAGTAATATAGAAATGAAAGGTATTATATTTGAAAATGGCGAGAGAGTGTTATCTTTACGAACTGTTCACAATGCATTTTAGAAGAAAAGGAAAACAGTTCCTTCCCGTTTTCTTAACGTCTACCTGGCTCAAACCGCTCGATGTAAGCTCCTTTCAGGAGGTCTTTTTTGTCCAAAGCAGCTCTTATTTGGACCACATCCATCTTGCGAAACTCCTTGTAGAGCGATTCCATTAGCTGCATGAAGAAGAAGTGTTCAAGACCGTACTGTTTCCCTTCCTGAGGCTTTGCATCGTACACCATCAAGTACACTCCAATCTCCCCTGTCGAATTTAGTATAAAAAAAATGCTTACATAAAAACGAAACACGCAAAAATACGGAAATAAATAATGAATAACTAACTAACCTAAGCTTACTCTCCTTGTAGGAAAAAGAAAGACTTTGAACATGGAGGTGCAATACACACACAATGGTACGGTATATCAACATATCTATTTGTTTTATTACCCATGGAGCTATATTAATGCAGTAAGGAAATCTTTAATCTTGTGACTCAGAAGTCCAAGTTTCGCGATTGGCGCTATTGATCAAACGTGTCAGTTCTCTCACATGCGAGGCAAAAATCTGAGTTATTTGGAAATGATTTAAAATCATCTTAACCTTTTGTATCTCCTACATCCGGGACTCGACCAAAACTTAAGCCATGTAGGCACAATCTACTCATATAGGATTATTATTTACTGAAGATTCGTATCTTTAGCTTCAGTGACATAAGAGGAGTTCAAGGGCATTACATACTTTATATATACTTGATTTATATTTCTTAGATTTTTCTCTTTCAGTATTTGTTATATGTAACTTGATTCAGAACTTTACCTTTTTCAAAATCAAGTTCACTGTGTACATGACTCGGAGTATTGATTTTGTCTCCATTTATTGAACACATAATAAATTGGTAATATTTCTCTAAAATTTGGGGTTAAATCTTTGGATCATCATCAACAATGGTAAGCATGTTTATTTGGGTCTCAATGCCATAATTAATAAGGTATAATTTGGGTTTGGATCTGGATAATAGAATTCCCATGAAGAATAATTTGTATCTGACTTTTCTCACGTTCTTTACTGAAATTTTAGTGACATATTGTATCTATTTACAACATTGAATTTTCTAGAAATGAACGTTGAACCTATTTTGAGGCGCTACATTCGTACCACAGGTTTTCAACGTATAATCTTGTATACTTGAAATATTTCTTATTAATACCATAACATCAAAAAGCAAAATCATGTGTATTTGAATTAGTTATTCAATATATTATTCTCTGGAATTACAAAGTGAACAATAATGTTCTAAGTCAGAGACATTAATTTGAAATTCGAGTAAATTCAGACAAGTATGCTTTGCATAATTGTGATGAATTGGAAGACAGTTTAGCACTCGATCACCCTTCGGGCCACTATTACAATTTTTACATTTATAAACTAAGAGTACATCAGCACCATCAACGCTGGATCTTATTTCGAACTCCACTAGAATATATGTTGAACATTATTCATTAGGACAAGTGTTATAACTGTTTTTGATTATTTGTGATTTAATTAGCTTTATTGTCCTTTTTTTGTAAATTTTGAATTTGTATTCTAGAAAAATGTTTTACTTCTTGAATTTTATCAACCTTTTCTGTTGCTTAGTTTAAGACAATAGAGTCGATATTACTTACAAATATACATTTGACAAGTGTTATTAAGCAAAGCTTATTGCAGATATAAGAAAATACAATCAGTTCAAATAAGCATTCAAACAGCGACTCAATAATTTATATGTTTCTTCACAAGCATCCACATATAATCTGTTTAATCATATCGCAATTTTCTTAACTGATATTTTTGGCATCATATCACATCGTATTATATCGATAAAAATCGTATCGTATTCATCGGAAACATATGATGTCATATCATAACATAAGAAAACATTACCATGTAACTCCATATATATATATATATATATATATATATATATATATATATATATATATATATATATATATATATATATATATATATATATATATATATATACATGGGGGGTGTATGCAAATCATGTCAAACGTTCCAGAATAAATTTATATTTGTCCAGTATTTCTGTAACATTATACCGTGAGAACAGACCAAATTAAAACACTTATTAACGAAAGGGATTTGTCTTATCTTGATACCGACAGAATCAATCTTTGCCATTATTTATAACATCACGTAAAGCTACATATTAACTGAACAAAATTGGTACATCCCGATCACAAACCCTCATATCGCCAAACATCAATACCTTTTGATTCAGGAATGTTTACTTAAAAATCCGTTTACGTTTTATAGACTTTAAAATTTCGTTAAGAGTCTATAAATTTATATTTGCATTGGGCGTGTAAGTAAACAATATTTCAGTATCCAAGATCAACGCATAAAAGCCCGAATGCTTGGATTAATCAGAAATACTCGAGTTTTAATACATTGGTACATCTTATTTAAGTAGATTTACAATTACGTGCTAAATAAAGCTATATAATATCAAAGGACCATTTATCGGCGCCATAATGATACAGAAAAAGTTTTCGTTGCATTTTCTTCTGATTTAAAGTTATCGCTTTAATGCGTGCCGTAACTAAGCATCGTATGAAATGATATGTTTAATTTAGTTGTCATTCGCGGGACAAATGCTGCAATTTACACGTGTATTAGTCAGACCCATAAGTGAACAGCGTAAACTAGGATCTAAAATCACATAACAAAATAAGGAACATGAATATTTATCTTAGGTTAAAGTAGGAAAAGCGTTAAAGAAACCGGATTAGGTGGACCCTGACCTACCCTTTATATATCTGAGAAAGTTTAACATTCATAAATACCTTATTGTTATGACAACTAGGGAAGATATCTGAGGAAGAATTTATTTTCTAAACTACATCAGAAAAATGAGGGAGGGGATAGAAAAAACGGATTTCTTTAACAGGTGATTGCGATTTTCCATCCTAAACATGCAATGAACTAAAATTTTAGACATAAGAAGTAATCTAAAATCATACTGAAATCCCCGACGTTGCCTGGATCTTGTAGGCACTTATAGGAGTATTTCATATGCAGCTAAACTGTATATATGCATTAGTTTAATTACAATTTTTACATTATTAAAAGCAAAATACATCAATCAAAACATACGAATTTTAACAATAAATATTCCTCGAACGAAATGCAACGCTTTATTTGATTGGTTACTGACAATACGTGACACGGAATTGCATTGATTCCTGTATGATCTACTTATTAAAAATCGATATGGGATTGAATTGAAATGCTGGAAGAAATCTCTTCTCAAAAATTATCGATAGAGTCTCTCTTGCTTCATTTGACTGTCTAAGAAGATCTTCTGTTTATTAAGAAAAGCATTATAAGGAATGTATTTTTCTGCAACGACGCAGGTGAATGAATTCCAATCAGGGTCCATGTTTTTATTTTGTTATAAATCATAAAACTCGATTATAAATAAGGTGTCTCCACAATCTATTAACGACCCATGGCTGCTAAATCAGTAAGATTACACGGTAATAAACATAAAAAGCCAATATGCATACATATAACAGGCAGCATCTATTATGATCCCAACCGCTCCACGTTTTTAAAACGGAAACTACATCATGTGGACAACTAAATTGGCTCATCATTTCCACTTTACCTGCCGCATGTTTGAGCAGGTTCTTTACAACGTTTTGCTCAGTAATTCTTACATTAATGACTGTTGTCTTTCGTACTTTATTTTCTGAATTAGTGGTTTGCTTTGTGGCATGATATTAGATTCGTGGATGAGCATGTCATGTAATTATAAAATATCCGCCTGTCGCTGTATCTATCTATCTATCTATCTATCTATCTATCTATCTATCTATCTATCTATCTATCTATCTATCTATCTATCTATCTATCTATCTATCTATCTATCTATCTATCTATCTATCTATCTCTCTCTCTGTATATATATATATATATATATATATATATATATATATATATATATATATATATATATATATATACAGAGATATATATATCTCTGTATATATATATATATATACAGACGCAGAAGCCCGGTCGCAGAACACTTCTCCTCCCCTGGCCACACTTTCAGTGATATAATACTTATCGCTATTGCCAACAACCACAGCTGGAGTTCCGAAACCAGGAAGGAAAAGGAACCATACTGGATACGCCGCCTTAGAACATTGAAACCAAGCGGTCTAAACCAAGAAGACTAGAAAATGAAAACTATGCACTAGTAGAATTTAACATTTTCTAAATCTTCTTATCCTTCAATTTTTACTATAAGAATAACCGGTATAGAACCAAATATCCGGGATATAATCTGCGTTACATATGTACACAAAGTAAAAATAGATGTCGCTTTGGCTTGTAGACTTTTAGGGAATTATACAACGTTTTCAGTTTCCGCAACTAGTCTATACAAGCTGGTTGTATTTATAGTTTTAGCACATGTGAAGATAGAAATGTAGAGGTTTACAAACACAACGTTTTTGTGTTTATTTCTTTGTCGTAACTATGTTTTGTATTTGCCTTTGAAAAAGACTCATTAAGAGTCGAAAGCGCTTAGGCTAGTTAGTTACTAGTTTCGTACTGTTCGTCGTCAGTTTATTGCATATATATATATATATATATATATATATATATATATATATATATATATATATATATATATATATATATATATATCGTGTGCTGATTAATATAAAGCTACAAAGCTAGAAATATAAACTGAAGGATACCTTTCTGACGCCGAAAGTACGGTCTGGAATCGTCCCTCTCTTCCAAGGGATGTTTTTTCTCGTCCATCTGTATTTGAGAAGAAAATAATAAGTACCAGATAAACCAGATGAGAAACATTGACTTTTCATTTTGTTCGATGATTCCCCGCCTTCTAAATAAGCGATTCGTTTAGCGTCTTCTTTAACCATTTTATATGCTCTTGAATTCTAGACCGATAAATCTCGTCGTATTTCCCTTCATCGCATTTTATACATAGATATTTTGTTACTTCTTATATAACCCCGTTACGTATAACTGAAAAAATGAAACATAATAATGAAATCATTTTTAAGGCAAAGAGCAAGTCAGAGCAGTGAACGGGAATATCTATCTATCTATCTATCTATCTATCTATCTATCTATCTATCTATCTATCTATCTATCTATCTATCTATCTATCTATCTGCCTGCCTGCCTGCCTGCCTGCCTGCCTGCCTGCCTGCCTGCCTGCCTGCCTGTCTATCTATCTATCTATCTATCTATCTATCTATCTATCTATCTATCTACCTACCTACCTACCTACCTAACTACCTACCTACCTACCTACCTCTCTCTCTCTCTCTCTCTCTCTCTCTCTCTCTCTCTCTCTCTCTCTCTCTCTCTCTCTCTCTCTCTCTCTCTATCTATCTATCTATCTATCTATCTATCTATCTATCTATCTAATATAAAGAATAGCAATAATATGGCAAATAACAATCTTTTTACGTTCACTGGAACCACTAAGTGATAACGTGTGTCAAGAATTGATTAAGATAAATGCAATAAACTGACAACGAACAGCGCAAAACTAGCATCTAAATAGCCTAAAATTATGGAATCCTAGAACCCCTCCACGACTCTTGTATCTAAACATGTTTTGGCCAAAATACATAAAATCAAAAGCAGATAGCCACAAGTTTAAGATGGCGATATTATTTTTATTTTGGTATGTATGCAATTAAAGCCAGAAGGCATAAGAAATTCCAAAATATCAAGATATGACGTATGTGTAACAAAGCCCATGGTGCGTGTGATCGGAGGTTAGAATTGAATAGATACATATATACTGTGTAAAATTTGGCAATTTATGCTTTATGCAAAGATGAATAATTATATTTGCACTTAATATTCCTAATGTCAGTAGTTTTTGTTTTTCTAAAATACATTTAGAAGAGTCTTACATTATTAGCACCTACTTATAACGGACAAGATCGTTCCATTGGTATCTGTCATTTCAGTCAATTTAATCAAAACATTGGACAAATTGGGTACATATAAATATGTGAGTATGTGTTTGTGTGTGAGGGATAGATGGTGGGTGTTTGGAGATGGTTGACCCGTTGTAGCACTGCATGGTGTGAAAAAGCATAAAACCAGACAAATATATACAAAAATATTTAAATTCCATTTATCCTAAAAAACCAGGCTGACCACCAAAACGTTTGTCTTCATGAAGTTGTTTTTCACATTTATGTGAGACTGACGTATCTAGACAATAATCCAATTGTAATTCGAGATGGAGAAAGTATTATTTATATAATTAGTTAACAAAGTACAAAGACCATATTGTTTTAGTATATCGACTGATGTGATAATGGATTACTTTACATTATAAAACTTAAAGCTGACACACGTTGATACCGCTTTATGCACAATTCATTTTCCTTTACAACAATGCCAATAAACATAGTAAGTCTGTGAATCATTCAAATTAAAATCTGAGTCAACCATCTGTGTTGAACGGACCGACTCAAATTAAAATATACTCTAGTACATATACTTGAGATTTTAAATTGAAAACACACACATACATACATACATACATACATACATACATACATACATACATACATACATACATACATACATACATACATACATACGTACGTACGTACGTACGTACGTACGTAAGTACGAATATACATACATACATACATGCATTCATTCATGTCTACTCAGGCACAAATATATACCTACAAGCGAACTAACTTCCTACGCACCTGCATATATATACATACATTATAGGCAAGAAGGTGACAATACTACTAATAGTGTTACTACTACTACTACTACTACTACTACTACTACTACTACTACTACTACTATTAATATTAGTACTACTATTAATAAGTGAAGAAGAAGAAGAAGAAGAAGAAGAAGAAGAAGAAGAAGAAGAAGAAGAAGAAGAAAAAGAAGAAGAAGAAAAAGAAGAAGAAGAAGAAGAAGAAGAAGAAGAAGAAGAAGAAGAAGAAGAAGAAGAAGAATTATGATGGACACGTTATTGTTAATTGTGTCCACCCTGTCGACAGTGTGGTTAGAGTCATGGATATTTCTCTAAAAAAGGTTTCTCTAGTCTCGTTTGCACGAAGAAATTTCTCACCTGCCAAAGAATCAATATTCACAGGTTTTCCTTCTATGTTTAACACACCTGACGCCGTGCCAATACGCTTAGAATATGCAACCTATCCCATTCGCTGTCACAGTATATGTACATACCCAATACAATCAGAGCTTGTAGGATGAAAGCAGTTTTATTGCATGTCGGTATATTTATTGACCCTTTCTTTGATTTACATATTGAATATCATTAAAGCGTAGAACGATAATTTAAGATAAAAACTGCATTCTTATGAATAATACAGTTGATACAGGATACACTTTTCTGAACGTTAAATGTTTTTCTCTCGTTACAGTTATAGGTATGTGCTTCATGCAGGTTGTTAACATGCATAAATACCTCCTTTATCGGTCCGGATATTAAAATGCCATTTCCGCTGACTTCAAAATTCCATTACACACAAAGCTTATTTTGTTTACCTAAATTGCACGTCAAAGGCATATTAATAGCTAAATGATAAAAATCAATATTTCACTCGCATTTATGTGTTTAGTAACTTCAAATTGCTACCCATGTATGGGAAAAAGTTAACTGCTCTTTTCTGCGTTACTGTTCGACGTTATGAGTGAGGTATTGCTCGGATTAATCGGGCTGGTAATGTCACATTTAAATGTAAAAACTTATTATATCCTCTTTCTTCTTTATGTTGGAGAGATTCTAGAATGAACACGTTTCTTTTCCCTATCGTACACATAGATAAAAATACATAATTATCCTTCACGACAGATGGTTCAAAAGTTATCCTCTTAATGACGTAACATTCCACCATCCTAACTTATTAGTTACTGATTCTTTAAAACTAGCAAGAACAAAAACAAAAATATAGATTATTGGTTTTGTATTGTTGGATATGAAGGGCGAGGACAAAATAGAGGGTTAGCTTATAAGCCTCATGTATTTGGGGCGAAACCAGGAAATGGTTTGACCTTTACAATCCTAAGAACTTTGGACAATAGCACAATGCTCCACAGTATGGGTACTATTATTTATTTATTGTATAGCCCTATAAGGAATGCATATGAAATTAATTTGCTTTTCCCATATTACAAAACAATTATAATTATAAAAACACACTTTTCTAAATTATTTTTCTATGAATGAACAAAGTATACAATGGTATGAAGTGTAATGGCGACATTCCATTTCGTTATTATATACATGCAGTGACATCATGTTAGTTAGAAAGTACTGGTCCATGAGTGTTTTTGAAAACAACCAGCAATGTTCAACAGATTCAAATTAGTTAATACTGGATTATTACTTTGAAATCATGAGATGGGCATATACCATTTCCTTCACTAATATCCAACTCGTGGTGTCTTTTGTAAACGCACCAGTAAATTTTCAAGTTCACTGACGTGCGGTCATGCATGTACATGACCCAGTAAAGTTATTGCTACCTAAGTCCAACACAAGAGTGTTCTGTGCTCTATGTAGACTATGATTCCCCCCGCCCCACCCCCAAATTCACTTCTGTCTAATGTGGCCTCCCATCTATATAGCCTGACGCCTTGTCGATTGACCAGTTTGCCTATTTGGAACCCTTAAGGGTTCCTTACTACTGCTTCTTACTCTGCATTAGAAACGCCGGTTATGTTAAATGCAGATGTTTCAATGACAGCGTTTTTTTGTATGCAATCGTTCATTGATAACGCAGACACTGCACAAATCATTCAATGACAGCGCAGGCACCATACAATCATTCTGTGACAACGCAGATGCTATCCAATAATTCGATAAGGCAAACGCCGTTCTTTGACAAGGCAAACGCCATATAATCTATCTGTAATGATGCAGATGATTTGATATGCTGGTGACAATGAAATGAATTTTGCTCAGACTTTTTTTTAGATATTTCAGAAAAATATATATTCACAGAATGGGTCTCGTCTGACAACGCGAATCAGGCCATTCCTGTCAGCAATATTGCAAATTGAAAGAGCAGAGAAGTATATGTGGGAGAATTTTATGATAGTGAACTTAATTAAATGACGGAAAAGCAATACACTAGGGTTGAACGGTAGTAAATATAACAATTTTCAAATGCGGTGTGGGAAATTTGAAGATAACTCAGATTGCAATAAACGATTCCATGAACGTCTTGCAGAAATGTTGGACTCTAAATATATCTCGGTCCTGATTACAAAAAAAAAATTATTCTTATGATTTTTAGCAAGACACGTGTTTAAAACGTTTGTCAATGACAAGGTTACAAAACATCTCTGTCGGGCAGAAAGTCCATAAAACAAACCAGATTCTTTATGTTTAAAAATGGACCTATAAAAAGAAGAGTATAGACGTAAAATCTTCTATCAACACTTATTTCATCGGCTGAAGATGAAGCTAAACTGCTTTAGTATCGATGGGCTCCAACGCGCATTGAACCATGCAGTTTACAGTGTATGTCCATGCTAAAGTTACCACACGTATAAAGTAACTGTCCATTGACTGCCGATGAATACGATGCAAGTTAGGATCAAAATTAACAGAGTGACATCTTTCATCTAGTGTACTTTCTTACTCGATTACAACAAATTTCGTCATGAGTGCCGCCTCCATGAAAAACACGTTACATCCTACATATAATAATGTCTACTAAACCAGGATGTGCATCACACTCAGGTCCCAATGACTGTTAAGACATTCTCTGAGTGGAACTGCTATAAAAACAATTCAATTGAAGGCATTGGTCACAAGTGTTACTTATTTTTGAGGAATTAACTATCTATCTATCTATCTATCTATCTATCTATCTATCTATCTATCTATCTATCTATCTATCTATCTATATATATATATATATATATATATATATATATATATATATATATATATATATATATATATATATATATATATATATATATATATGACATTCTAGTGTGACACGGAATCAGAAAAACGTGTTCTGACTGCTACTATGATAAAACGTTTAACTTCTGGATCTTTCTTGAGTAAACAATCTGATATGTCATCACAATTAGCTAAGTGTGCTTGTGCAAGAGTGACGTGTGTAAGAGTGTGATTTTAATTTATAAAATAGCTTTAATAATTTTCAGTTTATAATTATGTCTAGTAATCATGTCGCAGAAATATAGCATGGTGCCCCACGCAGCTACATTATCCTGACACCAGGCCGACCAGTCCTAACACTAGCCTCATAATGATGATCGCCTAGCGATGCAGCTGTTAGTACCAGTTAGTACCAGGTTATATCAGCAAGTTAATTAATCATTTAAAGTTGCTGAAACATGATGATTTCTTCATGAAACATGATGATTTATTCATCTTGTTTAATTGCAGCATTACAAGAATAACATTAAAATTGAAACGGTACAAAATTAAAACTACGATATCGTGGATTATTTTTTTCCAAGGCTATTATTTGGTAAAAACCTTTTCGTAGTGTTCCTAGCAGGATGTTAGCAATTAAAATTACTACACTGAGTCGGATGTACATGAAATGCTTTATTGTGTTTGTACTGCGGGATATTTTGGTATCGCCTGAAGTACACTGGAATTGTAAGCTCACTTTGTATTTTTATATTTGTGATAATGTTAGGATCATGGATGAAAGGCTATATTCTAATTATATGTCTTTGATGTATTGGCTGATTATGTCGTATTGGGTTTTGAACAGCAGACTTAATAACATCAATATAAATAATTGAACAAAGTACGGTGAGTAAATGCCCATCGTCCATTTAACATTTTCTTAATAGACCACTATTTTTAATTCAACAAAGAACCAACCTATAACCAAACAAATTTGTTCAATACCTTTGACATTTTGCCCTTTCATTTATTGAATTGATTAGCCTTAAAATGGTAGTTATTTATGCGTCTTTGGAAATATTTAACATAAACTCGGGCAACCATGACTAACTAAAGTTTCTATTGTTTAGCTACGACATAATGGTCGCATTGATTTTCTTTCGCGGCGGAAAAGCACCACGGCCAATACAAGTAATCACGATTAAATGTTTTGTTCCCACCAGAGATCTTGCATTGTCACTTGGTTGATTCCTCACGTTTTAATGAATGCTTTTATTTCCTTTTGTCTAAAAATACCACTGAAATATAATCCTGAAAGTGTCACAGTGTTTGTATTCTTCTTCGTTGGTATACAAATTCAAATTCCAACAGTAACATTAGCATGCAATTTTGCAGAACGTAATTTCATATATAAATGATTTCAAAATTGTGGGATAGTCTTATAGTAGGGAGATGGTTTATCACTGATCGATACCATTTTTTTTTTACTAAGAAATATCGTTTATTGTTGAAAGAAGGCTGCTATTCACCCGAATGTGATTTCATTTTGTTTATTTCCCTCCAATTATTGATTCATTTTTTTAAGCAAATCTTTGATGGGATAGACAATAATTTTGAACCAGGGATTTTTTTAAAACCAGTATTATAGGAAAGGCTCGATTGCAACATTACAACATTTGTTCTATATTAGGGATAAGTTTTGTGTTCGTTACATTTTCAAGTATAATTTTTAAATTACCTGTCTAATCATGCGAATTTCATGACTTCCAACTTAATTTACCAGCAGCCGTAAGTGCTTTGAGGCATTTCAATCATTTGTGATAGAGTTGAACTAAGTGTAAATAGCTCTCTTGTTTTCAGTCACTACCTGCTGTTCAGTACAAGTGGCTAATTGGAGAGGTGGTAAGAAGTTATTTGCTTGTAAATATACCTATTACAATCTGCTTTCTGTTTTGTATGATTTTTATATGGTTTAACGGAACATATCCTATAGCAATCTACTCTATAGTTACTATGTATAGTTGGTGTTTAACGGAACATTAGCAATTGTATCTACTCTTAATACGGTATGATTTTTGTTTGGTGTTTAACAAAATATTACATATTTTAATCCACTCTATGTCCGGTATGTTTTCGCTCTCTTTTAATCTACTCTTTGTCAGGAATGTTTTCGTTCTATTTTAATCTAAACTGTCTGGTATGGTTTCGTTCTATTTTAATCTACTGTTTGTCCGGTTTGTTTTAATGGAATGCAAACATTGGAAAGGTTTTATCCTGCCGGAGTAATCGAGGTAAAAATAAACATTGACAAAGCCATATACTGGACTAACTTTCTGGTAGCTTGTGTTGTAGCTGACCAATGAAACACAGCAGTTTTAACTAATATAGAAATCAGAACTTTTATAGCAATCGTAGTAATTATTGATTTGGTGACAATAGCTGCAACAAAAACAACATTTGTAATATTTAAATAATAGCTTAATAATAGCCGAAGAAACAGCTGGTATGTATGTATGTATGTATGTATGTATGTATGTATGTATGTATGTATGTATGTATGTATGTATGTATGTATGTATGTATATAATTATATAAATAAAAATATATAAATATATTTATATATATATATATTTATTTATATATATATATATATATATAGTATGTGTTTGTGATTGTGCATGTGTATTCTAGTACTGGCATAATTTATGCTGGCATGTTTAATGCCTAGAAAATTCATATTTATACAAACGTGGCACATTAGGATACTCTTTTGAATTTTTACCTATGACACACGATATTAGTTATTTGCAAATAATTTAAAAAGATTCGGATATATTTTAAAATAAAATAAAAGTATGTGTATAACAGACATTACTGGCAGAACGTGTTTGATAACTCTGTATATTTTGTTTATGTTTGATATCATAAGATATATGCCCTTACGACCGCTAAACCTTTAACGAATAAATAAATACATAAATAAATGATTAATAATAATAATAATAATAATAATAATAATAATAATAATAATAATAATAATAATAACGATAATAATAATAATAATCATATTAATAAATTTAGGAATCAAGAAGAAGAAGAAGAAGAAGAAGAAGAAGAAGAAGAAGAAGAAGAAGAAGAAGATGCTGCTGATGATGAAGATGATTATGATGATGAAAAAAGATGAAGAAGAAAGAAGATAAAGATGATGACGCTGATGATTATAATGATAACTAAAGAAGAGCCAGAGGACTTACTTTGTAACAGATGTTCAAATTTGGCTTCCTCTTGTACTTTTTTCTCCAATCCTCGCTCGTTACAATCGCTCATAAGAATGTCGAAACAGGTAATAAAATGTATCCATCTAGTTGGATGTATTATGCTTATAGCTGACTTGGGCCAACAAATGAGGGATTGTGTTGTATGTTTTACTTCATGGATGGTTGACGACTTTTAACTTACTGGGCATTAGTTCGAAGATGTACAGTAAAAAAAACAACTTATAAGCAGGCATTGCGTTACGAGTAGAGCAGCTAAGAAAAAAATGTGTTTTATCTTTAACTGGCGAACACACAAAGACCCTTATGTTTATCTATATATCACAGGAAATTTCAACAAATATAACGTTATTTTGCATGGATATAGAGACCGATAATAGCTGTACTGTTTCATATAACATGTCATTAATTTATTTACAGTTATAATTAATACAAAGCAACTGTTCAAAGCACGACGACATTGATATTATGTACCTTAATGAAGCTTGCATAAACACACTATAGAGCCTGTTAAGTGAAATGTGAATTAAATACAAACCATGAAAATACAAAAAATGAACACTATGTTAAGAAGAAAGGAAAACCATTTTCCTGTTTTATTCATTTTATCTACACAAATTAATGCAAATAACACTTTAATTTCTTTTATTTAAGCAGACACACTATTATCTTACTTGAAGCATGTGCAACTCAAAAACTTTTAAATTCCTATTTCACTTTTCAAAGACAACAAGAAAAAAGACGAAAGTTGTTCATGTTGGTAAGTACAAAGACTGCAACAAAAAGAAAAGCGTGAAATGGCAATTCTTTAAAAGCAATAATTACTAATTTTGCTAGTAAAATAATATTTAAGGATATATATGGGTTTGAGTTGCAAAGAAACTCGTTGAAAATAGTTTCTCATATATCTTCTACAGCTTGAGAACTGCACTCAATAGATATCATGAAAAGGCATATTAGTCTATGTAAAACACATACATGCATGCATACATACATACACACACATACATACATACATACATACATACATACATACATACATACATACATACATACATACATACATACATACATACATACATACATACATACATACATACATACATACATACATACATACATACATACATACATACATACATACACACACACACACACACATACAAACATACATACATACATACATACATACATACATACATACATACATACATACATACATACATACATACATACATACATACATACATACATACATACATACATACATACATACATACATACATACATACATACATACATACATACATACATACATACATACATACATAGAGAGAGAGAGAGAGCATATAACTTGAGGTCTTTATAAAAACAAAATATACATTTGTTAATAAAAATAATAGTTTGGGTGAGGGGAGATCAATCACACTGCTCAACCCTTTTAGTTAATAAGATACATATTTACCATCTTTTGAATAAAGAATTAAAATTATATTTTCATTTTTTGTGTAATTTTTGATAAATTGATTCTTGTCGTTTGTTAGCTAACACTGTATACGATTTCAAATATCAACGTATGGTATTCATGTGTGGAAAACGATGCTGATTCATATGCTATTTTATTGCTACTGGTGTATCTGGTGGTTCGGTTGCAAAAATCCTATTTTTAACTCGACTGTTAGAATTATCGAAGAAATAAAATTTTGTTGATTTTAAGGCACACGACACAACTATTAAAATACATGATCTGAAGCCTTGATGTCTTAAATTCACTATCACCACTCTGAATCGCACAATATCAGTAGAATCAGTATACATTAGACAAGAAAGCGCACCAGGGAAGTCTGCAGCTGGGTCATTTACCTTTTAATGACCTAACCATGTATTCTTATATGGTTGATCAGGAGTTCGATATTAATTGACAATTCAGTCTCGCACGTCCAGGCTAGATCTATTTATGTCTTACGACTGACGTCTGCGCATCGATCTTGTTTGACACACACACACACACACACTATATATATATATATATATATATATATATATATATGTATATAATTTTAATTTGGTGTATAAACAATATTGATGCGGAGACCTCAGTATACTGTATAACTGTTTAATTAAATGTCTAAATAAAACTCTTGAAACTCATTATCCAAGTGTTGATTGCTCAATATCAGTCACATTTTTATGTCTATGGAAAACGCACTTAGCTGCCATTTTAAAATCAACCATTAGATCTTGCCGCATCGGTTATCATGTTGTGTCCTTGGGAAGGGCACCTTGCTCCAACTATCCCAAAATTAATAATGTACTTGCTCTGCATTGTCATGAAAAGGTCAAGCCAAACTAAACCCAGTTACTGGGCAAAATTTGGCCATAAAGTTAGAAAATGTGCTGAAAGTGACAGGAATATTCGAACAAGGCAACTGCCGACTTGGAACAATACACGCACGTAAATGTGTTTATACTCATCAGTTTCTGCATACCATTTGATTACTAAATTTGGACATGGACATTTTATTTTATTGGTTGACCATTTGTGATCTGGTCGGAAACATATGCACTCATAAATATAGGTTTTTGCTGATTACAATATTCCATAATCATTGAATAGTAAGAATCAAGGTAAGTCGATTACAGATCAGCCTGGGAACGGAAATTCCCAGTCGTCATATTTGGTAAACAAATTGATTGAATGCAAACTATATACAACCTACATGGACAATACACTCAGTCACCGAACAAGGCTAAGCATAGGTAACCTGTAGCTCAATACAAAACAATATGTACACTTTTTTTTCTGAGAAACGTTTGACATCGCTTAGAGATACGTCGACGTCCTGACTTAAATATATGATATTATAATAATTTTGGAATATGCGCATTTGGTTATAGCATCCACAATAAATAATGCTTAAATTTTTGTGATTACTTGCTTGATTATTAGAATTCTATGCAATGGAAATATTCTTTAGCCAAAAATAATTAGACAATTATTAGGTGTGAAGTGTTAGTTTCCATGATGCAATGGTTTAATTGAAATGAATTTGGTGAAAACCACATAAAGTATTCCTGTCGTAACATAGTCACTATTAAAATCTTGTGGCGTATATTGACGGTGTGACGGCAAAGGCGGTATTTAAGTTAGGAAACTGGGTAATGACACACTGGAATATACAAGAAGGGAATCTACCGATTCTATTTATGTCGCATTGGTGGCAAATGTGATGAAGCTGTACTGGCGCGATGTACCTTGAAACCATAAAGCGACTTGGCCTAAGGTGGCGTTGTTAAAACAGTTACCTGTGTAAATGAATAGTTGTGTAGTTTCTACGGCGTTAACTGCTAACGTTACGGAAGTCTGATGAAGATAAACTATGCAGATGTGCGGTTGATTGACATTTGGCAAGTTGTGATATCCGTGGTCTTACATTAATAAGAGTAAATATTATGTATATAATGGACACGTCGGGTTTTCTAATTTATAACTGAAGTTGTATAAATGTCATGGAAATTTGGGATAAATTTATGACTTTTAGAAGTAAAATAATAAAATATAATAGAGACAAACAGTCATACATACAATTATAGTGTTATAAAAGATATACAATTTCACAATTGAAAAGAAAATTATACAATTTTATATAATACATTGGTATTAAGGCCAATAGGATACAAGGTATCTAATTTATGTATCCAATAAGTCTCTTTTATAAGTCTGTTCATGTCTTTATGCACAATATCTATTGGCATGAAAGAAAAATCGAGTAGACAGTGATTATGGGTGTTAAAATGTGTAGAAATATTAGATGAAAACTGAGGATCTTTATAATTTTTAATATGAAAGCGATGACTATTCATTCTTTTAGAAACTTGTTGAAGTGTTTGTCCAACATATTGCATATTACATTTTTGACAGGTTATCAAATAAATCACGTTAGTTGATATGCAGTTAGTGTTAAAACGTAGGGAAAATGTCTCTTTTGTCTTAGCGCTACTAAAAGAATTACTTTCTCTTATGTTTGCACATTGAGAGCATCGATGTCTATGACATTTAGATGACGAGAATTGTCCTTTTTTATTTTTTCTGTATGTTTAGTTCTAATTAAAAAATCTTGCAAATTCTTGGGTCTCTTATAAACAACAATAGGCTTATTGTTGTAAAGGGATTTTACGCTGTTTTTATTTGATAAGTTTAGGAGACTCCAATATTTATTAATTATAAGACCTATATTAGGTAATGAAGGATTGTATTGTATTGCAAAAGGAACTATATTTTTCTCCATTGTACAATTTGCTGTATTTAAAGCCTCATTTTGAGAAAGATTTCGGGTTTTGTTCAGCTCAGAATCAATGATATGTACTGGATAATTTCTGTTTTGGAAATATGTTCTTAAATCATTCAACGAATTTTGTAATTGACAATCATCTGAAATAATGCGTCGGTATCTTTTAGTCTGGCTATATGGTATACCGTTTTTACATGACATTGGATGGCATGAAGAATATTCTACATACTGGTGGATATTAGTTTCTTTGTCATGAATATTCGTAGAAATAGTGTTATCAATATGTTTAATTACATTTACATCTAAAAATGAAACATGCGTATTTGATGCAGTATAAGTAAATTTAATTGTCGGATGAAAATGATTTAGGCGATGAATGAATTTCTCCAGTTCTTCAGTTGAATGGTTCCAGATCATAAATATATCATCTAAATATCTAAACCAGACTGATGGATCAAACATTTCTTTGTTAAGGAAATCTTTTTCTAATTTACCCATGAAAAGAGAAGCGTATGAAGGAGCCATAGGACTACCCATTGCTGTACCCATTACTTGGATGTAATTTTTATTATTAAATTGAAAATAACTATTTTCCAGGATAAGTTTTATTATTTTACAAATATCTTCACTAGACAGCGGGCTGTTATTATGATTGTTATCAAGAAAATATTTACACGCTTCAATACCATCTGTATGCGGAATGTTGGTATACAGTGATGCTACATCTAATGATACCAACATTGAGTTATCAGATAGCTGTGGAATAGACTTCAACTTTTTGATGAAATCAGTGGTGTCTTTAATGTATGAAGGAAGTGATTTCATCAAAGGTTGTAAAACACTATCAATAAATTTGGATATATTTTCAGTATATGAATTACAACCTGATATAATTGGTCGCCCTGGATAATTTAAAGTTAAATTATGATCAGGATTTTTATGATTTTTGGGTAATATGTAGAATTGAGGTGTGTGTATGTTAAGAGGGAAAGTATCAAATTCTTCATATATGCAATTATTAGTTTTTGCGATCTCATTAATGCATGTTGAAATTTTTGATTTAATTTCCAGTGACGGGTCTTCTTTAATATGTTGGTAGTATTTTTCTTCATTTAATTGACGTTCAACTTCTTTAACATAATCTTCTTGATTCATAATAATAATATTGTTTGATTTATCAGCCTTTTTGATCACTATACTGTCGTCATTCATTAGACAATTTAAAGACTTAATTTAGTCCTTAGAAATATTACTATAATATCGCTTTCGATGATTCTGATGTAATATCTCTTTCGTGATTGCGTCAATATAAAAATCTAAATAGGAATCACGTCCATTAGGTGGTGTAAAAGATGATTTACTTCTGTTAAAATAACCCATCTTTTTAGAATGAAAAGAATCCAATTTGACCTCTTCATTGTTGTATGATTTATCATAAAAAAAATTTTTATTTTAATCTTAAGCGTCTAGAAAAGTTAAAACTTTCTCCAGCTAATTTAATTTTATCGTGATATTTCGGTTTAGGACAGAATTTTAACCCTTTACCTAACAATATATAGTCATTATCAGTTATTTTTCTACGCGAGAGGTTCAATACGGTTTCTTTACCTTTCTTAATTTGTTTTCTTCGCTTTTTTTCGACCTTCCACTTTGTTCTATTTTCGAATCTTTTAAATCTCCTATTTTTCTTTCTTGAGAGGTCGTCTCTGTTAGTCCTTGTAGGATTTTTACTAAGTTTGTTAATGTCTTTCTCATGGTTATTGTTTCTGATTCCCTCAGTTTTACGGCTTCTGCGTACGTCCTCTTCGTTGTGCCCTGGGGAGTCAAGTTTTTTTGCTGTTGTTCTATATGTTGATTCCTGTTGGAATTTTTTAAATTTCTGTTAATGTTGACTCTTTGGGTTACTGGTGTTTTTGGAGGTGTTATATGTGTATTCATCTTTCTTGCAGTTGTTTCTTTGGGTTTTGAATACTTCCCTTCTTGCCCTTCCTTGTTCTGTTGATGTAATAATCTGTTACTTTTCTGCTGCTGTTTCTTCGGTTGTTTATGGATTATATGATGTACTCCATTTTCTTCAACTTTTGGACTTATTTCTTTCTTATTCTTGTGTAAATTGTTCAGATTTTGAGTTTGCTTCTGAAGTATACTATTTTTCATTAACTCTGTTTTTTTTGTATACTTCTTCATCGAAGCTGAAAAGGGTTTGTCCATCAAGTTTTTTCTTGAGCTCATCCCGAACATTTTCCATCTCTTTTCCACATTTTAGAGATCTCTTTTGTTGTTCCTCTGACAATCGTTCACAAATGTTTAGTGATACTTTGTGCAATAAATTGTCGATTGACTTTTGAAACTCTTCATTTTCGCTTCCTATATATAATTTCAGTTTTAATCGCAAGCCAGGTGGTACGATTCCTTCTTCAACACATTTATTCAAAAAGCTGCTATGCAGGCTACTCTTCGTTTGCTTTTCAGATAGTTTAAGTATCCTATGTCGCAAAAACGTCGAAAGAAAGAAAGTCTAAAAGAAAGAAAGACTTTTAGAGGGAATCACACCGGGGTTTGACACCAATCAGTCACGCAAACACCCTGGCTTGTAGCAATATAGGCAACGAGTTCTTCTCACACCAAATTAAGAACAAAACACTAATACTCTTTTGTAGTACAGTACTTATTATATATCCCTCCTTGACGCAATTATTTAATGATATTTAAAACAACTTTAGAATTTTGAGCAGACTGATTCAAGATCGAAGCGTGAACGTCTATAAAGAAAATAAAAACTCAATGGTTCCAGTCACGATGGGAAATACTAATTACGGATTGAAGGGCTGCATTAACCATTTTTAAAAATCTTATATAAATATACCTTATATTTTATATTATGTGTCTTTAATAGCCCCACTGGCTAGTCGGCGGCAATAACATTACAGAAACAGATACCCTATATACGATATCTGCTGTCACTTTGTTTTAATAAATAGTAATTATATATCGACGTTTTCAAAGATGAAATAGGGATACTGAGTTTCAAGGCAGGTTATATATATATATATATATATATATATATATATATATATATATATATATATATATATATATATATATATATATATATATATATATATGTATGTTTCTATATATATATATATATATATATTTATATATATGTATATATATGTGTATATATATATATATATATATATATATATATATATATATATATATATATATATATATATATATATATGTATATATATATATATATATATATATATATATATATATATATATATATATATATATATATATATATATATATATATATATTCGATTTTAGATGAGTAGTCAGAGGTTTACGTTAACTGTTTAGAAAAGGGAGATTGTTTATTGCAAGGGTAAAAGCACATGTGTTACTTCTTTTTTTAAAAAAGCGAATACAAAATACCTGTACATTTTATAGACGCTGTGATTTAACTTCAAGACAAGCATCCGTACAAAATGCCGGTAGATTATAAATATTATTTTTGGTATTTTTAATATTGTTTTGAGTCTCTGATTATTTAATACATCGTTAAGTGGAGTTAAATCCGTTGCTAAATATACACCACCTTATCCGACTTTGGCTGCATTAATGATATAATTCGAAGTTGCACATATTTTGTCGCTATTTGGGTGAGTTGAAGACTGGTCTCTACGTTTCTTATTGAACTTGTCGCCTCTTACTACATGCTGGAAATCCAGTTATGTTTATTCTACATCCCTGAAATACGATGTGAAGACGGCAACGATTTTTAACACAAAAACCTTAGTAATGCGCAAACACCTAACTAATGTGCTAAATAGTTGAAGAACTTAATTATAGCTGCTTGCTGAATATCCGTCCTAGTCATCGAACCTTTGTGTCAATGGAATACCCACTTAAGTACCATCTAAGAATCAACTATCCTATCATTCCGTGTCGGTTATCATGGTGTGCTCCTTGTGCAAAGCACTTTGCATTAGCTGTCCCATCACTAATAATATACTTTTAAAGCACTGTCGTAAAAGATCAAGCCAAACTAAATCTAAGGTATGATTAAAATATCAGTGCTTTCTCTTCTAGGTATCTATCTATATATATATATATATATATATATATATATATATATATATATATATATATATATATATATATATATATATATATATATATATATATATATATATATGTGATGCAAAGACCATTATTATTTCTTTCTTTCTTTCTTTTTTTCTTTCTTTCTTTCTTTCTTTCTTTCTTTCTTTCTTTCTTTCTTTCTTTCTTTCTTTCTTTCTTTCTTTCTTTCTTTCTTATATTTTTCTCTGTTTAATCCAGGCCGTGTATAGTTGGTCACCTACACCAATGTGATTGTATTGATTGTCTGAAGGTGTGGTTATAAAGTAGCCTTTAATGCTGCTAAATTAATTATTGTTCAACTCTCCCACCCCAAAACCATCAAAAAACTCCATTTCCAATATCAGGCAACACTGGCTACGCGGGTATAGGAGGAGGAAGTCATTACTTTAAAGAAAGGCATTACATCCAGTTCCTTGCAATGTACCATTTACTGTTAAATACTTTATGACCACGTTTTCCGACCTGCAACCTACGCGTGATAAATACTATAATGTACACGACATGCAGAAACTTTTTGATACTATTCAAATCACTAGTATTTTGGATTTCCTAAAGGAATTAAATCTTTATTTTAAACTGTAACTGTATGATCTTACCCAAACTAATTTTTAAGTAATGCAAATACTAACTATTATTTACATCGTTTATCAAGATACATCATTTACATTTCCCGTTGATCGGGAACCAATATCTTTAACTGTTACCAACATTTACCATTTTATATTTAACTACTATGGATTTTTTACTATATCGCTGGTCGATATTGAACCTTTCTTTTTACAAATATGACCTAATCAATGGCGTTAAATAGCCTAAAAGTGCTGGTGCGCCGTAAAAATTAAATCAATCAATCAATCAATCAACATCCAGCAAATTGTTTTCTTTATTGTAAAGTTACCATCTTCAACAGATGTCTACTATTTATGGCAGGTAATAAATTAATTAAACAACACAACTACCAATTCGGAGAAAAATACCTAATCTTATGACCTGATAAGGTTATAAACTTATGCGACTTTGCAGCAAACATATAATTCTTCAGTAAAACAAAAGAAATAAAGAACTATATCACAGACACACACATACACACACAAACACACAAACACACACACACAATAATACGATTTGACCAGTTACAGAAACTCTCGATATGAAAGAGAAAATTCAGTATGATAACAGCAGCATATGTATGTATGTATGTGTGTATGTATGTATGTATGTATGTATGTATGTATGTATGTATGTATGTATGTATGTATGTATGTATGTATGTATGTATGTATGTATGTATGTATGTATGTATGTATGTATGTATGTATGTATGTATGTATGTATGTATGTATGTATGTGGTGTGTGTGTGTATGTTTAAGGTTAATCAGTTGCAAATGTTATCATCATTGGCCTATTGTTATTTGAACATAACTATATCTTACCATGATACGCAATTAAAAAAAGAATTTAAGAAAAATAGAAAATGGTTAGTAAGTGGAACGACTCTTCGAATGAAGGATGCTTTACATTATGAGTTCATCCCCTTTGATAAATAAGGTCTCTAACTATGAAAGGAAAGGGCACATGGTTAACTAACAGTCTTTAGAGTGTAGGTTATACAGACATAGCTTATACGTTTATATCGTCCATTAAAATTGAAATGAAACACATATTTCATGATCTGATTCTGATTTTTATTTATCATGAAAAAATATAATTTTTTTAAATTAATGTTTTGAAATATCTGTTGAAAAGATTAATATTATATCAGCGCAAAAATGCTTGTAAAATATGACTGATTTCTTAATATTGGTTTGGTCAGAGTCATTCAAAACCTTTAAAGAACAACATATATTTATTTTAAATTTGTTGCCGGAATATTTTCTTCTTCGTCTGATTTTTTGATTCTATAATTTGTTTTTGTACTGGACACTCAACAAGTTGATTTTCTTTTAACACATTCTGAAAGACATTTAAGGAAATTAATTCTGGAATTATTCAGAAACAAAGTCTGTGATTGAAGTGAGGAATTATTGTTATTCATATATTGGACTACATCTGACGTCATCGCCCTCCATATTCATACGTCGTCGGGACTCGAACCTGGATTTTTAATGGACGGTTTAGTGATAGGACTTGTGTTTTTATTCTTAGAATCATATTTAGACTATATTCACTAACTGAAAGTCCTATTTACAAAATTTTACATGGTTGTCTAGGAAAATAAATTGTTTTGTTGAAATAATCAAAGCTTGTTGGCTTTTACTCTTTTCTTTAATACTGAGTACGAGTCCTTGTCACATACACACACACACATATATATATATATATATATATATATATATATATATATATATATATATATATATATATATATATATATATATATATATATATATATATATAATTTCACAATCTCTGAATACGTGAAGCTTGGTTCAATGAAGAAATAAAATGAGATTACATGGAGTTATACGGCAAAGCGAGTTGTAATCTTGCATGTCTAAGAGTTTGAAAGCCGAGATATATTATTCTGCCAAAATGAATTTAAAACGATAGAAATCGGATTTTAAAAATTCTTCAGCTTTATACAAAACAGTTTCGTAAAGAAATATGTAAAAGCGGTAGTTTTTAAGGTGTTTGTTGATAATAACTTGCAAAATTGTGAACTCAGTTAATATTTTTGTTTTGGAATATATGGATGCTGTTATATCAATGTAGGAAATGTTAAGGAAAATGTGCATTTTAAAGTCAAACGTTTATTTCAAACAGCAAATAATGTTTGTTTGTATGCATGTTTGTATAAGCCAGTAAACATGTATTGCAAGGTAGAATTTAAATGCACGTTTAGATGTTAGATGTTTAATGCATGTTTAGATGACACCGAAGAGTTCATCCGCCGAATAAGACTCAAAGCCCATTTTGCCTTGCAACCGGCAAACAAATCAAAGGAAAATATAAGCTGCGACCAACCCACATTTAGAAAGAAATCTGGACCCCACCCAAAAGTTCAATTCCGAATCTGGAAGCCTTTATCAACTCGGTTGAAAACGATACATCCAGACATATCAACCATACTAACAAATATTCTAATTTGACAAAAGAAGAAACAGATGACCTGCACTCACAGAAAAGCAGAACAGACATTATAATTAAGCCTGCAGATAAGGGTTCCGCTGTTGTAGTTATGAATAGGGAAGACTACATTAGTGACGCAAGTAGACAACTAAGTGACGCTAGGTTCTACCAAAAACTGGACCATGATCCAACGCTGGAATACGCAAATATCATCACTAATGTTATTGACGAGGCGTACAAAAGCGGACACATAGACCAGCAAACGAAAAACTACTTAAGCCCAGAAAACTCAAGAGCAGGTAGATTTTATCTTCTACCCAAAATTCACAAGCAAGGAAACCCTGGCAGACCTATAATCTCAGGTAACGGGCATCCCGCAGAAAGGATATCAGAATATTTACATCATTTTAGGAGACCACATGTCCACAAATTACCATCATATCTTCAAGACACGACAGTTTATCTCATAAAAAGCAAAGCTAGTGAACCATTACTGCCAGATACATTACTTGCTTCCTTAGACGCCACATCTTTGTACACCAACATACCACACAACGAAGGGTTACAGGCATGTAGCGAAGCATGGGAAACAAGAATTGTAAACAATCCACCCATACACTTCTTAGTCCAACTCCTGGGGCTTGTCCTAAATCTCAACAACTTTGAATTTAATGAAGAAAAATACCTACAAATCAATGGAACTGAAATGGGTACTAAAATAGCCCATTCTTATACTAACATTTTCATGGGAAATCTTGAGGGTCAGCTCTTAGCATCGGTTGAGCGTCCACTATACCAGTGGGTACGCTTTATCGATGATATAGAAATGAAGTGGCAGTATGGAAGAGAAAGTCTGGATGACTTCATATCAAAGGCAAACAACTTCCATCCTTCAATAAAATTCACGGCAGAAATTTCCAACTCCAACCATGTTTTCCTGGACACAACAACCAGACTGGTGGAAAACAAATTACACACAGACATCTACTCGAAACCAACTGACAAACACCAGTATCTCCTCCCAACCAGCTGTCATCCAAAACACTGCATTAAGAACATTCCATATAGCCAGGCACTGAGGATACGCAGAATTTGCTCCGACAATGAAAGATCCCTAGAAAGGTCTGAAGAGCTGGCTAAACATTTAATTTACCGAAGCTACGACAAAGACCTGATTGCGGAGGCAATCCAAAGGGCCAAACAAACAAACCCTGCTGAACTACTCAGATATGGACAGAGAGAAAAGGCTGATAGGATACCATTTATTCTGACCTATCACCCAAACAATCCCAAAGTAGGTAAAATCATCGCAAACCACTGGTCAACCGTGCAATCTTCGGACATACTAAACCTAATACTTCCGAACAAACCTGTAGTAGCTTACCGGAGACCAAAAACCTAAGGGACATCCTAGTCAGGGCAAAGCTAACGCCAATCGCTAGTCAAAACCAACCTAGTCAATCTGGACCCAGTCGCGATAAAAGATGCAAAACCTGTCAACATATGATAAAGACCAAGACATTCACTAGCACAGTGACTAAAGAAAAACTAAACATACATGGTCCAAACAAAACGTGCAAAACAGAGAATGTGATTTATCTCATCACATGCAAGATCTGTGGCCTTCAGTACGTCGGAGAAACTGAAAAGCTACACAAAAGGATAAACCTTCATAGATCTGATTGGATGACAAAAAAGCTGTACAGAAGCCCGGTCGCAGAACACTTCTCCTCCCCTGGCCACACTTTCAGTGATATAATACTTATCGCTATTGCTAACAACCACAGCTGGAGTTCGGAAACCAGGAAGGAAAAGGAATCATACTGGATACGCCGCCTTAGAACATTGAAATTAAGCGGTCTAAACCAAGAAGACTAGAAAATGAAAACTTTGCACTAGTAAAATTTAACATTTTCTAAATTTTATTATCCTTCAAATTTTACTATAAGAATAACCGGTATAGAATCAAATATCCGGGATTTAATCTGCGTTACATATGTACAAAAAGTAAAAATAGATGTCGCTTTGGCTTGTAGACGTTTAGGGAATTATACAACGTTTTCAGTTTCCGCATCTAGTCTATACAAGCTGGTTGTATTTATAGTTTTAGCACATGTGAAGACAGCCATGTAGAGGTTTACAAACACAACGTTTTTGTGTTTATTTGTTTATCGTATATATGTTTTGTATTTGCCTTTGAAAAAGACTCATTAAGAGTCGAAAGAGCTTAGGCTAGTTAGTTACTAGTTTCGTACTGTTCGTCGTCATTTTATTGCATATATATATATATATATATATATATATATATATATATATATATATATATATATATATATATATATATATATATATATATATATATATATATATATATATATATATATATATATATTTGTGTGTTTTCATTCGACGTCAGATTGCTTCATGTTAACTAATCAATTTACCATTGCCATCTCTCTTTGGTAAATAAACAATATATATATATATATATATATATATATATATATATATATATATATATATATATATATATATATCTATATATATATATATATATATATATATATATATATATATATATATATATATATATATATTTGTGTGTTTTCATTCGACGTCAGATTGCTTCATGTTAACTAATCAATTTACCATTGCCATCTCTCTTTGGTACAATAAACAATATATGTATGTATATATATATATATATATATATATATATATATATATATATATATATATATATATATATATATATATATATATATATATATATATATAATTATATATATATATATGTGTGTGTGTTTGTGTGTGTGTGCATGTATCTGTGTGTATCTTTTTAATATGGTGTGGATTGTTCGACATGAACATTTATATTCCTTTTCCAGCCTGAAATTAGCTTAAAACAATTGTAGGGTTTTGCTGTAGAACTTTGATTGGTTGACGCTGATGCAAAATATACATTCATATTACGCGTTTTAATACCATGTGCTCATCGTTTATTCTGTCTTTATTATGAGTTTTTATTTTCTTCTCCTGCTTATAGACTTTCCCCTGGCAATCAATCATTTAGATGAAGATTTGTTTTCTTTGCTTACCTGTCGTTAAGGTTTGTTTTAGTGATACAAGTTTTGCAATTGTTTTCCCTAAGGGAGAGTATGGTAGGACGGAACGGATATATAAGGTAGATATAAATAATGTGTGACACATAGCTGTTTAAGTAACTTCGTATGTTATGAATGATCACATGTTCAAAAGATATGGCCTTAACACATACTGAGCATCATTTTCCCCTAATTCTCCTCAATACCAACTTGTCTAATGCTGCAGATATTTGTCCGTAAGAACCAAGTCTGACACATGGAAACATTTGATCACAGACTTAATGCATTCAACTGAAAGCTTCCTATCCATGAAACCGTTATTGACTGGGCTTACAATAAAGTTTATCGCAAACGTTCTCCAGAAAAGCTGATATAAGACAGTGTTTCTATTGTCCATATTATATGTTAATTTTGTGTCGAAAGATATTACTATTTCCAGAGAAAGAAATGGCGTGATCTTGTCTCTGTCAGTTTTGTTTTGAAATATAGCCACTGTTACCTTTTGTGCATTTTCCATGAATGGTGTGTTAGTTTGAGCTATAGTTCTTCCAGAAACCATTTGTGCACGATACCTATCGGATGAGCCAGAACACATATTTGTTTCGGTACCACCAACTAAAGCATTGGTTTCTATTGCATGCGTGTTCGTCCTTATTTAAAGCAGCACTTGTATATAGAATACAAGATGAAAATGATGGCACAATAGAGAAACGTAATTTAGCCAACGGAAAAGGCAGTTCTTCTGTCGTATCTGCAATCCCTGTTTGTAACGTGCTCTTTCCGTAAGGAAAGAAGTAAGGAATAGAAGAAATGAAACACAGGTCAGCTTTCATCCCGTTTCATCGTTGTTATGGAAAATCATTTGGTCTACATATTCTTCTGTATCTATCTAATGCCATTGCAAATATAACCAGAACTGACACCGTAATGATGATGTAAATCCAGTGTGTTTGTAAATGTGTGTAGGCTAAGACTCCTATCACAAATGGTTCGCTTATCATGAAACGTCTGATATCCATGGAAGCGAGAAATGTTATGACATATATTGTGTTTAATCACTTAGTTTGAGGAAGGCATTGCTAATATATCTAATTTGTTCGTTGCCGGCGATCAAGGTCATCTTGGATGTAGCAATAAATATAATTACTGGAACTAACAATTCCACTATTGTTATTGAGCTCTTTAGTTCTTTGAGATTCTCCCAGATGTGACTATTGTACATATTTGTTGAATAGATTACCACTGACGTACGTGGACACTTCAGTGTCAAAGCAGATTTTTGGCAAAGCTTGTTCCAGCCTTTCTTAGGAGAGATATTTTATTATTTTTGGTTGTGTCGTTATTATATATTCTGAACTAAATTGTAAAATGGAAGAATATATATATATATATATATATATATATATATATATATATATAAGATAAAATCTTGGAAAATATGAAATTCCAATCATTTTCAAAATTGCTTTCGTTTTAGAACCAGAACACTCAATACGAGTACCTTGATCAGTCACATAAATTAAAGGCGTGTAACTCTTTCTTAAGTCTGACCTTTAGAGGATTATATATAATCTATCTCATCGTCTTGTAACACAATTACTGAGGCAAATGTGTACTATTACAATTCCAACTGATATGTACACAATATTGGGCCTACTCTCTCTCTCTTTATATATTTATATATATATATATATATATATATATATATATATATATATATATATATATATATATATATATATATATATATATATATATATATATATATATATATATATATATATATATATATATATACACACACAGACACACATATATATAAACTATTACCTGGCTCCATGGTGAGGACACAATTCTCTGTATATTACATAATCATTAACTTGTTCTATTTGTCCTCACAAAATGCAGAGATGTCTTGTTACAGCACGTACCTTTTAACGAAGCATTTCCTCGAACTGCGTGTTTTTGACATTGTTCATTTTTAGGACATCTTTGTGTAAGTCATTCCTTTATTTAAATTTTCATATTATAACTTGATTACTATTAATAGATGACGATTTGCATGTCGTGTATTAAATGCTTTTTCTAGACCTAAACTAACCAAAAGTAATTACGAATTGGAAGATAAAGCATGAATAACATTTTTTGTGCTTTCAGGTACTAATTCGTACCTCTTTGTGATTGCTTGTCACGATTAGAGTCTGATTATGACAGACGAAGACCATTTCCTTAATAACAGATTTAAAAAATAAATCGGATAGTTTTCTGCTTGGACATAAATATGTTTTGCTTGTATCGATACTAAAAATGTATTGATATAAATAAAATGTCACCAATATAAGCATCTATGACAAAATATAAAATTTGAAAACGAACATCTGTTTTCAAGTAAGTCAGTTATACATATAACGCAGCTATGGATATTTACAGTAAGTGATGAATATGAGAGACTAATAATAAGCACTGATATAAAAATAATATATGGATATAAACATACATATATATTATATGGGAGTCGAACGCAAATACTTGTTCAATGATAACTCGGTGCAAAATAAATGTATTCACTTGTGTACGTGACACATACATCTATCTGCACAGCATGTCACACTTCCTTTCATGACTGGAGACTCCATTTGTACAAATATATTAAAACCACTCCCGCGGAAGTCTCATTTTAATCACAATAACGACAGAAACATCTTTAAGTATGGCTTCGCTGATTCGGATAATTCATACGGATGTATTTGAGGTAGTATTGTATCTGGCTGGACGCCAATTGCGTCAGCATCTGACTTTCTCTAATTGTTTCTAATCACGTGATCAGAATATGATGAGTGCAACAGTTGTGTACATAGTCTTATATATTTGTAATGGGTTAAGGTCATGAATCCATTAAGGTACGTCAGATAGTTTCCAGTACCTTGATGTATTTTAGGTGTGTCAGGATTTTGTGCAAAAGAGATAAAAAAGGAAATCAATTTCTGATAGATCTCGTCGTCAAAAAAGATATATAGCGTAATTTTTGTATTGGGGATGGGAAAACTCTCTCTCTCTCCCTATATATATATATATATATATATATATATATATATATATATATATATATATATATATATATATATATATATATATATATATATATATATATATATATATCAAACTGCAACTATATCTTTGAATGTCATGATTCGAAATATCTAGTCACTAAACGGTGAGAAAAGTATTCGCATATTAAATTTATCACTAAAATGTTCATTCAATCTCTTGTTTTCTTTAACACACATTAGACACATGCTTCCTGCAATATGGCTATGTGACCTAGTACATAACAGAAACAAATAATTCATTATTTACAGTTTGCGGTGAATTACTTAAACATTACATTTGCAAATAATTAAAGATTAAACGAGGCAAGGTGGCAGCCTTTATGCAAACACGTCACCTGGCAAGCAAGGCGCGGCAACATATAGCTTTTTGTCTAATCTATTTTTCAAAAGAATTAAATCTGGAATTAATTCAGGTACAGTGAAAAACAGTGTACAATTTTTGATTACCTTTTATCATATTTCATTTTGTAAAATGTATTTATTGCATTTCATTTAAATATTTCTCTTTTAAGAAACGTATAATGCAAAAATGGATTTCACAATCTATCAGATATGACATTATTGCGGTCATAAGTAGATTTCTTTCAGTCAATGAAAAGCAAATTTTAATAACAGTTGGCACTGATTGGTCGTACGTGGTGTGACATTTTAAAACTATAAATATAATAGGTTGATTGGTTGATTGAATTTTACGGCACACCAGCACAATGAGGCTATTTAGTGTCATACTATAATACACCATAAGATAACACTATAATAGGAACGATGACGATGATTGTATTAAATTTATATTGAAAATGTATGCTCTTTTTACTTCTTGTGAGATATTTTTTATTAAACACCTACACTATTGAAGTAATGACCTAGTTTTGTAACTATGTAATTGCTCCTTTTTGAATTAGGCTTTATTAACACATGAAAACCATTTGTATTCTTACACTTCCTGATATTATCTATATCAGAATGGGTGCATGAGATTAACATGTATTGAAGAGGCGTTGTTATCCATCAACTTATTAATTGTGCGTGGTATATAAGATTCTGTGTTATGGAGTTACTTATTTCAAACATTACAAGGATTTGAGGAAGACAACAAGCTATCAACACGCCAAACAAGTATCAAAATTACCAGTATAAGAGAACGGCTTCAAAAGAATAAGAAAATCAAAGCCTTAAGAGCACTGCTGGAATGCGTATTTAGAAGACAGTTTCCTGTGGTAAGTACTACTTCATTTGTATCGCTAGAAGATGAAACTGGCAGGACAAAACATTACTAAAAATTTCTTGTTTAGACCAGACTGGAAGCGAAACATCCGTACTGTAAGACTAAAGCAAGAAACAAAATTAAATTCGGCATGAAAGTAAAAAGCTGCACAAGCTGCTATTTAGTTAAACTCTGAGTCCTTAAGTATATAATAATCTATAAGAATAAAGTTATGCAGCATTGTTGTAGGAAAAATATTATTAGGGTTGAATGTAGGAATTGAAACTATAGGTGACTATTTCCAAATTTGTTGTAGTAGAACGCACAGATCAAGAAAGTAACTTCTCAGCCAGGGTAGAAAGGTTTCTTTAGTAAATGGATATTATTCAATTTTTCATTTCAATCTGAGTCCGACGTGTAAACCACACCATATTTAAGTTAATATTCTGCACGGAATCTGTTTTAGTCAAGTTACATTACAATATCTTTAAGAGTTTTTTTCTCTGTTAGCCTATGCATTGAACTTTCAACATTCTCTACCCATGCCATTGCTTTACGCCAAAACACCCATTTACATCTGTAGTAAGATTTAATGAGAAGAAACAACAAATGTTCGGTGCAAGCTCAAATGTTCTGGATAAAAAACAATATGCATATGTATGCAGTAGGCGTTAGAGAATGGCTAATATGTTTGGTTTTTAAATCGTTAACTACATGTATACAGCAACGAACAAATTACGGTTAAAAGTTAAGTTGCTGCGACGAATGATTACCATTGCTAATTTAAATATGAAAACTGAAAATAATGTGGTACTAACATTATTCAATTTCATTAAAGATTTAACGTCTTCTAAATTTGATCAGTTTATATAGAATAGTTGCAAACGTGGGTTACTAAAATCATAAAGTCCATTCAGAAGAGACTATTATCGTCATGTATGATTTATAGTGCACGGCAAAAGTAATTTCACTGTCTTTTATAAAATGCATGTCTTTAAAGTAGTGTATGGGTTTTGCGTTGGGTACTGTGTTTGCGATTGAATTGTTCTGAAGAGAAGCAAACCGTAACCTGAATTTTTTTACGTAATATCACGATTGATTAAAATCACACAGTAGCGACTACGAGAGGAAAAAGAGTTACCTTTCTGCGCCAATCATCTTTCATGTACATATATTCCAGGCATTGTCGACTATTGGCGCATTTTCCAAAAGAGGATAGTACTTACACGTGAATATAGACTTTAATACACAGGAAGCACACTTGCTAAGCGATCCTAAAACCAGGTGTCTCACAACCTAGTGGCTCAATAATCAAAGGGACTACACACAATGAAATCTTACACAACGGAGAAAATAAGGCACTTCAAATATTGATTTTCTCAGGACATTGTTCTAAACAAGACTCCATACAAACTAGTCTCAACGAAGTTTAATGATGGAGCTTGAACTTTTCCATGTGCTGTAGATGTGCTATTTTCGAAAGAACAAGCCAAATTTGCATGCTATGGTTACTTAGGAAAAGCAGTGAATAAATTTTATTAATTAAGATTAGAGGCATTGATTTTATAGAATAGGGATTGATAATTTCTGCATGAACCAGTGTCAACATTTATATGATCAATATTAATTATTAGTAAACTATTCAAGCAAAATCTGGATATAAGTCTTCGTATTACATTTGGCTCACAAATTGAATACAATAATTGGCTTATTAACTAATGCATTTCGTTATTTCTTCATCTGAGAGTTAGCGTCCTAATGTGTGTGTGTGTGTGTTTGAGAGAGAGAGAGAGAGAGAGAGAGAGAGAGAGAGAGAGAGAGAGAGAGAGAGAGAGAGAGAGAGAGAGAGAGAGAGAGTGCGTGTGTCAGTTCAATGTGTAGTCACTTGTACTTGTGTTTATTTGTACTTTTATTCAAGTGCCCTTCTTCTTTGCTGCTGCTTCCTTCATGAATTCCTTCCTTCCGCACCCCTTCCATACTAATTCTCGAATTTACCACTTTCTTCTCTTAAGAATTACGTGCGTCCTGCTCTCTCTATAACTTTCCAAGTAATTTACCACCTTCTCACAGATTTAGCAGCAAACAAACTCTTTACCAAGCCCTCTTCTCACACTAACATATATTCAATCCTTACACGTCTTGCTCTACACACAAATAGTGTTACACAACGACGCAGCATTTTACTGTTCTTATGGTAATAATTCAAATTGTCTGTATGCTACGGATTTAGAATGATACAGAGAAATATCCTTTTACATATGCAAACAAGTTATGTCTATCTGCTTTACACTATTCCCCTTCTATATACTGATAAGTGCAAAAACACATCCTAATTCAACCTGCTAATAGATTCAGCTACATACAGTTATTCTGCGGTAATAATTGTACGATATGATATGTTCCATGTTCTAAAAGAAGCTATCATTTGCAACATGCAGTATACTAAAAATTACCATCTACACAAATCAATACAAGTATTCTGTTGAAAAACGTTCTACCTGCATAGGCGATAAATGCTTTCCCAATTAAATTCCGGTTCCCCTTTAATATGAATCCTACGTTCGGAGCGGTCTTTTCTATCAGAATTCCTTTGACAATTCCTTGTATCCTCAATTCTTCAGAAACGACATGGAAAATGATCACATTTACACAGCTATAGCTAGATATTCATTGTCCCCTTGTCTGTCTGAAAGATGAGCTCTTTCTACTGTTGAATAATTAAATTCCACGATTTCATAGGCTTTATTAACATCCATAGTTAACACATATTCTGTTAACTATTCAGTTAGGACAGTATCCGATGTATACAACGTTTGAAAGTTTTCTAAAAGAGTTTATCGTTAGTCAAAATGCAAACCAAAGAGGAAAACGAGTTAAAAATATGCATTGCTAATACTTTAATATAGCAAGCTGTACATTGCAAATAATATTGTCATTATTCATCCGTAATTAACTACGATATGATGTGACATCCGTGACATCTGCTGCAAATTTACTATCCAGGTTCGTGCACCGGAATATAATTTAATGTCATCGTATGCGTACAGTAAAAACTCTTGCAAAATGCAAAATGCTCCGCAAAACCGTAAATAAGATATTAGTTATTCAATTGACACATGTATTTCCGATGTGCAAATTTCAAAGCCGGTTGACATTCGATTAGTAGTAAATGTATCGCAGGGTAAATCGGTTTGATTTAATTAGTTAAAATACTAATGAATATGTCGTGCGGAATATTGATAATGATGATGGAAAAAAAACTGACTTAAGGAGTAGATTTCGTTTTGAGACATAATTTCATTATTTAATTATTATCTTTGTTTCTCAATTCAGGATAAAAACGACGCAGCTGAAAGAAAACAGAAAACATTGGTTTACGGCAGAACAAATCTAGAACAACTTTGTAGAAAAGTACCCATTTGAAGCTTCATAGTCGTTGCAATGTACACTCCTTTGAAAGATCTTCCGCAAGGAAAGAATTGGACTTTGGGTGAACTCAATGACAGAGAAGTGCAACTGTTAGCTCCAGTAATAATATTTATTTCTATCGCCATGGCGGTCGGGACCGCCGGTAATGCACTCGTTCTTTATGTCAATATTGTCATTCTCAAACTGCGGAACTCCACTTACAAATATTTTATAACTTTACTTGCTTTAACAGATATCACATTTTGCTTGATAAGCTCTCCATTTCTTATTTGGGATTTAACTCATCCATACTCCTTCAGAAACAAGATAGCATGTAAAGGTCTATACGCATTTGCTACGTTTATTGCTATGGCATCAGTTTTGGTTCTATTTGTGATTTCTTTAGATAGGTACAGAAGGGTCTGCAAACCATTTGAAAAGCAATTTTCCTTGCGATCGGTTAAATACATATTTGGGATAATCGCTGTCCTATGTTGTGTCAGCTCTTTTCCTCCCATTATCTTTCATGGACACAGCACTGTACAAACGGGTTTTGGAAATATCACGGGAATATCATGTTTTATAGAAGATTGGTACAAAGATAAAGTCTTCCCCAATGTCTACAGTGGTTTTCTAGGCGTTGCTTTTGTTATATTAACCACATTGATGTCCGTCTTTTATATATTAATATTTCGTCAAATAGGGAAGTATAAACATCCGATATCAGATTCAAGCGAAAGACAAACTCAGCAAATGCATTGTGAAGATCCCAATGGCAGTAATGGGTCTGGAAAAAATATAAATGAAGAAAACAAAGGAAACAAGGACGGAAACAAGACTGTAAGAACAAATAAGATACTCTCTTCCAGACTTTTCTTTGTTGTCACTGTTTGCTTTGTTTTAAGCTTCGCACCATTTATTGTTCTGGACTTTCTGACGAATTTCGATGAAAATATTATCGTAAACCTGGACAATACAAGCACTGTATTCTATCAGATCTTTTCAAAAACGTATACGATAAACTTCATGGTAAATCCGTTTATTTACGGTGTCATGGATAGGAAATTTCGAGCAGAATGCAAGAAGCTTGTGCTGAAAAGACTAAACCTTTAGGATTTGCCTTTTTGCTTAATAAATGTGCATGATAAGAACATATTCTTCAGAATTAGTGTTAATTCGGTTCTGAACAGTCGTTATGATCATAAATGATGAGAATATAACATACAGTTACACTCTCCGTCAGCCTTTAATTTATATAAATTCGTATCAATAGAAAAAATTAAATGCATATTATTGGCATTCGTACGTAGTAATAATATCATTGGCAATGTGTTCAATACATCGGTATGTAAATGAATGTCCACATGTTGAGCGAATGCGTGTTTAGTGAACATTGTATTGTGAAATTTATGATCAGGATAAAGTGAATGCATTTTAAGTGAACCTTTTGCGTAGTTCTTTTTTCAAAGGCATTTGTAAAGGGGCTGAAATTCCCTTGCCGTTTCATATTTTCCATTTAGGATATACATATGGATGAGTGAGTAACATCATTTGTTTATAGAAAGATTGTTAAAAAAACGTTTATAGTTACAAAGATTTTAAACTATATTAGATCAACTAGGTTGGACAATTGCTTTTCAGAAAAACACTATATGTAAAATGTAATAACATTCCCTCTATTATTATATAAGGTTATGACGATATACATTAAGAACCTGTAAGTGAAGAAAAATTAAGAACATAATGAGGAGTCCAATAAAAAACTTCAAACGGTTACGAAAGTATCATTGAGTTTCTGATTGATATCTGAAACGATTTATTACGGATATGCTGAAACAATGGTATATCAAATTATGTCCGTTATTTATAAGTAAATAAAAGTATGTACAACAAACATAAACAACCAGATCGTTTACATACTAATTTTGCCATAATTGCGATGTTAAGAAATTTTCTTTTATCCAATCGAAAAGGTTGCATGACGACGCAGAAACTAATTAGAACAGTGTAATCAATACCTATTTGACTTAAATCAGTCTTTACATTAAACTGGAATGAATAACATATTTATATGGGAAAAATATCTCAGTGTCTTAAAAAAGGATAATGTTTTATTTTTAGACATATATACATAGATCTACAAATCTACAGATTTATGTCTAAATGACTTTAAGGAAACCGTCAGCTAATATGTAGAATATGGCAGCCCAGTATTTGCATGCTTTTTAGACGCTAGTAAGGCATTTGATAGGGTCAATCATTGGACACTCTATAAAATGTTGCTGGAAATTAAAATACCTGTATACATTGTTCATACTTTAGTCAACTGTTGTGGCAAACTGTTGAATTACGTGCGATGGGAAATGTAATATCCAGCGCTTTTCTTGTAACCAATGGGGTGATACAGGGATGAATTCTTTCCCTTATGTTACTTAATATTTATATTGACGAGTTAAATCGTATATTGGGCCATTGTAGCGTAGGGATACGTCTGCCATCAAATGGTCTGTTTCTTAACAATTTTAGCTTTGCTGATGATATGTCACTGATAAGTCCGTATGTCGCAGGTTTAAGAAAATTATTGAAGATATGTGAACAATATGCGTTAGAGAATTATATCATCTATAATACACAAAAATAGTGTGCATGGTCTTTCCGCCAACTTCTTTTAAATTACCATCACCTCCCTCTGTACATCTTAACGGCAATGCTCTTACTTATGTCGACAGTTATATGTACTTGGGACATATTTTGAAATCCAATCAGTCAGATAATGAAGATATGATGAGACATTATCGATATTTGTGTACTCAAACCAACATGTTTCTACGCAAATTTAAGCCTTGTTCATTGAGTATCAAAATTAGATTATTCATATTTTATTGCTGTACTATGTATTGTGCTCCACTGTGGACAAACGTTAGTGAAAATGTGAAAAGAAAACTAGTAATTGGTTATAATTATAGTCTTCGCTTTCGATTAGGTCTTCCTAGATGGAACAGTGCCTCTAACATGTTTGTAAATTGTAATGTACTCAGTTTTGAGGAAGTGATGAGACAGTACGTTTTCTCAATGGTAACAATACTATCTAATAGTGAGAACTGTATATTGAAATCAATTTGGAACTATGACATTCATCTAAATTCTCAATGATAACAATGCTATCTAATAGTGAGAACTGTATACTGGAATCAATTTGGAACTATGACATTCATCTGAATTCTCATATTATTAGTAGATAGATCAAATTACTATTTAAATGTGTCATTTATCATATTTTTTTTACAATACACAACGCATTTAATTGTTGTAAATATACTTGTATACTTGTACATGTGATATGCAGTCTGAAATACAGAATTATTATCTTTTCTTATCTTTTCAATGAGAACGTTTGCTTTACACGAATACTATTCTTTACTAGAGCATGTGATGTGTCATAATCAGCCAAGAAAAAAAAATTTCTGTAAAATTTCAAAATATTTTAAATGCATTTTGGAAGAATTGTTTTATTTCACTTTGATGGAAATTTTTCAGTTCGTGAATATGAATTATTCCGTTATTATTATTACGAAAAAAACCCCAACAAACAAACAGAAGAAATGGAATATTAGGACAACCGTGAAACTGATTATGCTTTTATAGGTTAATTTTCTTCAGCTGATCAAAATTGCAAATCTTTCACTTTTCACCATGTTGTGAGGTAGCAAATAAAGACTGATCGTTTAACTTTTATTTCTCAAATCAAAATATGATATACACCTTATTTTCTCATTGAAATATTTGCTCCGGATCAAACAAAGGATGATCTATTTGTATATTTGATCTGTCAGGTTTATTAGGTTATTTATCTTTGGTTTTTAGTTTCTTGAATAGTGAAAATATACCAGGTTTGTACATGGTAACACAATTGTAGAGTACAATGTAACGTGGTCAACATTTTAGAACATGATACTGGCAAAACACCTCTATTAAAATTTAAAAATATTATGATAACCAGAAAAGAATAAACTTATCTGATTGTGAATTATATATCTATGCGTTGTAGAAATATTTACAATCGTCATCATCCTGACTATGCTGCTCGCATTCTAACATCACATCCATTCCTATCAAAATATTTGAATTTGATCGTGCTATCTGCTAAGGGTAAACTGTCGCTTTGCAGGTCTTTGTGTTGATTCCGTAATACCATACGTGAGACTGGTAGAAATCATCACTGATCTACGGTCCAGATATAAGGTAGAATTCCTCACTGATTTACGGTCCAGATATAATATGCTACAGTCAATCTTTGCAGGCACGAAGCAAAGTTGAATTTCGTTGGAATTAAAAAATTACTCTTAAATATACCGTACAAGCATTTAATGATTGTTACCAGTACAGTTGTGGAAATAGAAAGGAAATATCTTTAATATTCCTATTTTAGTCTTACGCACTTTAAATATAATCAGCATATAATTTATTGCTCTGAATTGCAACTTGAAATGATAGGAGACCTAAGAGCAGAGGAGGCGAACAAACCATTTTGCTGGAGACCTTATTTATGAAAAAAGCTTACTATGAAAATGAAGACTCAAGGTCAATATCGTTAAATCGAAGACTCTAACTGACCATCAGGCCATGATATTTCTCTAATTAGGTTAGCTCATCTCGTTACTTTATCTTCGACTCTTGTTCTTATTTTATGGCGTGTTTCGTTTGCTCTACGGTCACCCAAGTTTGGTCGTTCACTTCCTCTGCTGCCGTAATTAAGTCATTGTTATATCAAATGATGGAATCTTACACATCTATACTAGATCATAAGCGACTAGAGGCAATTAAAAAGTATCTCACCGTCCATGATTCTGTCAAGCAACAACTAAACACTCGTCAGGAACAATTAATTAAACCCGTTGCGGAGACCATTACAAGTCTTCTTCGAACCTTAGAGAAAACCGCTGAAGCAACGGGAGAAATAACAGAAAAACTAAAGAAACCAAACAGATTCTACGATAACAAGCTCGTGCAGAAATATGAGATATTAAAGATCGTATAACATAATCAGAACATTTACAACAACTACCACAACAACCACAATTACAACCATTATAATTACAACAATTACAACGATTAACACTACAACAACAATTACAACAATTATAAGAACAACAACAACAATTATTTCTATTAAAATTACAACAATTACGACCAAAATTAACAGCAACAACGACAGCAGGAAGTCAAAACAAGTAAGGAACATACAAGCTCTTACCCGGTACCACTGGAAGTGGTCTCACTGCTCGAGGAAGTGGTCTTTTTATTTGTCCCAATTACATTCTTGCCGATGGTGAACGCCACAGAAATTATCAACGATTATTTACTGGTGGAAAAAATGATATTAATGTGTATCACTCTCTCATTAATGACATTACCAACAGGAAATAATTTCCTCATCAAATAGATAATTTTACCAGGCAGGGCTAAAGGGTGAAAAATATTTTTTTTTGAAATTGTGTTGTAAAGTTCAGAGATTGGGAGATCTTTTCTAACCCAAGATCGTATCTAGATCTTGTCTAGATCTTTTCGTCATGTAAATTTATTGCTAAAAGTCCGTGTAGCATAGCTTGTGCTTTTGCAATATATTTATATATATATATATAATTATATATATATATATATATATATATATATATATATATATATATATATATATATATATATATATATATATATATATATAACCTCTGAACACCAAGTTTATTAAATATTTTGCAAATTATAATTATCTACTCCGTTAAACACAATTAATATATTACAATTGTCCCTAACCACCTTTGGAATTTATGTGTATCACTGAGTCACATAAATCACGTCTGTAATGTTTGTATGCCTCGAGACAATATCCGAGCTATATTTGATTGTTTGTTCAGCATTATATCGTCACATACTGCAATATTATTGATGCATCCATTTAGATCGTCTATGGATTGAGCTTCTTAAAATTTTGGTAATAAGATCAGTAACATGACTCCATTAACGAAATTATCTTAATCTACCTTATCTTAATACCTCATGCATTTTCATTAAAATTTTTAAGTACTTCTTAACAGTGACGCTTATGTGCAGATGGTGCTCCTAAATATAATGCATCCCATCTGAATCATCGCATTTTCAGATTAAGTAATAATTGTGTTTTGCCAGACCCAAATGGGCCACATATAATTGCTCTGATGAAATTTGGGAGAGCTGAATGATGTTTGACTGGCTTTTGTTTTCGTGTTGCTCAGAAGTCAATTATGCTCACATGATAAATAATATGGATTTAGGTTGTGTTCATTGCAGAACACCAACCCATACCAGTTGAATAACGAAATTAATAAAAAGCGTGCACGTACAGGTAAGTGTGTACAATATGGTACAAAATTATAAATTTATCTCCCTGTCACAGTCAAGTAAATCAGAAAAGACATGTGTGGATATGGTTGCTTTATTGGGGGAAATCACCAGGAGCTCCATAGGCTAAACACCCAGGGGAAAATCAATTACCTTGATATCAATACTGCTGTTCAGGAACCCCTTTTGATACGAGACCATCCAAGACCTGGCGAGCATCGAAAAAATGCGATTGATCAAGCATGTCACGTTCATGATGTTGCGTATAAAAATCGAAACTGACAACAACGACATATTGCGGTTGTGAAGTTGATGTACCCATTATATTCCATGAAATATACATCTCTCAGACACACAATTGCTAGTTTCCTAGTAAAATCTGATATGAAAGGTAACCTAGTACTATAGACTGGTAACTAATCAACTTGTTATTGTCATAATAATGAAAGCGATTTATTACACCGCAAGAGGATACTGGAGGGGCAAAGCAGCGATTGGTACACTTGCTGATGCAGCAAATGTCTCACGTTCTGTTGCTCAAATTGGTTAGCAAGACAGGTAGTATAATTATTTTATCTGCCACAACCTAAACACATACAGTATTCACATTTCGATGTCAATACTACCAAAGAAGTTCATCAAGTAGATATTTTATTTTTTACCACATGACACCATTAACATTAGTAGACGTCAGTCACACATATAAAAATACGCTTTAACTCTCTTTGATGTTGAAAGTAGATAGAAGGAAACAGCCCTTATCAACTAAAATAGCAGCTTGAGTTGCATCTGAGTTTGAATGAATTTATCAACAAGGACCTTTGCGATGGCAACAACTATTACAGGCTGATCCTGGCAAGGAATTTCTGTTTGCATTATCATCGTTGATGAATAAACATAATGTTAAAATCAGACGAGGACACACTGAAATTCATATTAATCAGGTAATCGTTGAACAATTTAATCGAGCACTTGCTGAGCGGTTATTTGGATGTCAATATGCAAAGGAAATATCCACTGACTTTAAGTCCGGGGAGAAATCATATTGGATTGCAAGGTTACCAAGTGTGATCCCAGCGTTAAAGAAAGAAATTAATCTTGTAACATTAGTGAAGTCTACTAATGCAATTACAAAGAAATTTGACCACCTGACAATGTCAGTCAACGACGTGAATCTTCCTCTCAAGCATTAATAGATAATATGACCGTAAGATATTTATATGAACTCGATGAGCTTCAAGGTGGTAGAAAAAGGGCAAATACTCCTATCTGGAGTGTGACCACACATAACATATTCAGCGTGGTAAGGTCCACAGTAGACCGCCAATCTGCAGACTAGATTCAGTGTCTCCTCAACGTGGATTTGTACGTGAACAATTAAAAATAATTCCTAAAGACGCACGATTACCACCGCGTGAACATTTGCAAACTGTCATCCCTATGTCGATTTCATTCAAGACAGATCAGCATCACATTTTTACGTGCTAGACCAAGAATACTATTTATTCTATCCACGGTGGACAGTTTTAGATTATTTTCTGAATACTGTTGCAACATTACTGAGTTACATTTCCCTCAATGTTTACTCTTTTGTCACACTTCTATAGCAGGATAATTTTTTTCTTGACTATGTCAAGGACAAGGTGATCGCCATTGCTAGCTAAGGTATCCTGAGATTGATTAATGTCTACGACAATCCTCATCAGCTTAGACATTCTTCTGACTCGAGACGCTGGTAGATAAACTAAATTTGACAATTCGATCCGATCATCAGCTATAGATAATCCCTGTGACGAGTGAATCGTTATGGAATGAGGGGGTACTGAACAAGGGCCTAGAGGATATGATGGGCTTTTTCATAAAATGGTCAATACAGTCAAGCGCAACAAAGTCTCCAGCATCTACCACATTAACGATGCAGATGCGAACCATGAGATTTGCATCCTTCTTAATGGGCAGGAAATAAATCACGAGCCGACACCAACATACCTTTTTGTGGCCCTGGACAGGTCACTGACATTCTACAACTACCTGAAAACAACAGAATCAACACATATCACTCGAAACAAACTACCCGCAAACTGTCTGGTTCAACCTGGGGTGTTAGTGGTCAGGTACTTAAGACATTAGCAGTGGCCATCTGTTATAAAACAGCTGAGTATTGCGCGCCAGTGTCAGCTAGATCATCCCACGCTAAATTAATTGATGTGCAGCAAAACGCAACAATGCGTACCATCTATGCAACATTACATCATATTCCTTTGGCTGACGCTACTGAGTAACATTCATTCTCCACAATTGAGTCGCCGGGAAGCAGCCACAAAAATGTTGACTAAGGTTGGCTAAGGTCTATGCCAGTGAAACTTCCACTATTCATAGATATCACCTCAAACCCATCAGTGCGCTTGACTTTGATAACCCATCTAGTTGCCGGATGATATAACAGCAAGTTCGGCATGGAGTGTCGAGTGGGCTTCAATATATGTTGAAGATCGCTCAGCCATCTGTATGTTCTGACATCATCCTTCCACGTCATCTGTGGACCAAACTTAACTGCTTTCAGAGATGCCAGGATCGTTGTGAAGTGAACCTTGTCCGATTGAGCAAGGCCACTAACTCTTCCTGTTGCTGTGAATCTCTTCAATCCATATCAAGCAATGTGAACAACTGTCTAATGACAAAAGTTCCCCGGTGGACAGCATGTTCTTTACCTTGATTATTATGACGTTGTTAAATGATTCTCCAGGCACTGCACATCATAATAAAATAATATTATAAATATAGAAAAATTGTAAACCGTATAAACATAAGTACAAAACTATTTTTGTGTAGAGAAAAAGTCGAGAGCAGAGAGCCAGACTGTGAGATAAGAGTATAGAGAGACTGATAATCTCAGAAAAGAATATGCAGATGTGTAACCTATTAAAAATAATAAAATACATCAATATACATTTCAGAGAAATATAATTAGTACATATAAACAACATTGTTACATTAACTACATTATACATCTATTTGCTTTAGCATATATGACAAAGGTCAGGTCACATTTTATTCGAAGGAAAAGAAAAATCAGGCACATTCCGTACTGGAATCCCATGATCAGTACAGTCCATCAGCTCCAATGAATGATCACTTCTAAAATGCTGTTCATGCTATGATATTTATACAGGCAAGCAGCAAGGTAACGAACCATAAATTACTTACCAATTAATAGAACTAATCAGTTTGAAAATTAATCAAGGTGGTTTCATTGCTCAGAGTGAACAAAACTCGAAAATGTAATTATAGTTCAATGTTGTCTAAATTGTTGTTGTTGTTGTGGGGCATAAAGGCATTTTCAGCACATGAAAGGCTATACATGGCGGCCAGTATTAATGTTGGAGGAAGAAAGCGGGATATTCGCGGAAAGAACCACCGACCCACGAGAAGCTACTGGCTAGCTATCTCACATATCCACATTCGCCGAATCTTAGACTCGAACCCACGCAGACAGAGGTGATATGGCAGTGATCCGCAACGGAGAGCGCTTTAGACCACGCGGTCACTCAGGCCACTAAATTGCTAGAAAATTGTAATATGAGAATTATATAATAATTGCAACTGAATCCTTTATTTCATTCATTAAAATTCATTAGTTACATAAAATAATACACCACGCACATGTACCTAATCAAAACATGAATATATTAAATTCTACAATATATGATCCTGCTGCATAAAAATTTGAACTTATTAAATAAAAACATCAGGGAAAGTAAAGTCTGACTGAACATTGTGACTTAATTGCATTGCACTTTCATTGCAGACAATTCCAACTTATAGCAACTCTGTGCTCTTCTGAACATTCTCAACTTTGTCACGTTATGATCCTGCTGCATAATTAGTGGCATTTTATATTCAAAGTATTCAACGGTGTCCAACCAAAAATTCTGACATGTTGATTCTTCAAAAAAAGTTTAAATGAGGTTAGAAAAGATGTTGAGATACTCACATGGTATTTTTAGTTGTCAATTTTACTTTAAGAACATGTATTATTTGTGCACAATATTTGCGCAGAACTTTTAACTAGCTTTATGATATATGATATATCATGCTACTGAATGACTTAAGATAATAAAAATTATGAGAACATTTTATCTTAGAGCAGTCAGATGTAAATATATAAATGCAGTAATAATTATAATGCGTCCAGTAATAATTTTAATGCGTCCAGTAATAATTATAATGCGTCCAGTAATAATTATAATGCGTCCAGTAATAATTATAATGCGTCCAGCGCGTAACAAAAGACATCATAATTATCATAATTTTTGTGTCCGTTGATGAGAGCAAAATAATTTGCAAATATGGGCTATTTTGCAACCGCCATTTTGTGATATCATAATAATGACTATCCTTGATCCAGCTAAGTAATTTCAGCACAGTTAAGAACACCAAAGTACATTATTATGACCTTGTTAAAGACAAAATAACATATTAGAGACATGAACAAAAATAACTGAAGAATATGGCAAACTTTAATACCCGGAAATATTAGTCATACATAATATTAATCGTGTCCAACAAACTGTACTATTTACTATCCTGTATGATTACAGCAAATACAGCAAAAGGAAACTGATATCGCACTTATAACAAAACATGCTAAAACCTTTTGTTACACAGATGCAGCCCGTAATAAATAAACTGCAAATCTTAATTGCAATGTATTAAATTTTGTGTCTGCAACTTGGTATGCGGTAAAACCTTGGTTCACATGGGGTCCTTTTAATGTGGCGTTGTAATAGTTTTTTAGTACAAAATATATTTGAGCGCCAAATGGTATGAACAACGACTGACTTATAAGGCTAGAAACATTAATTTGTAGCTCAACATTAGATCACATAACGGGGTTATGTGGTCACTTAATTTGAAAATCGCAGTAAAGTAATATCTCAGCACGTATGCTGTTTACAGGTTTGACTGTATTAAACAAATCTTACTACACGATTATAAAAAGATTGTAAATATAATCATAAAAATGAATTATATAATTAAAAAATACTATCACAAAAGGGTTTAATTTATTCAAGTATCGATTTCCCGGTAAAATTAGAAATGGATGGAGATGACGTCTTCTTTCTCATGTTCCGTGCTTTTATGTCATCGTAGTACTATAAGAATACTATAAAATTTAAAACTAACATACAAATAAATAAGTTATATATAAATAATACAAAGAACCGTCACGTTTACATACAGAATATTTACATAATATTACATAAAATTGATCAAAGGAATATAAACAATATGCTCTTCATTTTCTTCGTAAAATCCATTTACTACATGCTAATATAATAAGTTGTACAGTAGATATTAATGCATGTCAAAATGTCAAAACTGATTTGTATGTATGTATGTATGTATGTATGTATGTATGTATGTATGTATGTATGTATGTATGTATGTATGTATGTATGTATGTATGTATGTATGTATGTATGTATGTATGTATGTATGTATGTATGTATGTATGTATGTATGTATGTATGTATGTATGTATGTATGAATGTATGTATGTATGTATGTATGTATGTATGTATGTATGTATGTATGTATGTATGTATGTATGTATGTATGTATGTATGTATGTATGTATGTATGTATGTATGTATGTATGTAGGTAGGTAGGTAGGTAGGTAGGTAGGTAGGTAGGTAGGTAGGTAGGTAGGTAGGTAGGTATGTATGTATGTATGTATGTATGTATGTATGTATGTATGTATGTATGTATGTATGTATGTATGTATGTATGTATGTATGTATGTATGTATATGTATGATGTATGTATGTTTGCCGCTGCCTAATAATACGTCAGCAATATATATATATATATATATATATATATATATATATATATATATATATATATATATATATATATATATATATATATATATATATATATATATATATATATATATATATATTGATATCGTATTCACATGTATGGAATAATACTGGATACTACAATTGAAAAACCAAACCATGTTGGGTTTCGTCTTAATCTACTCTTCATATTGCTGTATATCCAGATTACTTTTTTCTACAATGATCACACCATTTTGTATTCAGATGTGATGACAGGAAATGATCCGCAAAGTGACAAAATTACAACAAAAAAAAAACATTTTGGACATAGTTGTGAATATTTTGAACTTGAGCGATTAGGGTTGGAAGATAACATCTGACAACTTTTGTTGTTTAATGATGTGTGTTCACAAGAGATGGTCACTTTTTAATGGTTTGTCTATTATATTCTTCGGGTAGTTCATTATTATTTTAGACAGACGGAACATCATATTAATAAATATAATTACAATAATTTCAGTGATGTTATCTGTTATAACCCACACATTTTGCTTTTTGTACCTTTAGAACTGACTGGTCAGAATCTATTCACCTGGACAAATATGTATTAAAAAATTGATGAATACATTACTTTGAGATTATTGACTGAATATGTTAAAGTATACATTCATTTTAATAGTTATGACATTTGTTTCATAAACATTCTAACATTATTTAAAATAAAACGCTAACAGATGTAAATAAGTAGGCTTGTGAAGAAACATATAACATATGATATTGAGGACACTAACAACAAAACAAGACTTGAGAAATATCATTAGATCTCGAAAGTAAACAAGCCTGCAGAAGCTGAAAAACTTCAACTATTAACAAATAGATCTACAGCTAATTGTCATGAGATTGTTCTAGTTAATAGAATACCAGAGAATAAAAGCATAAGTACGTAAGCTCACAGGACAATATAACAGTCAAATGTTTTCCACTAAGTAAAGAGTTACGAATACCACATCAGGACTGAAAATTAAATCAGCAAAGATATAATGAAAGTGAAGTTGATGAACATATATCAAGCCAATTGCCTTCTGTTTTCTATTATAGATAATGAAAATTATTTAATTTCCAGTTATCAAAACAATCGATAGACAATTGCTGATTATTAAAGGCTATGTTTTCACATTATCGCGTCAAGGTTTTATAATATATATTATCATATAAATAAAGTGCTCCATTTTGTACGTCCTCAAATATTCCACAAGTTTCAAACAATGAAATAAAAAATAAAAATTCGTGCATAACGTGATAAATAACAGTTAATCGTTATCAGATTTTTTATCGTTTCATTATGTCCTCATGTAATCCATTGACATCAAACAAGGAAAGACATCAACTGGTCTGGTAAATAATTTAGTTTAGATCAATTTAATTTTCAATAAAGATTATTCATGTTTTTAACTTAGAAAAATAAAAATCAGCGTGCTAATTGTTTTTTTTTTGTTGTTGTTATGTCGTGTTTTTTTGCGGTATCTAAATGTAAATATATAAATAAAAATATAGAAGTAATGTACTAATATTAATATCATGAGTAAGGAGAGAAGTGTTAATAGTCTAGGCTACTTCAAAACTAACGAAGAAAAGAGTGAATGATTGTTGTTGTTGTTGTGGTGCTTAACGCCATTTTTCAGCACACGATAGGCTATACATGGCGGCCAGTATTAATGGTGGAGGAAGAAACCGGGAAATCACCGGAAAGAACCACCGACCCACGAGAAGCTACTGGCAAGCTTTCTCACATATCCACATTCGCCGAATCTTAGACTCGAACACACGCAGACAGCGGTGAGATGGCAGTGATCCGTAACGGACAGCGCTTTAGACCACTCGGCCACTCAGGGCCACCAAGAGTGAATGAAACAAGCTTTGTAAACTTTAGCAAAAAAATTATTTCCCTAGAAAGCATGGTAATTATATGAAAACGGACTTATGGTTTGTGAATATATTCCTAAAAATGAATCATATAATTTAAAAGTATAAGTGCTATCACAAAAAGTTTTAATTTACTCAGGGATCGAATCCCGATAAAATTACAAATGGCTGGAGATGATGTCTTTTTTCTCCTGTTCAGTGCTGTTGTGTCAACAGATCCTTGTTCAATTTTATGAATCAAGAATAATATTCCGGCTTTATAATTCCGAATAATTGCCAATAAATGCCCTTGTCCCAAAAAATCATGAACTATTATATTTGCAGGAAAAACAAATTATTTTAAATAAAACTTTCATCTCAACTGGTCACAATACAATTCATCTTTGAGCGCCAAATGGTATGAACAACGATTGACTCATAAGGCTAAAAACATTAATTTACAGCGCAAGTTTATATCATGTAACGGGGTTATGTGGCCACTTAATTTGAACATCGCAGTAAAGTAATATCTCAGCACGAATGCAATTTACAGGTTTGACTGTATTAAACAAATCTTACTATACGATTATATAAAGATTGTAAATATAATCCTAAAAATGAATCCTATAATTTAAAAATAGTGCTATCACAGAAGGTTTTCATTTACTCAGGGATCGAATCCCGATAAAATTACAAGTGGATGGAGATGACGTCTCCTTTCTCCTGTTCAGTGCTGTTGTGTCATCGCAGTATTATAAGATTACAATCAAATTTAAAACTAACATACAAATAAATATGTTATATATAAATAATACAAACAACCGTCACGTTTGCATACAGAATATTTACATAAAATTACATAAAATTGATCAAAGGAATATCAACAATATGGCTATCTTATTTGTCTTCATTTTCTTCGTAAACCCCATTTACTATATACTAACATAGCAAGTTGCACAGTAATTAAAAATGCATGCCAAAATGTC